>ML781971.1:832303-851179 GCA_009831015.1 Picea engelmannii | reverse complement strand
ACTATCCATATAGAATATTATTATCTGAAAATATATCATAACTCATACTATTACCCATCAAACAAACTTGGGTCCATTACCCAAACCTGGGGTCTCCAACTTCTCATGGCCATAACTCTCTAACCGTGAGGAATTATGTGACACTCCATATACCACCGGAAATGAAATGACAAGAAATATCTATCTAGGATATTTTCCCTAACAAATTCACTTTCCTTCATCTCATTATTCCACAATTAAGCATGGGTTCTCTTACTCCACAAAGCGTCTTCCCGTGAGGGATTTCACCACAAGGGGACCACTTCAGAGTTTATCCATATTTACTTATTATCAACCATGAAAAAACAATAATGAGTCATATTTACATCAAACACTATTGGGTCCATTACCCAAAACTTTGTGCTACAGGTCTTTTTTCAAGGGTTGACATCAATGACAACCAACCTTAATCAATAGACTTCTTAGAAGGTTCCACTTCTAGAAGATTCATCCTCTAGAATGTTCTTAGGTAATGGTTGTACTATATAAAGGGTTTAAAGAAATGTAATGGGATATGAAGAGAAGTATTGTATTTGGAGTGGTAGCTCAATAGGAGGGAGCCCCCTCGAAGAGGCAAGTGAATAAGAGAGGATCCATTCCATAATAGGATCCATTGTATGGTGTTTCCCTACCCCAAGGGTTTTGATATAATAAAGTGGTGGTTTTCTTTATTGTTCCATATCTATTGTGTGGTGATTGTATTCAAATATATTTGGTACTATTGTAGTATTTTTTATTTAGGTATTTGGTACTTAACAATTGGTATCAGAGCACTTTCCTTGGCAAGAAGTGTGGGAAAATATTTTTATTTTTTACAGATTTATTTTTTCGGAAAAAAATGAGGGTCGCGACATTCTAGAAATTTTGTATAGGTTTTGGTGTAAAATTTTACAAAACTGGTTGTATATATGAGTTTCTCTCAGAAAAACAACCAAGTTAAAAAGAACAATCGTTTGAAATGGAGTTCGAGAAGTCAAGTTATTTGCATTTTAAAATCTGCAATTTTCAGAGTTATTTTTTCGCGGATGACAGCGTGATTTTTCTGATTTTTGTAGCTTTTGGGGATGAATTTTTCAAAACAAATTGCAGATTTGAGTTTCTCTCACAATTTCACCTATTTAAAAAAACAAACAATCGTCCAAATCAGAGCTCTAGAAGTGAAGATACCGCTGATTTAAAATCAACTATTTTTGGGGGGTTTTCGTAACGACAGTGGGACTTCAAATTTCATAACTTTTCATAGGGTTCTCAGATTGCTCCCAGATCAATACTATTGGATAACTTATTTTAATAGATTTCTTTTGGTACATTTTATGTTGTGTTTCCAATGGTTATTTTCTCTCAAACCTTCAAAGAAATTCTACAGATGACTGAAACATTCAAAGCCCAATTGTATGACACATTGTATGGTACATTGGATGACACATTGCATGACATTGCAGATGGCCTCAATGATAGTTTTCGTAGTATGCAAGATTCATTGGACATCATGTAGGAGATATATCTTTTGGTGGACATCAGGGATGAATATAATCAAGAAGTATATGTTTGGTATGATTTTGAAGCCGATTGCGATGATTGGTATATGGATAGTTGTCATTTCTGGGATGACAATCACTTCCATATTTTATTTGATGACTCTACTCCACCTTCTATAGAGAACATAAATGTCACACATCCAGAGATAATTACGATTACCAGTGTTTAGCATGCATATTCTACAATGGTATTGTTCCTTCCAGATTCAAGTTTGATCCTCTCCCACTATGTGGATGGATATTCTTATTTGGATCCACATGATAGGTGTTAGTATTGGGAGTGTTGGCCCTTGGTTATGAAAGTTAGCAAAGAGAAAAGAAGAAAAGGAAAAATGTGAACTGCGCGGAAGACACAGTGACTGTTACTGGGTCGAAGTGAGCAAAAGAGCAGAAGAGATGGAGCGAAGTAAGAGAAATCAAGTCGTTGGACGAGGAGACTGAGGATGACAGATTAGAAATGAACAAGGATCGTGGACAACTCAACAAGAGGAAAAAGACATCATTGGATGCTTTGGAGCACCATGTGAGAAGGAAGGAAAGATAGGCTAGAGAAGCCCTGAAAATGCGGGTCGATTTGACCTAGGGTTTTTGACACCTACGGTTTTGGTATCTAGGGTTTTTGACACCTAGGTTTCGACCTAAGGATGTCAGTGAGCTATTGTAATGTATAAATAGAGGTCTAAAGGACTTGGAATGGGTTGGTGTTATGATTGTTGTTGTTGTCTTTGTCATTGTGTGATCGGGTGATTAATATTGAGTGAGAGAGAAGTGTTGAGTATGAGAGACTTATGTGTTGTAAGATATTCAGTTGGGTGTGAAGATCAACCCTGCAGCTGGGTGCATAGGGAGTGGAGAGATAGCGAGGAGAAGAGAGAAGATCTGCTAGCTGAGAGCGCAGACAAGAACTATATGCATCATCTTAATATATTATAAAGCACAGTTCTATGGACGTAGCCCTAGAGAGAGGGTGAACCACATATACCTTGTGTAGTGTGTGATTGATGTTATGTTCTTTTCCCTTTGATATACTGTTATTTCATTACTGTGTTAGATCTAATAGATAGTTGTGTGGAGTAGATCTAAGCTGATAAGTGATATATCCATGTTGTATTGTTCTAGCATTAGATTAAATTTATATTCTCCTTGGTTTTAGACATCTCTTTCCTACAACCCCCCCATAATTGCTTCAGGTGAGACTGCATTTTCTATGTAGGTGTTGTCGAAAGGGATAGTAGTTAGGGCTTGATGGTTCTCTCTTGGGGTTGAAACCTGGGTCTTCCCCTATTCCAACAAATGGTTTCATTGTCGGGACGAGAATCTTCTTGAGGGAATGTTAAGGTGGTTTCCATCATAGACAAAAATTCAAAAGTGGATAGAGGATCAAGAAAGGGACTTCATTGAAGCCCAAAGCAAGAACCCTAATCTTAGAATGGAGGATTGGTTAGGAATATATATCTTTACTGATATACACGAGATTTTCTTTGGAGGAATCCATCAGGAGCTATATGAGTGGTTAGCTAGGTTAGCAAATACCCAGTTTGAGATCAGATCTAGACCTCCTGTGGTTTGGATGTCAGCGTTGATCAAGAAGGTCAAGAGAGTTGATAATGTCATGTCAAGAGCAGTAGATCACTGGTTTGATAGCACCATTTGAGGGTACATCACCAAGTTTGTTTTTGACATAGTAGAGTCATATAGCCAAGCCAAGAGATATCTCTTCAAGGGACCCAGAGGAAAAATTTTACATTTTCTGAAGTTGAGGATCAAGATGCTATTGCATGAGAAGAACATATTGAAGATACAATAGATTGGTCAGATCTGGAAAAGACAATGTTCAAGAATTCAGACAACGACAGTCACACAGAGGCTAGACATACGGACAGTGGGAAAGCGTTCAGAGAAGTTCATCTGGTGAACCTGTTTAAGCAGATCTACGGGGATGAGGGTTTCTACAATGGAGAAGAGGCATATCTGACAGACGAAGATAATTCAGAACCCGCTAGGACAAAGGAAGGGAAAGCCGAAGAACCTCAACGAGAAGAGATATAAACTTCAGGAACTACACAGACTGCTGAAGTAAGTACTATTATCCCTCTTGTTGATTAAGTAGAATTAAGAAATTAGAGTAATCCAAGCCACCAGAGCATCCAGAGCACTTTCACTAGTAGTCCACCACATACTCAGTCAGGAACCCTAGGAATATCTATGGAAGATGAGATGAGGCTCCCTATTTTTAGGGGAGATGGATCTGAAGATCCTGATCGTCACTGGTTCCTATGTGAATCCATATGAAATATTAAGAATATCACCAATGAAGCTGTTAAAAGAACTCATTTTAGTACTACCCTAAGGGAACACGCACTGAGCTGGTACATGAATCTTGTCTAAGGACTTGCACAGCCTAAGCCACTGAATGAGATAAAGAATGCATTGATTGCAGAGTTCAAGAAGCCCAAGTCAGAGTAAAAATGTATTACAGAGATGAAAGAGGTCAAGCAGAAGGTAGCTAAACCTGTTTGGGAATTCAATCAGAGATTCAAGACCTTAACAGACTGATTGATTTTTCAGATCCCAGATGAGAAGAACAAAGAATGGTTCATTGCTGCCCTCTTACCACACATCAGAGTTCCTCTGATGCAACAGAATATTTCTTCGCAGGATAAGGCATTGAATATCGCCATGAAGTTAGAATCAACCCCTATGAGAGAATCCAGCTCAGGTATGAGTCAAATATTGAGTTAGCTAACTAGTTTGTCTCTAGAGGTCGAAGATATGAAGAAAGACAAGGGGAAATATAAAAGAGAAGACATATGGTGTGTCAGATGCAGATCAGAAGGCCATGAAGAGGAACACTATCCCCTAATTCATGAATACTTGGCCTCTGGAGCTCTGAGCCCTTTGAAGCAAGTCACCCTACCCTGGTGTGAGGTATTCATAAATAGACATTGCCCTGGTGAGTGTTATTACATGCCAAAATATGTTCAGACACCCAAAAATTTGTATTGCACATTATGTAAGTCTGTAGGGAACGATGATAGGTATTGTCGGGCTTATGACCTCATGCAAAAAAGGTCAAGAGACATATACAAAATTCAAGGTGAAGTACAACAAGAAGGAAACACTATGCAGTATAACTCTCCTGGGAGAGGAAAATTCAATCCTCATGGTGGATTCAGAGGAGGAGGAGGAGGAGGAGGAGGTATGGGTCAAGGCCAAGGACAGATCATTTGTTACAGTTGTGCACAACCAGGACACTTAGCAAGGGACTGTCAGAAATCTTTCACTACTTGCAGCTACTGTAGTTCCTTCGAACACGTTATAGAGGATTCTCCTATGCTGGTAGCTAAGCTTCAGGAAAGATGAGGACCTCAGCAGAACCTGCAAGTGAAACTAATATATGTTGAACCTCACAGAGAAGACCCTAGATTTGATGTTATCACTAGAGGAGTCATTGTTATAGGAGAAGACAGACTGATCCAAGGAAAGACTACAAAATTCTCAGGAGTCAGGAAAGCTACAAAGAAGACCCAAACTTTTGAGGAAAATAAAGAAAGACAAATAATTGAGGAGGAAAGAAAAGAGTTCAAAGAAGACCAAGGATCTTCATCAAAGACATGGCCAGAAGTAAGAGAATATGGAATTCCTCTGGCATTCAATCAGTCTTCTTCGCCAAAAGAAGGACAAGAGGTAAGTAATATCATGGAATTTTTATATACTTGTATTAAGTTTATTCAGGATGAGAGCATTGTACAAGAGCTACAAAATTTAATCAGACAGTATGAGATAGGAAGGTTAGATCCTTTATTGAATAAAGAAATACATCAACTATCCTATAAGAGAAGGACAAATAAGGAACTACACTTGAATTCTCAGATAGGAGAATATGATATAGACTATGTGATGCAGACCCCCTATCCCTCCTAAGGGCTGCGTGACCTCCTGGTCAGGATCTCTAATTCTAGAGCCGAAACGGCTCTCCTAGTTCCGAAATGGAACCTCTATCTCCAAGTCCACAGGTCCTTGGTTGGGTTTTGCTCATGCGCTCTAGCACTAGGCATGAGTCCTTTTTCCACATGACCACATACAAAACCACATGCTTACCCTAAAAGGCGCATCGCGTTTCGCGACCCCAATTTTTTTCAATACAACGAGTCCTTAGCTCTTCCAAGTCTCGAAACCCGATTAGGGCCAATGGAGGTTAGCACCCTCCTTTTCCCCAGCTCACATGACCACACACATGTGACCACCAAATTTATCACAAAGGCGCCTCCTGATTCACAAGGTCGGGACTTGGTGACGCAAGGCGTCTGACTTCTCCAAGACACGAACGCCGAAATTGCGATGACGCAAGATCTACGACCCATATTTCCCCTTGGCCTACGGTTGCAATTTCTTTGGTGTTTCACATTTCACGACTTCACATCTCACGAATTCCATTCATTCCTCCTCCCCATCGACGAAATTTCAAAACACTCCATCGTGGCAGAACAATGACTCTAAGCCTCCAAAGATCCGACGGCCTTGATCTTGTTGGGCTTTTGTTGGTCGAGGGTCTCGGTTGCTAGTCCTTTGTGCTCCCGGTTGCTGAAATGTCAAAAGCTTGAGGCATTTGTTTAACGGCTCACAACTCCCCTTAAGATATACCACCGTAGATCCTCTCCTCTGGAATCACTATTTCATGATTTGGGGTTTTGCGAATCAAGGACCTCTGTCCTCCCAACCTACGATACCCAAAATCGCGAGGTGGACCAACGGTCCAGATCTACCTGGGATCGACAATTTTTATTGCTCCCGAGATTTGGGAGTTGAAAATTTCTCGTCGTTAAAATTCTTGCAGTTCCACTTGATCTAACGGTCTACGGGGGTTCGACTTTCCTCCTCGAGGCTTCTCCACCGTCCATTCAAATATTCAAAGTTCTCCCTCCTTGGCATACACAACATTAAAACCTGCGCAGTTGTCTAGAATCCGACAATCATTGAGTCCCCACCGTGATCCGATGGTCGACAACACTCCTCCTCCTGAGCTTTTTACTCTCTCAGACTTAGAATATTTCCTAAGTCCCGAAGACCCGATCTTTTCCTTCTCCTGGGAAATGGGTTCCTTGGATCTCGATAACAGTTATCCGAAGTGTTATTCCTCGTGAGTTTTGCCTTGTGCAGGCCTCGACTTCTCACGCACACCTTGCGTCTGAGGGATTTTGATAACTCATATCCAAGGTATTTTCTCACAGAGAATTTCCTCCTACTTTCCTGTCATTTCTCCCTGGCTCCATGCACAACTTCCAGAGCTTCAATTGAAGAGAAATAATTGAAACTGAAAAACTACTATTCACAGTTCCATTCACTCATAGTGAGATTCGTTCACTTTCTCATAAAAACAAAAACAACAGAAAAAATGCAAACACAGTTCACACACCATGCATCTAGGTCAATTTTCCTTCTGTTATATTCATAAGTGCCAAAATGGAGACAAACATATCCAAATTACAATAGCTTTGAAAACTTGAGCTTTTCTACTAACTTGCAGTTATCCTGCAACTACTCTCCCTTTGTACTGTAGCTCTCTCTATTGCATCCCCCCTCCTATTTGGGCGTCTCTAACTTCTATTAAACTAAAAAATATTTCTAGGGTTTCCCCTGGCAACTTTCCTACTCTAAAATTCATCCTACACTATCCTAGTTCAGTTGCATTCCATAGCTGTAGTGGAAACTCTTTCTTTGCTTGCGATTTTCAAAATTTGCCTCAAAGGGTAAATTTCGACACTGGTTCAAGCGTGCCTCCAAAGGTAAATTCCAGTGCTGATTTAAGGTGTATTTCAAAATCAGCTGCAGCTGCCAACATTGAGGTTTCGAAAGAACTCCCACATGATGAGTGGTCCTGTCTCTGTGCGCTTGCCAACGATGCTCTTGCATCATACTCCCCTTGACAAAAATTCATGGACTCATGTCCATGAGCTCCTGCACTGATTTTCCCTACTTCTGGATAGTGGATTCATTTTCCCAACTGGCATCTTTGATTGGGTGCCCCTTCCATTTGACCAGATATTCAAAATAGGTTTTTCCTCTGGTCTTCTTGCCAATCCTCTGATCCACAATTTTCTCCATCTGTGGCTTTTCTTCTATAGGCATTTGTTTCTCCCACTAAATCTCTTCTTGATCTTCTGACCCCTCTGTGTCATCTTTCCTATAAGGATGCAAGTATGAAACATTGAATATGGGCGATATGTCCACACCATCTGGTAGCTCAATCTCATAGGAATTTGCATCAAACTTCCTCAAAATCTTGCAGGGTCCTATATTCTTCATTTTCAATTTGTTATATGTTCCCCTAGGGAACCTTTCCTTCCTTAGATGTGCCAAAACCTGATCTCCCACTTCAAATTGAAGTTCCCTGTGATGTTAATCAAGTCTGTCCTTTTATTTCTGGTTAGAACTTTGTAACTGCCCTTCGATCTGGCTATGGAGTTTCAACATTTCAACAGTAAAATTTTCTGCTCCAGCGCTCCTAATATCACCCTATTCCAAGTATCTCAACTCAGACAGTCCCCTAGGTTGAATTCCATATAATATTTGGAATGGGCCTTTTCCAGTGCTCCTATTTGGTAAGTCATTGTATGAAAATTCTTCTTGTGGAAGAATCTGATCCCACTGATTATGATGCTCATTGACTAAGCTCCTCAACAAATTTCCCAGACTTCTACTCACCACCTCAGTTTGCCCATCTGTCTGAGGGTGATAAGATGAGCTGAAGGAAAAATATGTCCCCATTTTCTTCCACAACGTCCTCCAAAAGTGACCAACAAATTTTGTGTCACTGTCCAAGACAATGCTCTTGGGTAGGCCGTGAAGTCTAACAACTTCTTTGAAAAATAGATTTACAACATGTGTTGGATCACTGGTCTTCTAGCATGGGATGAAATGTGCCATCTTTGAAAACCTGTCCACTACCAAAAATATGGAATCGAATCCCCTTTGTGTTCTTTGAAACCCTGATACGAAATCCATGCTTATTGCATCCCAAGGCCTCTATGGTATTGGAAATGGTTGATACAATCCAGTGTTCTGTCTTTTCCCCTTTGCATGTTGGCAGATCCTACATCTGTTCACAAAATTAATCACCTCTGTTATCATACCTGGGCAATAGTATGAACTGCCCAACTATACTGCAAACGTTTTATCATGGCCAAAGTGTCCAACCAATCCTCCACTATGCTTCTCCTTCAGAAAATTATCCCTCATTGAACATTTTGGTATGCACAATTGATTTCCCTTGAACAACAATCCTTCTTGAATCATGTACTTCGTCCACTGATTCCTATCTCTCAACACAGGATTTGTACATGCTTCATATGCTTCCTTGAAGTCTGTATCATCACAATACATATCCTTAAGGTGTTCAAACCCCAAGGTCTTCACCTGGAATTCCTGCAGAATTAAACATCTCCTGCTTAACGCGTCAACAACCTTGTTACCATTCCCAACAATGTGTTTTATGGAAAAATTAAAATTTTGCATAAATTCAACCCATTTTGCATGCCTCTGATTCAATTTTTCCTTCCTGGTTATGAATTGTAAAGCTTGGTTATCGCTATACAAGACAAACTCTTGTGGGACAAGATAATGCCTCCATTTCTTCAAGGCTTGGATTATGGCATAAACCTCCTTGTCATATGTGGAGTATTTCCTCTTAGTCTCATTCAAATTCTCACTGAAGTAGGCAATAGGTCTGTTATCCTGACTCAAAACTACTCCTATTGCAACTCCACTTGCATCACACCTTACCGGAAATGTCTTTTCAAAATTCAGTAAGACCAGAATTGGTCGTTCCGTTATCTTCTCCTTCAGTATATTGAAGCTCCTTTCAGCCTCCTCTATCCATTTGAATGATTTGTTCCTTTTCTTCACGATATCCATACTTGGTGCACAAATCCCACTGAAGTCTCCAATAAACTTCCTATAGAAACTCGCTAATCCATGAAATCTCCTTACCTCAAACATGCTTCTTGGTGATGGCCATTCTTTTATCGCTTTCACCTTCTCTGGATCCATCTTCAATTCATTTGAAGAGATCACAAAACCCAAATAAATAAGTTATGTTTTCATAAAAGAGGACTTCTTCAGATTTATCAGCAACTTCTCCTATTGTAGCCTCCTCATTACTAACGTTGGGTGCCTCAAATGCTCTTGTTTAGTCCTGCTAAAGATCAATATATCGTCCAGATATACAACCACGAATTTTCCAATGAAATATTTCAGAATTTCATTCATCAGCCTCATAAAAGTGCTCGGGGCATTCGTTAAGCCAAATGGCATAACCAACCACTCATACAGACCTTCGTTTGTCTTAAAGGTTGTTTTCCATTCATCGCCTTCTCTCATCCTAATCTGGTGATATCCACTTTTCAGATCTATCTTAAAAATGAGATTTGCTCCACTTAAGCAATCCATTAAATCATCCATTCTCGGTAAAGGGAATCTATACCTGATGGTGATCTTTTTGATGGCTCTGAGTCTATGCACATTCTCCATCTTCCATCTTTCTTTGGGCCCAACACGGTTGGTACTGCACATGGGCTCAAAATCTCCCTAACCAAAGTCTTATCTAGCAACTCTTGGACTTGGTTCTTCACCTCCTCATTCTCTCGAGATGTTAATCTGTATGCTGCTTTGGTCTGTAGTCTTTCTCCTAGTATCAAGTTGATATGATGACTGATACTCCTGATGGGTGGTAATGAGTTCGGCAACTCATCCACCACTATATCAGCGAAATTATCCAATAATTCTTGAACTTCCTTAGGAAAATCATTCATTGATGTGCTTGTAAGGATAACTGTGGGTTTTCTTACTACAACAAACTACATCTCCTGTTCATCCTCAACTTCTCTCAGGAGTTCCTTCCCACTCATGAGAGGTATGTTGGTGCTAGCTTCTTCTTTCACTCTTTTCTCCTCTATTGGCAGCAACATATGTGTTCTACCATTCTTCTCCAATGTGTATGCATTTTTCCTCCCATCATGAATGACATTTCTGTCAAACTTCCATGGTCTTCCCAATAGAATATGTCATACATCCATGGGAATTACATCACATAGGATTTCATCTTTATAACCTCCTATCTTAATTTCAACCAAGCATTGTTTAGTAATCATTACCTGGTGTCCTTTTTGCAACCATGAGATTTTGTATGGATTTGGGTGTGCAGTTGTCTTCAGCTCCAATTTCTCCACCATCTCTATGGATACTAGGTTGTCAGTTCTCCCACTGTCAATGATCACCTTGCATACTTTGTCCTTAGTCTTGCAAGCTGTCCTGAAGAGACTGTTTCTCTACACTGGTTTTTCAATTTCTGCCTCTGGTTTTAAGAGAACTTTTCTCAACTTCAAGGATGATCCATCCTCTGCTCCTTCTACTTCAACATATCTTCATTGGGCTTCTGACATGTGAGATTCTCCTCCTTCCTTCTTCTTCTTGGTACATTCCCAAGACATGTGTCCCATATTTCCACAGGAATAACATCTTATTCCTCCTCTACCTCTTCCTCTAGAAGAGTTTCTTCCACCACCCTGTCTTTCTCGGACACTTCCTCCTCTTTCTAAGTGATTGTGTGGTTTCTCAGTCTCGTCCTTAGACTGATGTGCTTTTTCATGGGTAACTCCCTTGCTTTTTCTTGGGACCGAGATTTTACCTCTTCCCCACTGGTTTTTTTTTTTGACCAGCTTCTACTCTGCCTTCAGAGAAAACTAAAAAAAATCTTGCACAGTTTTGACTGACATCATGTTGAGCTCATCCTAGATTTCATACCTCATGCCATTTATGTACCTGGCAACTTTCTCCTCATCTTTCTCTCTTCATCCAGTTTGGATGTTCAGCCTGTAGAACTCCTCTATGTACTCCTTAACTGTCATACTTTTCTATCTCAGGTTTTGCAACTTCCTGAACAGATTTATCTGATAATATTTGGGCATGAACTTAGCCTTCAGTTTGGCTACAATTTTTTCTCAACTCTTTATCCTCTATTTGCCTTTACTTATTCTCTCAGCCTGTAGTTCATCCCACCACAGTGCTTCATGTCCCTTTAGTCTCATGACCGCTTGTTTCACCTTTCTCTCCTCATCGACATCTTCATAGTCGAAATGTTTTTCCATGGATGTTATCCAATCCAGCAGATCCTCAACATATAGATTGCCTTCGTACATTGGGACCTCTATCTTGGCCTTGCCTCCCAATCTAGAAAATGCTCTCAGTAAGCGTCCTTCGGCATCGTATCCTCCTGCAGCTTCTTCGACTTCTATTTCTTCACTCTCTGCATCGTTGATATCTCCAGTATTAGGTTCTCTTCTCTACGCTGCTTCCATTGCTTCCAATCTTGTGTGAAGCTCTCGTATCTCCCTCTCTACAACATAGTTGGATAAAGGTGCATGTCGTCTCCTTGGAGGCATTGTGTTGACTATTTGTCACACACAGAGTACAGCTTCGCGTTCTCGGTCTCTTTCACCTAAAGTCTACAGATGAAGAAATATCATCTCTAATACCACCTGATGCAGACCCCCTATCCCTCCTATGGGTTGCGTGACCTCCCAATCAGGATATCTGATTCTAGATCCGGAACACCTCTCTTGGTTCTGAAATGGAACCTCTATCTCCAAGTCCATAGGTCCTTGGTTGGGTTTTTGCTCACGTGCTCTAGCAGTAGGCACGAGTCCTTTTTCCACGTGACCGTAGGCACAACCACAGGCTTACCCTAAAAGGCGTGTCACATTTTGCGACCCTGGTTTTTTTCAATACAACAAGCCCTTGGCTCTTCCAAGTCCCAAAACCCCGATTAGGGCAAACAGAGGTTAGTCCCCTCCTTTTCCCCAGCTCACGTGACCACGCATCTCTTACCACTGACTTTATCACAAAGGTGTGTCACGATTCGCAAGGTCATGACTTGGCGACGCAAGGCGTCTAACTTCTCCAAGCCATGAACGTCGAAATTACGAAGACGTAAAATCTACAGCCCAGATTTCGCCTTGGTCGACAGTTGTGATTGCTTCAGCGTTTTGCGTTTTGCGAAGTCCATTTGTTCCTCCTCATGGTCACCAAAATGCCGAAACACTCCCTTGCGACAAATCAATGGCTCTAAGCCTCTGAAGATTTGAGGGCCCTGATCTTGTAAGGGTTTTGTTGGTTGAGGGTCCCGGTTGCTAGTCCTTCGTGCTCCCGGTTGCCGAAATCCCAAAATATTGAGGTGTTTGATCAATGTCTCACAACGCCGCTTAAGATATATGGCCCTAGATCCTCTCCTCTTGAATTACTATTTTTCAATTCAGGGTTTTGGGAGTCAAGGACCTATGTCCTCCCAACCTACGATACCCAAAATTGTGAGGTGGACCAATGGTCCAGATCTGCCTAGGATCCATGACTGTTATCCCTCCTAAGTTTTGGGAGTTGAAAATTCCTCACCGTTAAAATTCTCGCAGTTCCACTTGATTTAATGGTCTACGGGGGTTTGGCATTCCTCCTCGAGGGTTCTCCACCATCTGTTTAGATCTTTGAAGTTCTCTCTCCTGGACATACGCAACGTTAAAACCTGCGCACTTGTCTTGAATCCAATGATCACTGAGTCCCCACTGTGATCCAATGGTCGACAACATTCCTCCTCCTAATCTTTTTACTCTCTCAAACTTAGAAGATTTCCTAAGTCCTGAAGACTCGATCTTCACCTTCCCCTGGGAAGTGGGTTCCTTGGATCTCGATAACACTTATCTGAAGTGTTATTCCTCCTGAGCTTTGCCTTCTGCGAGCCTCGAATTCCTGTGCACTCCTTGTGTCTGAGGGATTTCGATAAACCATATCCAAGGGATTTTCTCATAGAGAAATTCCTCCTTCTTTCCTGGCATTTCTCCCTGGCTCCATGCACAACTTGCAGAGTTTCAATTGAAGAGAAACAATTGAAATTGAAAAACTACTATTCACAGTTCCATTCACTCATAGTGAGATTCGTTCACTTGCTCATAAAAATAGAAACAATAGAAAAAAGGAAAACACGGTTCACACACCATGCATCAGGGTCAATTTTTCTTCTGTTATATTCATAAGTGCCAAAATGGCTACAAACATATCCAAATTACATTAGCTTCGAAAACTTGAGGTTTTCTGCTAACTTGCAGTTCTCCTGCAACTACTCTCCCTCTGTACTGCAACTCTCTCTATTGTAGCCCCCCTCCTATTTGGGTGTCTCTAACTTCTATTAAACTCTAACATATTTCTAGGGTTTCCCCTGGCTACTTGCCTACTCTAAAATTGATCCTATGCTATCTTAGTTCAGTTGCATTCCAGTGCAGTAGTGGAAACTCTTGGTCTTGCGATTTTCAAAATGTGCCTCAAAGGGTAAATTTCAATACTGGATCAAGCATGCCTCCAAAGGTAAATTCCAGCATTGAGTTAAGGCGGATTTCAAAATCGACTGCAACTTCCAACGTTGAGGTTCTTGAAGAAATCCCACGTGCTGGGTGGTCTTGTCTGTGCATGCTTGCCAACGATGCTTTTGCATCACTATGTGTTTCTCGACTTAGGGTCGGAGGTCAATGTCATGACAAAGCAAACCTAGGAACTGATGGGAAAACCGAAGTTGATATATTCCCCTATCAGACTTAGGATGGCTAATCAACAAGTTGTAATCCCCTTTATAATATTGGAACATGTCCCTATGGACATCGACAGAGTAAGAACGTTTGCAGATTTTGAGGTAATTGAGATAGTTGATGACAATTGCCCTTACCCTGTGCTGTTAGAAATTGATTGGGCTTTCAATAGTTCCACTGTGGTTGATTTAAAGAAAAGACATATGATGTTTGAAAGAGATGTCCTTAGGGTCATTTCACCTTTAGATCCAGATGAAGGTCAGTGATACACAGAACCTATCAGAGAAAAAGACCGCACATATGAATTGGAAAACATATACAAATTAATAGTCAGACAACAGGATTACATTAATCCTACGTTCGATGGAAACCTAAGATGGTGATGTGACAATGCATGTTCATCAGATTTAGAAAAAGCACTGGAGAACTGGCAGAACAAAATGTATGAAGTATCTACAAGGAGATGTGCTAGATTAACTAGGGAAGTACGCTGGATCGACACAAAAGTAAGTAACTTACCCACCTTTGATGGTCTGAATCCGTTAGAAACCTTCTTATCGGACTTTGAAATTTTTTTACCAATGCAACAATGCTTGTTGGCAATGGATGAGGCCTTGAAAGAAACACCAACAAGATGGTGGGGGACACAAAAAAACAAAATTACAGAATGGGTACAATGTCGTACCCTGATGAAGTTGTGAGGAAGACTAGAGAAACATTCCTCAAGAGCAGTGGGTGCACAAGTTCGTTAACACACTAGAAACAACCCCTATCAACTGGTAACTTCAAGCAGAGCTTCACCTCATCACTGTAGATTAGGAAGGTATGACTCATAACTTTGTAACCACCTTCTTATTTGAAATTCATTATCCTTAAGTAGATCAAGCGTTACAGATTGTAAGACATAAAGTATTTGAAGAGGACTCTATCCCCCCTTTAGAACAAGAAGAGGATGAATGGATTGCGCCTCTCCAGAAACTACAAGGCTATTTCAAGATCAATGTTGATGAAGACGATGATCCTAGGAAGGTGAACATTGCCGAAACAGAAGGCTAGAGATATGTAGAAGGACCAGGAGTTGAGCTACCATTCATTGGACAATCGATCAATATCAAGAAAGTCAACATTGGAATAGAGCAGACAACGAAGCTTGCAAATGTTGGAGATTATTGGGATGCTGCTACTATTGACAAGATAACAGAGTTACTGCATGAATATCAAGACTTGTTTCCGACCAAGTTAACTGATATGAAGGGAATTAAAGGGCCCATGGGAGAAATGAGGATCCCTTTGAAACCAGATGCAAGACCAATCAAACATAGACCATACAGATTGAACCCTAAATATAAAGAGAAAGTGAAGATTGAGCTCGACAGAATGCTGGAAGCAGGAATTATAGAACCTGTTGAAGTGTCAGAATGGATTATCCCTATGGTGGTACAAGACAAGAAGACAAGAGAGATTAGGATCTTTATAGAACTCAAGAAGCTGAATGATGCCTGTTTGCATGACTCCTTCCCTACACCATCCACTGTCGAAGTGCTAGATAATGTGGGAGGCCAGGAGGTATATTATTTTACAGATGGATTTTCAGGATACCATCAGATCTGGATTGCCAAGGAAGATTGCTATAAGGCCACATTTGAAACAGAATGGGGATCCTACCAGTATACAGTGATGCCATTCGGATTGAAGAATGCCCCAACCATCTTTTCCAAGGTGGTGGTCGAAGCATTCAAGTAGTTTCTGCATAAATTTCTAGAAGCATATTTTGATGACTGGACTATTTTTAGTTTATTGAAAAATCATATTGATTGTCTAAGGCTAATGTTGGACAAATGCAGGCAGTGTCAAATTGCCTTGAATCTGAAGAAGTGCATCTTATTCTCACCATTTGGAGTGCTATTAGGTCATATTCTATGCAAGAAGGGATTGCTGGTCGATCCATCTAAAGTTTCCATTATAGTTTATCTACCCCCTCCTACTTCAGTCAAACAGATGCACACTATGCTAGGACATATTGGATATTACAAGAAGTTCATTAAAGGATATGCCCATATTACAACACCCATGGAGAATATTTTGAAGAAAGACTGTCAATTTCAATGGACAGGGGAGTTCCAGCAGAGCTTCGACACACTAAAACAAAAAATGGTTACTACGCCTATTCTGGTTTTCCCAGAATGGAGAAAGGAGTTCCATGTGCATGTCGATGCATCTTCTATTGCCTTAGGAGTAGTGTTAGTACAACCTGGGGAAGGAGATATTGATCATCTGTTAGCTTTTGCTAGCAGGAAACTATCCACAACTGAGATTAATTACACTACCACTGAAAGAGAAGGGTTAGCCATGGTGTATGCGCTGCATAAATTTCACCACTACTTGTTGGGAGGACACTTTAAAATGTTTACTGATCACTCTGTGCTGAAATACCTAGTCAACAAGCCAATGTTGGGGGGCCGAATATGCATATGGCTTCTGCTATTTCAGGAATATGACTTTGAGATCATAGTTAAACAAGGAATAATGAACAAAGGTCCCGACCATTTGTCAAGGTTGGAACATGGCGAAGAGCCAACCAATTTGGAGGATGCACTGTAGGATGCACAATTATTGTCCATTAGAAATATTTATGACCACTTCGCAGAGATAGTCCAATTCCTGTCAACAGGAATGGAACCTAGTGAGTATACAATTCCCCAGAAGAAACAACTAGTAGTGTGCACTGCCGACTTTTCCCTTATAGCTAGACAACGATACAAAATGGGACCTAATGAGATATTGAGAAGTTGTGTTATGGAGGAAGAGTGAACATTGATCCTTGTTGAAGCTCATGAAGGCATTGCTGGAGGACACTACATAGGGAAAGAAACTACGCAGAAGGTTCTTAGAGTTGGCCTTTGGTGTCCTACCTTACACAGAGATGCTAAATGCTATCACAGAGCCTACGATGTATGCCAAAGAGTTGGGAAACCATCCAGAAGAGATGAAATTCCCTTAGCACCACAAATGACCCTAGAAGCATTTGGGAAATGGGCCATTGACTTCGTGGGACCTATAAACCCACTAGGAAAGCGGACAGGAGCAAGGTACATCATTACTGTGACAAAATATTTGACTAGGTGGGCCGAAGAAAGATCACTTAAGGATTGTAGTGCAACTACAACTGCACACTTCATATTTGATGACATCATAACCAGGTTTGGATGCCCAACAATCCTTATGAGTGATCAAGGCACACATTTCATAAATAAAACAGTTGAAGCCCTGATTGAAGAATTTGCAGTCCACCATCAGAAGAGCATGCATTACCATCCACAAGAAAATGGGACAGTGGAAGCATTCAACAAGATCTTGGAGACATCGCTGACGAAGATTTGTAGTGTTAATAAAGATGACAAGGATTTAAGATTACCAGCGGTACCGTGGGCCTATAGAATGTTAAGCCCTAATATTGGCTCATTACCCCTTAATTGGGGCATATTAGATTAGTAATGTTATTTTATTTGTGTCGGCTTTAGGCCATTAGCTGTAATTTAGATTAGTAATGTTATTTTATTTATGTTGGCTTTAGGCCATTAGTTGTAATTATACCTCCTAGTCTCCTATATATACCAAGGAGACATTTTCATTTTGAAGCATCTTGTACTTGAACATTTAAGTGGGGTAAAAGGAGGTTGCCCCCTCGAAGAGGCTTATTATCTGAAATTCTCTCCTTTTCAAGGTGTTGAGTACTTTTTCTGAGGATTTTCTATGCTATATTGATATTTGGTTCTTAACATATGGTATCAGAGCTCAAGGTCTTGGGGTTTCGCTGCTACATCTGAGACACCGTGGAATTTTCGCTATAACTTTTTTTATATAATGTTTCAGAAGGAACGGCTTGGAGAATATTTAGAAGATAGATCAAGGTACGTTGGGTTAAAAATTCATCTCCTGAGGCCTTATAATTTCGGAGATACAGCTTGTACAAGATCGGGTTCTGGAATCATTCTGAAATGAGTCATTGTGGAATTTTCGCTATAAAAACTTTTCTGTGACGTTTCAGACCCTGAACTCTGGAGGCCATTTACAGAAATTAGAATTGTAGCTGTGGTAAAAAATTTAGCGTCTGGGTCATCTTAAATTTGTAGATACACCCTGTGTAAGATAGGGTATTTGACTAGTCTCAAGAAGGTGTTCCGGGTAAAACAATCATAAATTCTTCCTAGAGTATCCAAATTGCATGGGACTGGTTGCATTGGATCGTGGACAGTCTGTAGTAGTTTGGGTGCGATTTTTAGAATTTTATATCAATTATTCTGTGCGGGGCACACTATACAAGTGAGATCTTCTGGAAAGGCCAAAAATCGGCAAGTTGTGGGGAAGTTACCGTAAATTCCACTTGGCACATCCAATTTTGATCAGACCTATGGCGTTACAGAGAAGACATATCAGAGAAATACATAAAGGAAAGTTTCATACTTGGAAGGGTTGAAACTTGGGAGATACAATAAAAGAAATATTGTCTAGCAGAACCACCTCAAAATAAAGGTTCAAAAGTGATACTCGGCCAACATGCCACCCAAAAAGGGAACTTATACACCAAATAAGCCTCCAGAAAATCCTACTTGGACTCTTGATGAAGGTGAAGAAATGCGTAGGGACATAAATGAACTACAAAATAAGATGGA
>ML781971.1:816368-827721 GCA_009831015.1 Picea engelmannii | reverse complement strand
ATCTTGTACTTGAACATTTAAGTGGGGTAAAAGGAGGTTGCCCCCTCGAAGAGGCTTATTATATGAAATTCTCTCTTTTTCAAGGCGTTGAGTACTTTTTCTGAGGATTTTCTATGCTATATTGATATTTGGTTCTTAACATAGAACCACTTGTAAGAAGATAACAATGCAGATCCATTTTAAGTTGGTGTATGGTCTCGAAGCCATTGTCCCAATGGAATATTTGGTATCAAGCTTAAGAATTTTTTCCTTTACAGATATGAACGACATGGGCATTGTTCGAGAAAGGCTTTCACAGTTGGTTGAACTAGAAGAAGAAAGATTTATTGCAGGATTCCATCAGTAGGTACATAAGGAAAGAGAGAAGGCCTATCATGACAGACACATTAAGAAGAAGGCATTTAAGCAAGCTGATCTGGTATTGGTATATGAGAGTAAATTCATGAAGCATCCAGGAAATTTCAGAACGCAATGGCTCGGGCCTTATGAGGTCGCCTATGTTACAGAAGGAGGAGTTGTGTAGTTGATGACTTTGAATGGAGAATGGAAGGAAGGTTTGGTGAACGGGAGCCAGCTAAAGTTGTATTATGAAAACCAGCTGCCTCGCAGATCCCAGTAAAACCATGAGGAAAAGGGTCTAGGTACCAGGTGCAGTTGAAACTAGGTACCAGACATAGAAAATATAGTATGCACAAGGAAGGAGAAGAGGCATAGAGCAAAAAGCAAAGACTGCACTGCGCAGTTTGAAGTCGAAGTAAAATAGAAAGATCAAATCTAAAGTGCCTCAAGACGAGTCACATGTGAGTGTTGGGGGCCTGTTGACCCTTGGTTATGAAATTTATTGAAGAGCAAGGAAGAAAAGGAAAAATGTGAACTGCGGAAGACACAGTGACTGTTACTGGGTCTAAGTGAGAAAAAGACTAGAAAAGACGGAGCAAAGTAAGAGAAAGAAAGATGTTGGACGAGGAGACCGAGGATGACAAATCAGCAAGGAAGAAGGATCGTGGACAACTCAGCAAGTGGAAAAATACACCATTGGATGCTTTAGAGCACCGTGCGAAAAGGAAGGAAAGACAAGATGGCGAAGCCCTGAAAACGCGGGTCAAGTTGACTTAGGGTTTTTGACACCTAGGGTTTTTGACCCCTAGGTTTTGACCATAGGATGTCGGTGAGCTATTGTAATGTATAAATAGAGGTATAAAGGACTTGGGATGGGTTGGTGTTATGATTTTTGTTGTTGCCTTTGTCATTGTGTGATCAAGTGAGTAATATTGAGTGAGAGAGAAGTATTGAGTACGAGAGCCTTCTGTATTGTAAGATCTTCAGTTGGGTGTGAAGATCAACCTTGCAGCTGGGTGCGCAGGGAGGGGAGAGATAGCAAGGAGAAGAGAGAAGATATGCTAGCTGAGAGCGTAGACAATAACTGTATGCTTCATCTTAATATATTATAGAGCACAGTTATGTGGATGTAGCCCTGGAGAGAGGGTGAACCACATATACCTTGTGTAGTGTGTGATTGATGTTATGTTCTTTTCCCTTTGATATACTGCTATTGCATTAATGTGTTAGATCTGATAGATAGTTGTGTGGAGTATATCTAAGCTGGTAAGTGATATATGAATGTTGTATTGTTCTAGTATTAGATCCAATTGATATTCCCCTTGGTTGTAGACATCTCTGTCTTGCAACCCCCCATAGCTGCTTCGGGTGAGACTGCATCTGCTTCGCAGGTGTTTACGAAAGGGCTAGTAGTTAGGGCTTGTTGGTGCACTCTTGGAGTTGAAACCTGGGTCTGCCCCTATTCCAACAGGGAGCATCATTTTCATTTTGTTATTGGGTGTCGATATATTCGGTGTGGAGTTCACATGAGCACTTGGATATGACACCCTAGTTTACAATGGCGGTTAGGCTACTTCAGCATGGTGGATTTAATTTCTCAATGGGACCCTGGTTCTTTAGTCTACTTAATCACTATGGTTCACACTTTTCCATGGGACCCTGGTATATGGTTGTACATCAAGCATTGAGGACAACACTTTCATAAGGGGGGTGGAATGTTAGGTAGCTAGAGAGGTAGTTGGGGAGGGGGCAGAGGAACCATTATAGTATTAAATAAGGCCCAATATGGTACTTAGATATAATAAATGAGTAGTTAGATATAATAAATGTAAGAGGACTTCTTAGAAGGTTCTGCTTTTAGAATATTTCTCCTTTAGAATGTTTTTAGGTAATGGTATTACTATATAAAGAGTTTTAAGAAATGTAATGGGATATGAAGAGAAGTATTGTATTTGGAGCAGTAGTTCAATAGGAGGAAGCCCCCTTGAAGAGGCAAGTGAACATGAGAGGATCCCTTCCATAAGAGGATCCATTAAATGGTGTTTCCCTACCTCAAGGGTTTGGAATAATAAAGTGGTGGTTTTCTATATTGTTTGATATATCTTGTGTGGTGATTGTATTCAAATATCTTTGGTACTATTGTGGTATTTTGGATTCAGGTATTTGGAACTTAACATATTTTATCTAGTTGATCTTCTTTTTGAAAACTATTGTAAATAATTTGAATTCTACATCCAACATTCATTTAGTAATTCTTCTAGTTATAAGGATGAAGAAGACAAAACTATTGAGCATGTAGAGGAGGAATCATCCCCATGTAAAACCTTCTCTACTTCTTTATTTTCGAAATAAGAGTCTATTTAATGTTTTAATGATAAGGATGTTGGTGATAGCAACACTGTAGACACATTTGTCCTTGACCCAAATGTCTCTAGTAGTTTCGAGGTTGCTCCAAATTTTCATGAAGATCAATTTGTTTATTTTAAGTATTCAGATGCCAAAGAACTAATGTACACATCAACAGATGATAGTTATGAAAATGATGCTTTTCATGAAGAAATAATTGCAGAAGAAGATTTTCCTCGGGTCTTTCAAGAGGTTTCCTACGATGTGTTTTCACCTGTGATTGAAGAGAAGGATGATAAATAGGTCCCTGAGCTTGTGTGCGTTCAAAGTTTACTTGTTTATGATAAATTTGAAAATATACTTACTCCTGTAAAATATCATGAAGACAAGCTTCATTTTTAGCCTTCACTTGAAATATTTGACAACGGTGGAAATATATTGCCGCAGTCTTTTGTTTTTCAGAATAGGAGAGATCATAATGTTATTCACATAGCAAATTTAGTACAGTGGAATCCTTTTCCTTTGGATCAACCCAATTTTTTTTTCATGAGTTTCATGATCCAATAGCCGATTGGATGGAATCTCTGGTTTTTAAAATCTTCACACACTAACAGTTTGGGCATGGTGTTTCTTTGTTGTTGTGAGTATGAGTTGTTTAAGAAGTTTTTGTTGCGTACATTAAATTATTTTTATGTTTTTTCAGACAGTTGCAAGCATAAAGCCATGCCAAGAAATCAGTTGCTTGATTGGCTATTTTGGAAATTTGTATATAAATGAGAAAAGTGGTTTTTCACTTGGTTAGTATAGGAATTGTAATTAAATAACTTTGATGATACAAACATTTCCTTTAGTTTTCACAGTTTGATTTGCAGTTTGAGGTTTGTTTTCAGTGTGTAAATGTTTTAATTTCCAATAAAGAGCAGAAGTATACTTCAGGCAGGAACAATTCACAGTTTGCAGCTCAGGTCCACTATATCACATGATGGACAGCTAGAAGTTTCATATTTTCAAAATGGATAAGGCACTGGAAATACAAGATCTTGTTAGCTCACAGAGAGCATGTCATTCCCCAGTATGAGCCAATGTTAGCACCAATATTGTTTATAGCACCTAGCCATCAACCAACATCTCCAAAAGTCATTTTCAAAAGGAAGCTTCTTCATTTCTTATCTTAATTTCCATTTGAAAAAGTGCAATGCAAACTTAACTGTGCACTACAAACTTGATTGTGCGCTGCAAGATTAATTGTGCGCTACAAACTAGACTATGCGTTGTCAACTTGACCATGCGCTGCGAAGTGGAATTTTCACTGCAAACTTGACTGTGCGATACAAACTTGACTATGTGCTGCAAACTTGACTATACGTTGTGAACTTGACACTATTCTGTGAACTTGACTGTGTGTTGTGAACTTGACTATGCACTACAAACTTGACTATGCATTGCAAACTTGACTGTGGGCTGCAAACATAATCGTATTTTCATCATAACTTTTAAATGTCGATATGGGTTCTTCTAAAATTGTTTGTGGAGATAAATCATTATATTTTTGACTTGCGAACCAAACATCAGACTGACCCAGTTCGATGTTTGGGAGAAAATTCGAAATCGTCACCTATAGGAAAGTTTGTAGCGAATCCTGAAATTGCAAACTCTATCAGTCTGATAAATTCGAGCTGTAGGAGGGATGCCACCTGTCTGAGGATGCTCGAATGGGTTCTCAGAGATTAGTTAGACACCAAGGGACACTTGTACCTAGGATTCAACTCCACTAAATCTCCAAGAATGAGTTGTCTGCAATTGCATTTATTTTAAAAGACAGTTTCTAGGAATCAAGGAATTAGTTAGATTTTCTATTTGCCACATATCTCTAAGGCATACAATCTAATGCATGGAGCAGGCTGCGAACTCCTAGAGATATTATTGATTTAATTTTCTATTTAATGATTGAGAGGACTACAAATAGGGTTTGGAGATCAAGAGAGATGGAGCCAGTTTAGTTGTGTATGATGATTTGTAAACCTATTGGGCATATCAAAATGTAACATTTCTGCCATTAGAGATTCATGAGAGTTGTTACTATCTGATTGTGTTTTCTCTATTTTCACCAGGTCCAGTGTGAAGACAATAAATGTAAGAGGGATTACTATAAGGTTCCTCGTCTATAATGTTATTAGAAGGAAGATAGTATTATATAAGGAAGTATGAGAAATGTAATGGGCGTGGTTGATGGGTATTTGATTTGGAGCGTATCTCATTAAGAGGTTACCCCCTTGAAGAGGCAAGTGAATAAGAGTGTATCCATTCCTTAAAAGGATCAATTGCAAGGTGTTTCCCTACTTTAAGTGTTTCATATTAATAAAGTCAGGATTTCTTCCATATTATTCTTTGTATATAGTTTGTGATTGATTATTCATATCCGAGGCACTTAACAAGTGGCATCGAAGCACTTTCTTCAGCCAAGAAAAGGGGCAAATTGTCTCTATTTTGTAGGGTTTCACAAGAAGAAGAAAAAATAGGGCTGTGACACTCTGGTAAATTCATGCAGATGAAGATAATTTGAAAAAAATGGTTTTATATATGAATTATTCTTGGAAAAAAGAAATTTAAAAAAAATCATCATAATAAGAGTTTGGGAGGTCAAGATATTGCTAATTTAAAATTAGCAAATTTTCAGGGTTTTTCCAAGGACAGTTGCACGATTTTGTAGTTTCCTACAAAAATTCATGCAAAATTTTCCCTGGCCAATTGTATATCTAATTTATCCTTTCCAAATCAACAAAGTTGAAAAAAAATCGTCTGAATCGAAGCTCCGAAAGTGAATATACCACTTATTTAAAATCAACAAATTTCAGGGTTTTTTTTTATAGCTACAAGACTGCAGAGCTCATAAATTTTGGCATGTCACTTAGATTGTTTCTAGATCAGTGTCATTGGATTGAGGATTTTTAGAGATTTATTTTGGTATATTATATACGGTGATTCCGATGGATATGTCATGCATTACATAAATTTTCATGAGCATAAAAGACATTATGTAAGACATCAAAAATAATATTGGAAATATTCAAGAGGTCATAGCTAAAGGGTAGGAGAGATATATTATGGAGACCATATTTCATTACATCACGAAAGAATATAATCAATAAATATATTCTTGGTATGATTTATAGGCCAATTATGATGATTGGCATATGGATAATTTTCATTTATGGGATGGCACCCACTTTAATATTCTATTTGATGACTCTAATTCACCTTATGTAGAGCACATCTAGGAGAGTAGTCAAGATCCTTCTCTGAATAATATTTTTCATTTTTCTTATTCTTGAGTACTAATGGATGATTTTTCGCATGGATCTACATGTTTGGATCCACATGACTATTGTAGATATTTGGAGCACCATTTTTATATGTCTATTGAGTTCCACTATATTCAACAAGGAGTTCACATGAACACTTGGACATGGGACCCAAGATTATAGTGGATCTCAGACTACTTCAACATGGTGGCTAGAAAGTCTACATGGGACCATGGTTCTCCAACCTACTTTAGCATTATGGTCCACAATTATCCTTGGGACCCTCATATATGGTTTTACTTCCTCATAACAAGTGTTTAGGACAACACTTTCTTAAGGGGGATGGAATGTAGTGTATCTAGGGGAATAATATGGGGTACCTGGTGAGGTACCCAAGGGGAATAATAATAGAGATGTATTGTTATGTATGGAGGCTACTTTTAGTAAATAAGGCCTAGTGTGAATAGAATAAATATAACAGGGCTTTCTAGAAGGTTCCTCCTCTATAATTTTCTTATAAGGTAGTTCATTTTATATAAAGAAGTATGAGAAATGTAGTGGAAATGGTTGATGAGTATTTTATTTGGAGCCTAGATCATTAGGCGGTCACCCCCTCGAAGAGGCAAGTGAATATGAGTTGATCCCTTCTTTAAAAGGATCAATTGTAAGGTGTTTCCCCAACTTAAGGGTTTCATATTAATAAAGTGTGTATTTCTTCCATATTATTCAAAACCATGGAACTTAACAATATGTTGATGGGTATTTATTTTGAAATGTTTTCCAAAATACCTTCTTTGTGCACATCGTGCATGAGGATAGGGCATTGGTACCACTCAATATCTCCAAGTGAAACAAGGATTTGAGTGCCAACCTCCATGTGTTCTAGTTCATGGATAAAGAATGATCAATGATGCATATAATTCCAAGTTCATTATAACTTGTTCATTTCTTTTGAGTAGCCTCATTGGAAGACATCACAACATCTAGGAAGTCATGAGAATTGGGAGGGTTGACAATATAAATAGGTGAAGTGAACTAATCGTACTCCACAATGGGGTGAATATTTTGATCAAGATCGATGGACAAAATTTGAATAACTTGATAAGTAATCTCAACCCCAATTAAAGGCATATTCAACCCTAAATATCCAACCTCTAAGGGATGGGGAACCACCCAAGGATATTGTTTAAATATGAAATAATTAGAATGAACCAAGTGTAAATTCATAGGGTTGACAGCTGAAAGTGACATAGACTAAATGTTAAGTGAATTAGTGGTGCTAGAGAATATCATACATATAGGGTATGAGCCTATGTAGAATACTAGTAGAGGGAGGGTAAAGGCAATCAAAGAAATGAATATTTGAACATCCCTACACCAATATTGTTGAATGTGTCCTTGAAATAACCAATGAATGGGATGTTAATTTCATTGTTGACACTAGAGTTAGTTGTACAATAGGCTAATTAGTTAATGGTAACCACTTTACCTTTATCAAGAAAGAAAAACACTAAGAATATTGAAGACACCATCACCATCATTTCATATGAAAAACAACACCCATGTTGTAACATAAATCGACATCACCAAAATTTTGACATTTTGTAAAATTCTCGCAAATTTGGTTTCCTCATCATTTGTCTCAAATTTATTTTCAGTCTAAAGCCCCATCTATGAATCTTATGAAAAAAATTTACCAAATTTTTTTTCTTCTCACAAAGATATGCCTTTTTAATGATCCAAGTGGATATCGTTGGCCACCCACCTATTCTAACTAGTTCATCTTAGCAGTTTTTCAGTTTGGCAATCTTTTCCTAGTTTTTGGGTCCAAAACTTTTGGGTTCGTTTTGAGGCCCTAAACAACGTTTTTAGGGATCACCATAGTGAAACTATAGAGAGAGTTATATTTTGATGGAATAATGTGTATTCCTCGGATATACCTTTCCAACGGGCTATCGTGAGTCTAAAACGAAGATCGTATGCAAAAGTTATGACCCCTGGAAGTTGATGTACCAACTTACCCCAACAGGGCCCACATGACTCTTGGTGTTTCATCTCCTAGGGTTAAGTTTTTGGATGTATACGGTTTTGGAATTCATGTTTATTCTAAAAATGATTTCAAAGCCTCGTTGTACTCATTTTCTTTCAAATGAGCACAACTGTCACATCTCTTCTCAGAGATAAGTCATCACCATTCTAGCATTATAGTTTCAGTCTGCATTTAATAGCTTCAATAAATTTCCTTATTAATAGAAGCCAAGATTTACTCTATCTCTATTATTTTTCATTGAATATGTATGCTAATAATATATATATATATATATATATATATATATATATATATATATATATACATTTATTTCTTCTCATAAAATCTAGATCAGTGGTATTAGAGTGGTCTGCTCCTTGTAATTCTTAATGCATGTCCCCGACGAGGTCAGGGTTCAAAGAGTTGGGTCTCGAGCTTGTTTCTCTTGATCAAAAAGGCTCTCACATGCCCAAGTGACCTTCCATGGAAAGAGAAAATAAATATGACAGAACAAGAGATCCTTTCAAACTATTTCGCGAGGAATCCCTCACGCAATAGAGGAACGAGATGATGGATGGTTTTGTGCAAATCCTTCGACGACTACCAACAGGCAACAGATCTTCCTCGAGCATAGGCACCACCCCCTTCAAGGTATATATCAACTTTGATATTGATATACTTGAAGGTCATATAGATGTAGATGATGTAAACAAATGGTTGAAACTTCTAGAAGGGTATGTTTTATCCCATAACTTTTCGAATAGAAAAAAGATTACTTTTGGGCTCCTCAAAGTCATCCCCCATGTCAAATATTGGTGGGAGACTTTCTGTGAGAAAAAGGAAATAGAGGAACCCTCATTATTTACAATCACACTCACCTGAGATTCCTTTAGGCATGCTATTAAGGAACAATACTACTTTGTCAAAATTTATGACAATCTTTATAAAAAATGGACCACACTGCAGTAGGAAAGGGACCAAGTAGTGCTAGAGTTCAAAAAAAACTTCCATACCTTGTGCACCAAGATAGGTATCAAAGATTCTGAGAGAAATTGTGTGCTCAAGTATTGCGATGGTATGGATAGATACATCCAGGAAGAAATGGAGTTTCTTTACATCTCGTCCTTGGGCACGACCTATCGATATGTCGTCAAAATCGAGCAGAAGCTTAAATAAAAACCATGGTAGTTTGGGTCTGGGAACCCCTCACAGCAGAAGCACATCAACGGAAGTCCCAACCCATAGAATAAAGGGCAAAGAAAATATGGACAACCTTAGTACAACCATTCTATGCCACAAACAAGGAAGGAAAATGGAAAGACAAAGAAAGACATTGGGAAGTGGTGCGACTTTTATAAGAGCATCTGGAATAACATTGTTGATTGTCGCTCAAAGTATTCATTGGTGGCTGATATGAAAGCCATTGAATCAGATACAGATTTCAAATCTTATTTAGAACCAGAAAAAGGAAGATGGATAATCGATGTGGAACCCAATGCCACCATTTCTACCACCAAGATCAAGCTCGGTGAACCTTATGAGCTAGAGGAAGGAGAGTGTCTCTTTCATTCACAAATGTGGGTGAAAGGCACCCCACTGCACTTCATCATTGATAGAGGTAGCTAGAATAACCTCATCTCAATGGAGGTCATCAAGCGGTTGGCCCTTCGGACAACGTCGCACCTACAACCCTACACCATCAGATGGTTCCACCAAGGAAGTGATCTTCTAGTCATACAACAGTGTCGCCCATCCTATGGCATCAAGCCCTTCAAAGATGAGGTATCGTGTGATTTTTATCCCCTTGAAGTTTGTGATGTTATTTTGTTCCAACCTTATTTATGGAAACAACATGTTTTATATGATTCTAGGCCTTGCAGTGTTATTATTACCTTGGACAGGAAATTGTATAGGATACCCAAGGTAGTCCCACCTAGTTCAATTTCCTTGATCTCTGTCAATCAATGTAGGAATGCCATATCTTAGAACGAGAAGTTTCTCTTTTTAGTGATTCACTCTTAGAGTGAGTGAAAGATTAAAGCCACATCCATGGCCTCCATGATCAACCTCTCCATGCAGTAGAAGCAAGTGGATAAGGTCATAAAAGAATACAAAGACATCTTCTCCTCACCTACTGGGGTACCTCTGCACTGTCAAGTCAATTATTCCATTGATATGACCCTGACACACTACTAACCAATGGGCCAGTCTATTGCCGCTCTCTATTAGAAAATGAGGAGATCAAGCGTCAGATCCAATAAATTCTCCACAAGGGGCACATCCAACCCATATCATCACCTTGTGGAAGCCCAATCATGCTTGTGAAAAATAAATACGGGACCTGGCGACTCTGCATTGATTACCGAGCCCTAAATAAAATCACAGTCATGAACTGGTACCCGATTCCATGAATTGATGATCTCCTTGATCAGATCAAGGGGGGCAAATAATTCAATAAGATTGATCTGAATTCTAGCTACCATCGGGTCCCAATAAAGAAAAAAAATGTATGGAAGACTGCCTTCAATTCAAAAGAAGGTCTTTTTGAATGGTTTCTCATGCCATTTGGTTTGAAAAATGCATCAACAACTTTCATGAGGATGATGGACGATATCTTGCAGTTGTTCACCAATTATTTGGTAGTGGTGTATCTGGAGGACATCCTCATATACAACAAGACTTGGGCGGAACACTTGCAACATATTCATTAGGTTTTGAACACTCTACGACAACACAAGCTATATGACAACTTGGATAAATGTTCCTTCCAGTACCTAGGATACATATTTGATAAGCATCGTGTGCATGTGTATCCAACCAAGATCCATCTCATTCATGATTGGCTAACCCCAACTGTTGGAGCCGCCCCTGCTTTTTTCGCCTCACACAATTTTGAATACTCTGATGCTTAAGATAAAAAGTTGTTATCTTTCCCTTTTCCTTCCAAAATCATAAAACTCTGAAAAGACTTTGGTTTCCTGAATAGTATTTGCTTTGTCATTTACAAAGGGCCCGTTTTTCGCAAGTATGTTTGTCCTTAGGATGTTTCAAGTTTCGTGATCTCGCAAATCGGACACCTTATTTCTTGAATTCACAAGTCCCGAGTCGCGAGAATGCGAACTCAGTTTTAATTTTTGTCCAAGGTAACAATAGTATAAGGCCTTTAACTCTTGATTATGACGTCTTCGTGGTTTCGTGCCTCGGCATTTCGCGACCCTAAATTCTTGTTTTATCGACCCCGAGAACCGAGAACGCGACAATTTTTTAATAACCCTAGTCAAAGACCAAGAGTAAGTAACTAACCACAGTTAAGCTTAGTTCACCGCACATCGCCTCT
>ML781971.1:753164-776304 GCA_009831015.1 Picea engelmannii | reverse complement strand
GTGCATGGTGTATTGTGGTGTATTGGTGTAACTATTATACTATTGTTCATTGCTCATTGGATATAGTTGAATGGTTTAAGTATAAGTTGAAAAAGGTTTTAAATTGTACTTGATATTGATTCACCCCCCTCTCAGTATCAACATATCATAATGCAACATTTTTTCCATTATAGATTCATGAGAGCTTTTACTATCATATTATGTTTTATTTGTTTTCCATTTTACATTTTTATCTTGATTGAATGAATTTGATACATTGAGGATCAATGGATGTTCATGGGTAGGAGATTCATGAGCTGCAAAGGATTTGTAGTGATTGCCTTCTTTCATGATTTCTATTCAAGTATTATATTTATTCATTTTGCAAAGAGGATCGTTGCTTGATGAATATTTCTTATTAGTGTTATCTACTTCATTCTTTTGTTCAACATTATATATCCCTTTTTTCTGGTAGGCATATTGATTTCCTTTGATCGGTAGAATGTTATGACTCCATGCCCAATGGAATGTCTCTGCAGATAGTTTTTTGCTCTCTTTATTGTTCTTTATTTCTAATCCACCAACCATAAAATTGATTTAATTATTCAAATTCTGATCGGTAGTAGGCTTACATCTACGACAATCTATGTGTGACCTCTAGTGTTAACAGTTTTGGCGTCATTGTTGGGGATGAAGTTGAATATTTTCCCTGGGAAAACAACAAATCTTAGATCTAGTCTTTGATGGTGAAAAAATGTTGCTAACACAATATAGGCTGCATCATTCACCTGGTGACTCCATGAAGGAAATATCGAGTGGTGAATCCATAATTTTAGAATGTCAAACGCATTTCTTGTTGTTTTGGCTCTGAAGTTTGCACGTCTTGACTTTTCCATAGTTCCTGGTTTACCACATCCAGTACCTCATATATCCGAATGGGGAGATTTTTTCTCTGTATTCAAAGAAAGGAAGGAGGATAATCTTGCACAACACCTCGGTATGTTTCATCAATGTATGGATTAGTTAGATATACATCATGAGGTTGTGATCGTGAAAATTTTCATGTATTCACTAGAAGCAGATGCTTGGGGATGGTATAGATCTCTTCATCACTCAAGTATTTCATCATTACAAGAGTTTCATACCGTGTTTCATCATCATTTCAAAATATTTTATGCAACTGATATTCTTTTTGAAAATTGTTGTAAAGAATTTGAATTATACATCCAACATTCATTTAGTAATTCTTCTATTTATAAGGACGAAGTACAAAAAATTGTTGAGCATGTAGAGGATGAATATTCCCCATGTAAAACCTTCTCTAGTTATTTAGTTTCGAAAGAAGAACCTATTGATTTTTTAATGATAAGAATGTTGGTGATAGCAACATTGTAGACACATTTGTCCTTGACCCGAATGTCTCTAGTAGTTTTGAGGCCGCTCCAAATTTTCATGAAGATCAAGTTGTTTCTTTTAAGTATTCAGATGCCAAAGAACTAATTTACACATCGTCATATGATAGCTATGAAAATGATGGTTTTAATGAAGAAATAGCTACAGAAGAAGATTTTCCACGGGTATTTCAAGAGGTTTCCTATGATGTGTTTTCACCTATGATTGAAGAGAAGGATGATAAACAAGTCCTTGAGCTTGTGTGTGTTCAAATTTTACCTTTTTATGATAAATTTGAAAATATACTTACTCTTGTAAAAGATCATGAAGACAAGTTTCATTTTCAGCCTTCACTTGAAATATTTGACAATGGTGGAAATATATTGCAGTAGTATTTTGTTTTTCAGAATAGGAGATATCATAATGTTATTCACATAGAAGATTCAATACAGTGGCAACCTTGTCCTTTGGATCAACCTAGAATTTTTTGTCATGAGTTTCATGATCTAATAGCTGATTGGATGGAGTCCTTGTTTTCAAAATATTCACACACTAACAGTTTGGGCATGGTGTTTCTTTATTTCTTTGAGTATGAGTTGTCTAAGAAATTTGAGTCGCATACATTAAATTCTTTTTATGTTTTTTCAAACAGCTGCAAGCATAAAGCCATGCCAAGAAATCAATTGCTTGATTGGATATTTTGGAAATTTGTGTATACATGAGCAAAGTGATTTTTCAGTTGGTTATTATAGGAATTGTAAATAAACAAGATTGATGTTTGAAGCATTTCCTTCAGTTTCCACAATTTGATTTGCAATTTGAGGTTTTTTTTCAGCATGTGAATGTTTTAATTTCCAATAAAGTTCAGAGTTATACCTCAGGCAAAACCAATTCACAATTTGCAGCTCAGGAAGACTGTAGCACATGATAGATAGCTATAAGTTTCATATTTTCAAAATGGATAAGGCATCAGAAATACAAGTTCTTAGCAGCTCTCAGGGAGCATGCCATTCCCTAGTAGGAGACAATGTTAGCACCAATATTGTTTTTAGTGCCTGAACATCATCCAACATATCCATGGCTCTGTTTCAAAAGGAATCTTCTTAATTTATTATCTTCATTTCCATTTGCAAAATTGTGCTGGAAACTGAACTATACGCTACAAACTTGACTATGTGTTGCAAACTTAATTGTGCACTGTAAACTTAACTGTGTGTTGTGAACTTGAATGTGCACTTCGAACTTGACTGTGCGCTACAAACTTGATTATGATTTGTGAAATTGACTGTGTGCTGCGAACTTGACTATGTGTTGTGAACTTGATTGTGAACTGAAAACTTGACTGTGCACTCCAAACATAACTCTGCGCTGCAAACTTGACTCTGCACTACGAACTTGACCGTGCACTGCAAACTTGACTATGCGTGCAAACTTAATCGTGTTTTCATCATAACTTTTAAATTCCGATCCGGGTTCTTCTTTACATTTTTTTGGAAATGAATCATTATATTATTCACTTGCTGACCAAAACTCAGCCTGAACCAGTATATCATTTGGGAGAAAAGTGAAATCATCACCTACAAGAAAGTTTGCAGCAAATCCTGAAATTGCGCTGCAAACTCTAACAGACTGATAAATCTATCTGAGGTTCGAATGAGTTGTTAGAGATACTTTAGACACTAAGGGACACTTTTACCTAAGATTCAACTCCACTAAATATCCATGCAATGAGTTGGCTACAGTTGCATTTATTCTAAAAGACAGTTTCCAGGAATCAAGTAATTAGTTGGATTTTTTGTTCGCCACATATCTCTAAGTTATAGAATCCAATGCATGGAGTAGGTTGTGACCTCCTAGAGATATTATTGTTGTAATTTTCTATTTAATGAGTGAGAGGAATCCAAATAGGGTCTGGAGCTTGAGAGAGCTACAAGAAATTTAGCTGTGTATGTTGATTTATAAGCCTAGTGGGCATATAAGAATGTAACATTTCTTCCATTAGAGATTCATGACAGATGTTACTATCAGATTGTGTTTTGTTTGTTTTCCATATTACGTTTGCATCTTGGTTGAATGAATTTAAGACATTGAGGATCAATGGATGTTCATGGGTAGGGGATTCATCAGCTGCAAAGGATTTGCAGTGATTACCTTCTTTCATGATTTTTGTTCAAGTATTCTTTTTATTCATTTTGCAAAGAGGATCATTGCTTGATGAATATTTCTACTTAGTGTTATCTACTTCATTCTTCTGTTCATTATTATATAACCCTTTTGTCTAGTAGGAAACTTGATTGCGTTTGATCTGCAAAATGTTATGACTCCATGCCCAATGGAATGTCTATGTAGATAGTCTATTTCTATCTTTCTTGTTCTTTCTTGTTAATCCACCAACCATAAAATCAATTTAATTATTCAAATTTTGATGGGTATTAGGATTACACCTACAACATTCTATGTGTGACTTCTAGTGCTAACATTTTTGGCGTCGTTGTCGGGGACAAAGTTGAAGATGTTTCATGGGAGAACGAAAAAGATTAGATCCAGTCTTTGATGGTGAACAAAGGTTGATGACACAATATAGACTGCATCATTCACCTATTGACTCCATGAAGGATAGATCCAGTGGCGACTCCAGAATTTCATAATGTAAAATGCATTTGCTGTTGTTTTGTCTTAGAGGTTTGAACCTCTTAAATTTTCTGCAGTTTTTGGTTTCCCACATCTAGTACCTCATATATTCGAATGGGGAGATTTTCTACCTATATTCAAAGAAAGGAAGGAGGATAATCCTTCACAACACCTCATTATGTTTCATCAATGTATGGATCAGTTAGATATACATCATGAGGATGTGCTCATGAAAATTTTCATGTACTCAGTATAAGGAGAAGCTCGAGGATGCTATATATCTCTTCCTTCCTCAAGTATTTCATCATTAAAAGAGTTTCATGCTGTGTTTCATCATCATTTCAAAATATTTTGTTAGGTAGCTAAAGTGGTAGTGGGGGGGGGGCAGAGGGTCCATAGTGATAATAGTGGAGGTCATTCAATGTAAGGTGGACTAGGTCCATTGTAGTATTAAATAAGGCCCACTATTCTATTTAGATATAATAAATGTAAGATTACTTCTTAGAAGGTTATGTTTCTAAAAGATTCCTCCTCTAGAATGTTCTTAGGGAATGGTAGTACTATATAAAAGGTTTCAAGTAATGTAATGGATATGAAGAGAATTATTGTATTTGGAGCGGTATCACAATAGGAGGAAGCCCCCTCGAAGAGGCAAGTGAACATGAGAGGCTCCATTGTATGGTGTTTCCCTACCCCAAGGGTTTTGATATAATAAAGTGGTGGTTTTCTATATTGTTCCATATATCTTGTGTGGTGATTGTATTCAGATATCTTTGGTACTATTGTAGTATTTTGTATTCAGGTATTTGGTACTTAACAACTGGTATCAGAGCACTTTCCTTGGTAGGAAGTCTGGGAAAATATTTTTATTTTTTGTAGATTTATTTTTTCGGAAAAAAAAGAGGGTCGCGACATTCTAGACAATTTATATAGGTTTTGGTGTAAAATTTTCAAAAACTGGTTGTATATATGAGTTCCTCTCAGAAAAACACCCAAGTTAAAAAAACAAATCGTCTAAAACTGAGTCCGGGAAGTCAAGTTATTTGCATTTTAAAATCTGCAATTTTCAGAGTTTTTTTTTTCCGCAGACGACTGTGTGATTTTTCTGATTTCTATAGCATTTGGGGTTGGATTTTTCAAAACAAATTGCAGATTTGAGTTCCTCTCACAATTTCACCCAATTTCAAAAAACAAATCATCCAAATAGGAGCTCTAGAAGTGAATATATCGTTGATTTAAAATAAGCTATTTTTTGGGGTTTTTTGTGACGACAACGAGACTGCATAGTTCATAACTTTTCATAGGGTGCTCAGATTGCTACCACATCAATACCATTGGATAAATTATTTTAATATATTTATTTTGGTATATTTTATGTGGTGTTTTCAATGGCTATTTTCTCTCAAACCCTCAAAGAAATTATACCGATGACTGAAACATTCAAAGCCCAATTGTATGACACATTGTATGACACATTGCATGACCTTGCAGATGGCCTCAAGTATAGTTTTAGTAGTATTCAAGATTCATTGGATATCATGCATGAGAGATATCTTATGGAGGACATTAGTGATGAATATAATCAAGAAGTATATGTTTGGTATGATTTTGAGGCCGATTGCGACGATTGTTATAAGGATAGTTGTCATTTCTAGGATGACAATCACTTCCATATTTTATTTGATAACTCTACTCCACCTTCTGTAGAGAACATCAATGTCACACATCAAGAGATAATTATAATTATCGTTGTCTAGTCTGCATATTCTACAATGGTATTGTTCCTTCCAGATTCAACTTTGATCTTCTCCCACTATGTGGATGGATATTCTTATTTGGATCCACATGCTAGGTTTCAGTATTGGGAGCATCATTTTCAGTTGGTTATTCGGTGTTGATATCTTTTGTGTGGATTTAAAATGAGCACTTGGATATGGGACCCTGGTTTACAATGGAGGTTGGGCTACTTCAACATGGTGGATTTAATTTCTCAATAGGACCCTGGTTCTCTAGTCTACTTCATCATTATGGTTCACACATATCCATGGGACCTTGGTATATGGTTGTACATAAAACGTTGAGGACAATTCTTTCATAGGGGGGATGGAATGTTAGGTAGCTAGAGATAGTGGGGGAGGGGTGGGGGGGGTAGAGGACCCATAGTGATAATAGTGGAGGCTATTCAATGTAAGGTGGACTAGGTCCACTGTAGTATTAAATAAGGCCCACTATGGTACTTAGATATAATAAATGAGTAGTTGGATATAATAAATGTAAGAGGACTTCTTAGAAGGTTCTGCTTCTAGAAGATTCCTTCTCTAGAATGTTCTTAGGTAATGGTAGTATTATATAAAAGGTTTAAAGCAATGTAATGGTATATGGAGATAATTATTGTATTTGGAGCGATATTTCAATAGGAGGAATCCCCCTCGAAGAGGAAAGTGAACATGTGAGGATCCCTTCCATAATAGGATCCATTGTATGGTGTTGCCCTACCTCAAGGGTTTGATATAATAAAGTGGTAGTTTTCTATATTGTTTAATATATCTTGTGTGGTTCTTGTATTCAGACATATTTGGTGCTATTGTGGTATTTTGTATTCAATTATTTGGTACTTAACATATTTAATCCAGTTGATCTTATTTTTGAAAACTGTTGTAAGGAATTTGAATTCTACATCCAACATTCATTTAGTAATTATTTTGGTTATAAGGATGAAGCATAAAAAAACTATTGAGCATGTATAGGAGGAATCATCCCCATGTAAAACCTTCTCTAGTTCTTTAGTTTCGAAAGAAGAGTCTATGTAATGTTTTAATGATAAGGATGTTGGTGATAGAAACACTGTAGGCACATTTGTCCTTGACCCGAATGTCTCTAGTAGTTTCGAGGTTGCTCTAAATTTTCATGAAGATAAATTTGTTTCTTTTAAGTATTCAGATGGCAAAGAACTAATGTACACATCAACATATGATAGCTATGAAAATGATGCTTGTCACGAAGAAATAGTTGCATAAGAAGATTTTCCTTGGCTCTTTCAAGAGGTTTCCTACGATGTGTTTTCACCTGTGATTGAAGAGAAGGTTGATAAACAGGTCCCTGAGCTTGTGTGTGTTTAAAGTTTACATGTTTATGATAAATTTGAAAATACACTTACTCCTGTAAAAGATCATGAAGGTAAGCTTCATTTTTAGCCTTCACTTAAAATATTTGACAACAGTGGAAATATATCGCAACAATATTTCATTTTTCAGAATAGGAGAGATCATAATGTTATTCACATAGTAGATTCAGTACAGTGGCATCCTTGTCCTTTGGATCAACCCAAAATTTTTGTCATGAGTTTCATGATCCAATAGTCGATTGGATGGAGTCTCTGGTTTCAAAAGATTCACACACTGACATTTTGGGCATGGTTTGTATTTGTTGTTGTGAGTATGAATTGTTTAATATTTTTTTGTTGCATACATTAAATTCTTTTTATGTTTTTTCAGACAGCTGCAAGCATAAAGCCATGCCAAGAAATCAGTTGCTTGATTGGCTATTTTAGAAATTTGTATCTACATGAGCAAAGTGGTTTTTCATTTGGTTAGTATAGGAATTGTAATTAAATAAGCTTGATGATACAAGCATTTCCTTAAATTTACACAGTTTGATTTGCAGTTTGAGGTTTTTTTTCAATGTGTGAATGTTTTAATTTCTAGTAAAGAGTAGAAGTATACTTCAGGAAAGAACAATTCACAGTTTGCATCTCAGGTCGACTGTAGCACATGATGGACAACTAGGAGTTTCATATTTTAAAAATGGATAAGGCAACGAAACTACAAGTTCTTGGTATCTCCTAGAGAGCATGCCATTCCCCAGTACAAGCATTTGTTAGCACCAATATTGTTTATAGCACCTGACCATCATCCAACATCTCCAAGGTTTGGTTTCAAAAGGAATATTCTTCATTTCTTATCACCATTTCCATTTGCAAAAGTTCACTACAAACTTAACTGTGCATTGCAAACTTGACTGTGCACTGCAAGATTAACCGTGCGATACAAACTTGACACTGCACTGTGAACTTGGTTGTGCAATACGAACTGGACTGTGCACTGCAAACTTGATTGTATGCTACAAAATTGACTATGCGTTGCAAACTTGATTGTACGTTGTGAACATGACATTGTGTTGCGAACTTAACTATGGGTTGTGAACTTGACTATGCACTGCAAACTTGACTATGCATTGCAAACTTGACTGTGCGCTACAAACGTAATTGTATTTTCATCATAACTTTTAAATGTTGATCTAATTTCTTGTAAATTTTTTTGTGGATATGAATCATTATATTTTTGACTTGCGGACCAAACATCAGCCTAATCCAGTTCGACGTTTGGGAGAAAAGTTGAAATCGTCACCTACAGGAAAGTTTGCAGTGAATCCTGAAATTACACTGCAAACTCTAACAGTCTGATAAATCCGATCTATAGGATGGATGCCACATGTCTGAGGAGGTTCGAATGGGTTCTCAGATATTATTTAGACACCAAGGGAAACTTGTACCTTAATATTCAACTCCACTGAATCTCCGTGCAATGAGTTGTCTGCAATTGCATTTATTCTAAAAGACAGTTTCCAGGAATCAAGGAATTAATTGGATTTTATGTTTGCCAAATATATCTAAGGCATAGAATCCAATGCATGGAGTAGGGTGCGACCTCCTAGAGATATTATTGATTTAATTTTCTATTTAATGAGTGAGAGGAATCCAAATAGGGGTTGGAGCTCAAGAGAGATGGAGGCAGTTTAGTTGTGTATGTTGATTTGTAAGCCTGTTGGGCATATCAGAATGTAACATTTCTTCCATTAGAGATTCATGAGAATTGTTACTATTAGATTGTGTTTTCTCCATTTTCCATTTTACATTTTCATATTGCTTGAATGAATTTAATACATTGAGGTTCAATGGATGTTCATGGGTAGGAGATTCATGAGCTGCAAAGGATTTCTAGTGATTGCCTTCTTTCATTATTTATGTTCAAGTATTTTTTTTATTCATTTTGAAAAGAGGATCATTGCTTGATGAATATTTTTGTGTAGTGCTATATACTTCATTATTTTTTTCACCATTATGTATCCCTTTTGTTTGGTAGGAAGCTTGATTGCCTTTGATCTGCAGAATGTTATGACTCCATGCCCAATGGAATGTTTTTGGAGATAGTTTGTTTCTCTCTTTATTTTTATTTCTTGCTAATCCATTGTCCATAAAATTGATTTAATTATTCAAATTCTAATGGGTATTACGATTACACCTACAATAGTCTAAGTGTAAATTCTAGTGATAACATTTTTTACGTCGTTGTTGAGGACAAAGTTGAAGATTTTCCCTTGGAGAATGATAAAGATTAGATCTAGTCTTTGATGGTGAAAAAAGGTTGCTGACACAATACAGATTGCATTATTCACCCAGTGACTCCATGAAGGATAGATCCAGTGGCGAATCCAAAATTTCATAATGTCAAAGGCCTTTGATGTTGTTTTTCCTCGAAGGTTTTCATTTGTTAACTTTTCTATAGTTGCAGGTTTCCCACATCCAATACCTCATATATCAAAATGGGAATATTTTATGATTGTATTCAGAGAAAGGAAGCAGGATAATCCTGCATAGCACCTCATTGTGTTTCATAAATGTATGGATCAGTTATATATACATCATGAGGATGCACTCATGAAAATTTTCATGCATTCACTAGAAGGAGACACTCGAGGGTGGTATAGATCTCTTCCTCCCTCAAGTATTTCATCATTACAAGAGTTTCATACCTGATAGCGGCGAAAATCCCCTTATTACTATATTGGGTCAAAGTATAATAAAAGCATTGATCTCCCTTAAAAGATGGTTTTATTTCTAAACTACCCCAAATAATCTTACCTTAAAAGATAAGAGAACGAAAAGAGAGTGCACCTTAGGTTCTTTCAATTGGTGTTGACCTCCTTTTCCTTTGTATTTTCTTAGACTGCTAGTCTCCTACCAAAGCTGACCTGCAAACATTTTAAACAACAAAGCTACAAGATATTGTATCTCTACTTATCATTGTTAGGGTTCATATACAAATGTGAATTCATTAATCAATTAAGCACAAAATATCAATATTTGGGACATAAATATAACTCTTTTATTCAAATGTGAAGATTACAAAAAGTTACAATCTTCTTATCGACAGATGCTCCATGAAACTAGTTCAGGCTCCTCTTATTGCTGGTCCAAGTGCATCATTCCTGTAATACCTCTCACAATCGAGATTGTATAGGGAGAGGGATGGATGGGGATTGTTGAGGCCAAATCTCAGAAAGGGCTACAAAGCTTGGGCTAAAAAGGGAATGGATTTTGGTAGAGTTTCTTTGTTCTAATGCTTGATGATGGAATGGGACCCCAATGCCTCCTTTTATATGAAAAAAGGATAGTTATTCAGTTTGGGGATGGGATACAATGGGTGAATTGGTTGGGAAACCTTTGATAGCCCATAAAATCCATTGAATTCCTTGCAAAATTATTTTTGCAACTTTTGGAGGTAAACGAGGGTTGTTTTGTATACAGCCTACATATGTATGTGATATATATAATATGAATCTAGCGTGTGTATGTGGGAAGTAGTGCAGTAGAGCATGTACATTCTCCAAAAAATGGTGTTTTAAAGAGAGATCCTCAACAATAATTTGGAAAATTGTGCAAGTAGAAAGGCCAATGCCATGTATGCATAGGTAGGGAATTTTAAGGATATAATAGATTCCCCCTAATGTGTGAGGTTATAAGAGAAACTGGTGGTTGAAATACATTACAATATCTTCCATTACACTATCTATAAAACAATAATAATCTCTCTGAGACAGGCATACCCATGCTTGGGATGAACTAATCATGGATTCCAATCAAGTAAACTACAAATCCATGTCATAGAAATTTTTATATAAAGTATAGCTGCGATAAACACACGGCGGATCTACATCTCAAAATCAGTCGATGATATTCAAATACAATACAATATGCATCTTCAAGAAGCATCAACGCCTGTGGTTGGAGATGAGGAATTCATAGCTTGAGAAACAACTTCCATTTCTTAAACAACTCAGGTAGGAGTAAAATAGGAGTGTAAGACTCACTACTCTGAGGTCTTTGACATACCGTCAGGGAAAGACCGAAGGATCTCGATCATCAGGCACAAAACTCCGTTGATTTTGAATCTAGACTTGACTAGACTCTCAGGATGGCTGATTCATGAAAGTCAAGAGAAAAAATACAAAATGGCCGACTTAGGTTGGATAAAACTTCCCTTGGACAAAAGCACGAAATATGATCAAACTTAGGGAACGTAATATTGACATAAGTTTGTGATGCAACAACCACTGCAAACTCTCCATATGTTTGGAAGAGAAACCAAATGGAGGAGGAAACATATCTATGTAGCAAGTACAACTTCCTAAGGTCATACTAGATCCCAATGATTGGTGAACAAACAGAAGGATGTGCATTGTCCAATGGTGACTATCTTTCTTCCGAAATAAGAATTGATATATCATGTCCCCTCTTTTTGGAATATTTGATTTTTTTTTCTTTTTCAAATTCTTAATGAGCTTGAAAAAGAATAAAAGAATGTTACGTTACAAAGGAGGAAACGAGTTTCACAAGAAAGAAAAATGGTTCCAAGTGCATGTAACATACCGATGCTCAGGGAAAGGAGAAATGTGTAGGATAAGGACACTCGGGGAAAATTCCTCCATGGGTCAAGGTGTCAGATCATAGAGACAAAAAGTGTTGCAAGGCTTGTGTTGAGGGAATGGTTTAGAGGTTCAGTTGAGAGAAACATGGACCCGACATTGGGCCAAAGACAAAAATATGAGACCCACAATGCAATTAAACATGACACACCAAGACTTCTTCCATGTGAATTTTCTACAAGCCCAAATAAGGTAAGCTCGGTGGTTTTTTCACGTTTAGAGAGTCTAAAAAAATGTTAAAGAAGACTCCACGGAGTTCCTTTTTCACAATTAATATAGTCAGTTTGAAAAAGGGTTAAACTTATACCAAAAATATGTCTCTTCAATACCATTTTAACGAGTGTGATTGAGACAAGATCACTCGACGATCTTTTCAATTTTAAGGATTTTTAAAAGTGATTAACTATGGACTCACAACCTTTTTCTAGGTTTAGTCTCCTTAGCCCGAAAAAGTATAAAATATAACTAAGGATAAATCTCCCAACAATACAAGTCTCCCGAGGCGTACCTTTTTCCAGAATAATATATTCCTCAGAAAAAGGGTTAAATCGTGTCGAAAATATGTTCTTTCTGGACCAATTAATGAGTGTGAAATGAATAAGGTCACTTGGAGATATTTTCATATTTAGGTATTTTGAAAAGAGATTAACTATGGACTCCAAGGGGGTTCCTTTTTTGTAAGTAATATCCAAGGCTTGAAAAAGAGATAAACCAAAATCAAGGAGAATCTTCCTTTGTTCAAAAATTTAGTCCCTTAGGCCCAAAAAAGGGTTAAAATTATGCCTGAGAATACTCTTCTAGTGAACCGAAGTTCCTAGAGGATACCTTTATTCGTAAAATTATCCATCCAGATCGAAAAAGGGGTAATCTACCACCGGACATATGTGCCTTCAAATTTGATTTTGTTGAGCATGAAGGGAAACAAGATCGCTCAGAAATATTTTCAATTTTAGAGAGTCTAAAAAAGGATTAAAGAACACTCCAGGGGGGCCACGTTTCTCCAGTAATCCAGATGAGATAAAAAAGAATAAATACAATCTCCCTGGATGTTTCTTTCAAAATTTAAAGTGAGATTGAAAGACAACAAACCCTACTTATAAGGGAGTCATGTGGGTAAGGCCAAGAATGATGATTAGAAAGAAGAATGAGGCTTCAATATGTAATCATAGCAGGACTAACAAGGGCTCTGAAGCCTATAGAAAAAACTCACATCATGGATGCAAAAATGCAACAAAGGATCTACCTAGGGAATCCATGTAGAGTTAGGCTCTACCACCTAATTACGACACTTCTAAAGAAGTAGAGAAGGTTATGTGTCACACTTCAGTGGGATCAATCCTATGGAAAAGCGGAAAAGACAACAATATGCAAAAAGATGGGAGTGAAAACCTAACCTATATGCAAAAGTTGAAAAACATGACTTTTACCATGGGATGATATGGGTGTACCCATCTAAAACAAATTACCAAACCGAAAGGACAAGTCCATCTGAATGACCCAAAGATAACTCAAAATAGAACTCAAATAGCCACCATGTCAAGAAAAGTGAAAAAGGGGACCAAATTAGGCAAAAAAAGGGCCAAAAAAGTCTATAAATAGAAGGGGACAACTCATTTTTACCATTGTAATTTGGAAATCAACAAAAGAAGTCAAAAACCCCTTTTATCAAAATGCAAATTCTAGGAGCTACAGTGGACGAAAAACCCTAACACTTGGACCAAGTAAGTAAAATCACCCCCTCATTCATTTACATTTAATTTTGTATTTAGGATGGGCCCTCTCTTAAAACGGGTCACAATTGCATGTACATGGGTTCTCCACACTCATCCCATGTATGTACACAGGAAGAGTAATACTCAGTCCACATACATATGAAACTGCCCTCAAGATAGCCCGCGTACGCCCTCTTTTGTATTGAAAAAATGAAAACAAAAGTATTAAACCCTCTCCATATTTTGTGTGTGATAGGATGTATGTTCACTGGAGATAAAGGGAACATGAGGATTTGGATGTCTTGGTTGAGGAGGACCCTTTGGCCATCGCTACACTAAAACAGTGTGGCTTATGGAAAGCTTTCTAGTGTCCGTTCATGAGGGCACAACTGAGGTTGATCAATTCTTTAGTGGAGTATTGTCATTCTAATGTAGACGATTTCATGTTGGAGGGTTGATCACTGACCCTAACCATAGAGGACATTTACTTCCAGACCGACCTCTCTAGAAGAGGGGAACCGATTAACTTGAAGACCTTTCCACCTGAGCCATATAACATTGAGACTGCATCGGGGTGTATTCTGAAGATGGTACCGAGAAAGTAGGTTCTCAGGTGCCAATTCACAAGATAACCAGCCTCTCCCTATGAATTATTTTTTTCATGATCAGGTCAATCACGTGATCTGCAGCACTCCATCAGGCCTCGCATGCACAGATGCAATGTGCAGATTAGTGTTTAGAAGCTACCATGTTTTATTGGAGTATTACCATGCTAGTATGCATGAAGAGACAATTCAAATACTAATATAGGCGTACAAACAATAACTTTGGGTTTGGTACCATTTTATGCTCCTTATCCTTCGAGAGGGTGCCCAATATTATCCTAAGAGAGACAATATTGGGGCATATTACCTCTTTCCCGACATTGTGCAGGTGGGAATTTTGTTTTTCCTAGACCAGATGGAGGAAGGACCTAGAAGGCCTTTGATGATATATTATTTTACTGGTGGGCCCATCAGATTCCAATGACAGAGGACTATCCCTATGTAGGGATAATCTTCCTTAGAGATCCTGACATGCCTGTGCCCCCTTGAGAGGAGCACAATGATATAGGTAACACATTTTTTTTAAGTTGTTAAATTTTTATTTTATATATATATCCTTTTTATGTGTGTGTCAGACTACTAATTCAAATCTCTTTTATATACAGATGTGGGACCAGTTAAACCAACATACTTCATCAGGACCAACAATAACAAGAGGTCGAGCAACTGCAGGAGGATCTCTAGCGGGAGAGGCCCATAGAGTCCTGCAACGAGTAGAGAGGAACTTCACTGCTCCCACTTGTGCAGTTCCTATGGCCAAGATCAAGGATATTCCCCTGGCTATGAAGCCACATGTAGTAGGAGTGCCTCAGACCTACGTCCATTTTTTCTGGCCTCTCGCAAATGCTGTTGTCCAGTACAACAGGGCCAATATTCCTAGACCTTAGATAACGTTGGAATACTTATGTGCCGAGGGAAATTTTTGTACTATATTTTTGAGGGCTTGCATGCCCAATCTGTACTCATGAAACCATTTTTGGACATATATATATATATATATACACACACACACACATCTTTCCTATTTTATGGATGAAATTTTTTACAAATGTATTTACATGTGTATGTGTGTGTTTTACTTTTACATGTGAGAAACATTCCAATCTAAAAATTGATTATCTAGAGTATTAGTTAAATGATTAAATATCCTAGGAGCATGAATATAAGTAATATAATCAAAATATCGTTATAAGTGACATACAGTAAGGAATTGTCAGTGAAGAGTGGGATCATACACGTGGTAAACCCCATTTAACTGGGACACAACTAGTTGAGCATCTGAATAAACCCAGAGGCAAGAAATACCACGTGACAAAGAATCACATAGTAATTATATCACTACACTGTACTCAGAAACATTATTAGTTGCGTCGCCTAGACAAATACCTCCGAAAGATAGAAACTGGCCTCTACGTGTGAAATCACCCAAGTTGTGGAAGCAAGTCTTCGAGTGTGTCGACAAGCATTTTCTGCAAACCCAACGTAAACCTTTGGTTCACTTGACATCTTCTATAGTGAAAAAGATAACATAAATAACTACATTTCCATAAAACAAAAAAGACAAAAATGTATAAAAAAACTATACATATATACAAGACACCACATCTAGGTGACCAAGCTAAGTGTAGTACTTCTTAAGGTAGAGCCCATTTCTAGGCTCTAGTAAGGAATTTCCCTCGAAATCAACCAGATGGTAAGAACCCTTCTCTAAGACCTCTTTCACACTGAAAGGTGTGAACCACATGGGTTTGAACTTGCTTGCCCCCAGGGGATCTTTGTCTTGGTTGTAGACCAGGACAAGATCACCTTCGGAGAAAATATGAGGGTGAACGGATCGATCATATTGACACTTAAATCGTTGCTTATGAGCCTCGTTAGCCAAGGCTCCATCACGATGTTACTCATAGAGATGCTCGAGATATAGAAGAAGTTCCTAAAGTGACATAGTGTTGGGAAGTAGTTCCACTGCCAACTTTGGAGAAGGGATCTGATACTCAATGGGGAAGACTGTCTCCAACTCGTAGATGAGTTGGAAAGGTGAAAAAATGGTAGTAGTATTTAGAGAAGTTCGATAAGATGACAATTCCAAATATAACATCAAATGCCAATTTGATTTGGCCGAATTGATTGTCCATTGAAGAATAGTCTTGAGAGACTTATTCACAACTTCTACCTGACCATTCGCTTGCGGGTAATAGGGTGATGAATCTTCCTATTTAAGCCCAAGCTTTGATGTTAATTCAGTCATCATTTTATTCTGGAAGTAACTGCCATGGTTAGTGAAAATATCCTTCAGGATACCAAATCTAGCTACTATATGATTGAAAACAAAAAACGCAATAGTTTCCCCGTCATTGTTAAATGTCGGCCTAGTGTCGACCCACTTAGTGAAGTAGTCTACTTCTACAATGATATAGTGATGCCCCCCTGGACGAATCTAGGTGACATGCAGTGAAATCAATCCCACACTTGGTGAAGCGACAGGAAACAATGACCAGAAACATAGGAGCCAAGTGTGCACAGATATTCTGATAGAAGATCTGACACGGGTGACACTTCTTGACCACCTCAACACAAGTTTTGATTAATGAGGGCCAAAATTATCCTACGGGAAGAATCTTTTGGGATGTTTCCAACCCAGATAGATGACCACCACATGCTCTGGTGTGACAATCGTTCAATAAAAGCTCTTCTTCTTTGTGAGCAAGACATCGTCGAAGAATGAAATATACATCTTGATGATACAAAGTATCATCCAGGATGAGATAGTTTCTTGCTTGGTGTCGTTTTTGTCGACACTCATCGCAAGAAGAAGAAGCGGGGCACTTCAAATACTGAAGATACACAAGTATATCTCCATACCATAGGTTTAAAGATGCAATCATAAAAATATCTTCGTTAAATGGTGACTCTTCAGGAGAAATATCACCATTTTCGACCAAGAGTTCTAAGATTAACTCAACGAAGATCAAGGAATTTTTAGATTTCGCTGAAATCAAATCCAATTTGAACTCTTGGAGGATAACTATCCATCGACTGATTTTTCCACTGATGACATGTCGTGTTAACACATATTGAAATGGATTGATAATGGCAACGAAAGTGGTCTTGCAAAGTAATACATAGTGACAAAACTGTTGGACAGCATGAAGGACTGCCAAAGTGAGTTTCTCAGAATGCGAGTAGTTGAGCTCTAGTCCAACTAGGCCTCGGCTAAGATAATAGATAATGTTTTTTTTCGAGTCCATAAACCTCTTGTACCAAGACCATGTTGATTATGGACTCTGCAATAGCCACATATAACATGAAATCCTTACCGTAATCATGATGCCTCAACAGAGGGGAATATGTCAGAGCGCTTTTCAACACATATAAAAAGTGTTGAGTTGCTTCGTCCTAATAGAACGAGACTCTCTCTTTTAAGATACACATGAACCCTTTCCTAATCTCAGCATAATTAGCGAAAAAACACTGAATATTTTTTTCTTTCCCTTGTAAACCCTGAAGCTGGGGTATTGTGCACAGGGGAGGAAATTGAGCTATCTCCTCAACCTTAAGAGGACCGACCATGATCCATTTGGTCGACATGATGAAACCTAATAAATGACCCGATGTCACGCAAAAAATGCATTTGTTTGGATTCAGTCGAATCCGATAGTAGCGACACCGCTCAAATATTAGTCGTAAATGGGTGGGAGTATTGGATCTCTTGATAGAACATGATGCTAGATCATCCAGGTATTCCTCAACTATGTGTTTGAGGTCGTGAAAAGAAAACAACATGGCATGTTGAAAAGTATCTCCAACATTCTTCAAGACAAACAAAATTTTTCGATACGCAAAGGTACCCAAGGACAAATAAAATTCGTTTTATGTTGGTCCTCGGGTTTTATTTGAATTTGATTATATCCTGAAAAATTGTCCATGAAAGAAAAGACTTCACAACCCGCACACTCATCGACAATATGATCAATAAACGAGGTTGGAAAATTGTCTTTTGGGCAAGCTTTGTTCAAATCGCAGAAATCCATACAAATGTGAATTGTGCCCTTCTTCTTGTTGACAAGAACTAGGTTTGATACCCATTCTGTCAATTGTACGAGGTATATGAAACCATATTTGAGGAGTTTCTCTACCTCAACCTTTATCTTCGCTTCTTTTTGAGGATTGACGAAGCGAAGATTCTGTCGGATTGGTTTTACATTAGGATAAGTCATGATTTCATGTTCAACAATTCATGGATCGATTCCTGACATCTCCTCATAAGACCAGGAAAAAAAATCGCAAAACTCCTTTAAAAACTCACTGTAAATTTGAATATATTTGGGGGAGAAATTTGCTCCAAATAAAACATTCTCCATGATGACATGGGTTTTGGAGATATCGATAGGTATACTCCTTTCTATCGCTAGAGGGTTAATAGGACAAGGGATATCTCCATTCATGGTCATAAAAAAATCTCCTACTTCTATTCTCCTAAGCTCGGGAAGAAAATAAGATCTATGGTGAAGTTCATCCCAAGGTCTATCAGGACCATTCATTTCCTCTAGAATCACCTTGTTAGAGGGAAAGACTAATTCTAAAGGGTTCTGAGTAGCGAGAGAGTCTTGAGCCCAAATAGGCTCGAGAACCGGATCTATCTCCTATGGGGGAGACAGATCAGGGTTGGTCAAGGGTTGTTGGACAACACTGTATGAAACCTTAGCAGTGGATAAGGGCATGTCCATGCCAAGGTTCCTTATCCCTTCCATCGAAGCCGATGGGGAAGGTAAAGACAACAGGTCATGAAAGTAGCTCATTTTAAAAGATGATACTTGAAAATTGTAGCCTTTAGTTGGTTGGGGACGGCCAAAATAAAACTTACATCATTGGAACGCGACGGATAATCAAAAGTTCCCATCAAATATGGAAACAAACCGACACCTAAGTTGGCAGTTCTTGGCTGTGGGTTATCGATCATTAGGACCGTGGATGCCCCCGATGAAGGGTCAGGATGGGAGAAGGACAACCGGTCTGTGGTTATAATCCTCCCTTCATGAGGGAAGAATAGAACCCTAAAAAAGGTGGCTACAACCACATTCACTGCATAAGTCCAACTTTGTCCTAACCATAGATTGTAGTCGAGATGTGCATTGACTACATCAACCTTGATGCACATAGTTTTACCCTCCAACTGCACAGGGAAAGAGGGAATTATATTGTGTGGCCTGAATGATCAACCGTAAAAAATTGTAAGCAATGTAGGCGACAAAGACAACTTTGGCTAGTCAATGGCCCTCCAACATGTTAATGGCATCATGCAAGTTGAGACACCCTCATCAACCATCGTACATAAAATGTTTAGTGTCAACGATTTCATGTTGTACACCACTACTATTTGAAAGGATACATGGTAAGGAAGAAAAAGTTTAAGGTTATTCAGATCGAAAATGATCATTATTGAGTTATTGTGTTCCATCGCTCCCAAGGTGGAAAAGAAATCTTTTCTCTGTGAAGGGAAAATCTGGAGAACCTCCAGAATAGACATTGCACAAGGGGTCTGTGCCAGATCCTCCATGATGGAGTAATTCCAAGAAACCCTCACATTTGGGTTATGAGAAGCCTTCTTGAACGCACCTTTAGGGATGTGATTCATTGTTTCTCCCACTGTATTGTCAATTTGAAGAGGATTCAATGGGTTGGATGCCTCTTTTCCCTTCTCAACTAATTTCGGTGTTCCGTAGTCACGATTCTTGGTTGATAAATGAGCATTGACGTTCATTATGTAAATGTTCATGACTATGTTGTTAGGATTAAGTGCATGGGGTCCCTGACTTCCCCTAACCTCGCTCGTGGATGCAAAATCTTGAGATATATTTTTCCCTTGTGGAAAAAGGTTTGTCAACACAACAGGTTGTTTCTATGCTAGTAGCTTTTGGGCTTCCACAAGTCAAGGGAATAGGTGAGTTAAGTGGTCATCTGTGCAAAGGTTACATGGAAACTTCACCTTCCTCTTTTCATTTTTTCCCTCATGAGCATTGTTAGTAACCTTTTATCCCCTTTACCCTTCTTATTTTTTTGTTTCTTCTTTCCCTTAGTCTAGTGGTTAGCCTTGGGATTTTTTGATTGCACACTGTGTACATACAACATCTAGGTTGCAAGGGTAGCCAAACTAGGAGTTTGGCTAGCCACAGCATGTTGAATCAATAATTGTTGTAATTGATTAGAGAACATATCCACGGAATTGCTTTGTGTTGAGCCCACTATTCCATCAGCGTGGGGCCCAGACGTTTGTTTGGCTTTATCGAGCGTTTACCCTGGAGCATCAGGTAAGATATCGTAAAGCATGCCAAACTGAGAGTAAATTAGTTCCAACTGCTGGGATCTCATAATAATCTCTTCCTCATAAAACAACCCATACATTGTTGCATCTTTGGGCATGCAAGGAACCAAATACTTTCAGAACCACTCAAGAAAGAACGTAGGAGGGACCTTAACCTTAATCAAGCTCTTTTGTCGCTGCCATTTTCGAATATGATCTGAGATACGGTCGGCTTTAGTCTCCTCTAAGTTGGCCAACAACTCAGTGTCATCATCGTATATTACTGACAACTATAAATGGTTCAAGAAAACCATATCCAGGTCATTAATGTAAGAATACTTCAATTTTTCGAGCTCGATATACCATTTCATTGCACCCCCTTTAAGAGTGCGTTGAAAATGACGCAACCGAATGGAGTCACACTTTAACGAGTTCTATGAGCACCACAAGTGAAAAGTAGTCACGTGATCACCTGGATCTTCACCAGGCTTTCCATCAAAATTTGAGATGCCAGAAGGTAACTTAGTAAGCATGTGGGGCCAACACGGATCGTGACAGATTGGGTCATTTAACAATCTCGACAAGTCTGGAAAATGCAGTGTTTCCAGAAAGGGTAGTTTCGGCTATGGAGTATTTACATGAAAAGAGGGATCTATATTTTGACAGGAACCAGGTTTCCAAGAAAGTTTGAAATGTTGGCCAGGGTTGAAAAGTTGGCCAGGGTTTTGGTAGAAATTGTGGCCCTAACCAGCAAAAGGAAAATGTGCCTGTTGTTGCATCATAGGTTAAATCCCTAAGTTAGATGACGTATCTTGCGCATGGATTTCCCCCTGTGTAGTGTTCCAAGGACCTTGGTTGGGGATGCCCCCAGCCGACCCTCCTGTAATAGGCATTGAACCTTCCCCAGGGTTCGATTGATTATGGAAGGGGTTTCCCCTGAATGGCATCCATTGTGAGGGAAATGAGCCCTGCCAAGGATTACAAAGACCTTTTTTGGAGGATACTGCTATCATTCCTCCCTGCAAAGGAATGGCACATTGCACAGGGTTTTGTTGACCAAAGATGGGGTTGCTCATAGTCGAGAAAGAAGACAAAGAAAAAGCGTTATTTCCAAACACACCAAAAAAAGAGAATGACATTGATCCCACCCATGTCCTGTAGGATGAAGGTCCCAAACTTCCTCCACTGAACAAACTACAGTTATCATTAGGCTCATTCGACTGCTAAAACGTGCCATCGATTGAAGGGGACAGAGGAGGTATATGATCCCCACCGTAAGGAACATAATTAAATAGGGAAGTGGTGCCCGTGACGGATCCTTGCAAGGAAGTGTTAGATATCCCTGCCCCTAGACCCATAGTTTTTAAAGTAGAGTAAGTAAGAATTGAGTTTGAGTCAAAATCAAGCATCATGTATGAGAAGGGAGAGCACTTGACGCGTTCTAAATGAAAGGAACAATGGTTGAAGCTGTCAAAGGAAACGAACCACTACCCGAAGTCGTGGGTGTCAGGACAGTCGTGGTCCTGGCAGAAGGAGGTGGGGGAGGAGGTACAAAAACCCCTCCAGTGGTAGTCATAACAGGAGTACGGTGACTCCCTCATGAAGTAGCAACATTTTCTTCCATCACCGCTCGTTGAATAAACTAACATTCAGGAGAATTCACCTTGGGGGGGACTATATAAATTAAAAGTAGTGTTGATAAGTTAGTGATAAGAGGATTTGTTAGACTAGAACCTTCAGTCTTGAGGTTAGAAATGATGGATTCCTCCAGGGATAGAAAGTCTTCTCTCATAGATGGGTTGGGTATAGTTTCTTGTGCTCCGATTGCTTCAAACAATCCTTCTTGATCTAACTTGGGCCTCAACGGTAGCAGAGGTGGATCCAAAGTAACCAACAATAGGCCCTGAAGCCTAAGTGACTAGAAGAGATAGTGATCTTCCACCTTGTGAATTTATCAACCAACATAGTAAGGTTTGACTAGTGTGAATCACACAACACACACTAAAAGTTCCTAAAGACAAATCAGGCATAAAACTAACTAGTGGGAAGGACAAGTATGCCAATCAACACTAGAGAAAATTACCTRTGGAAGTGAAACTCTAACAAGGAAGCATCCTCTGGGTATACGATGTAAATGTGTTCAACCTACACAAAATTGATCTAACTAAACAATAAYACACACATTTGCAAAGAGAATTGGAGAAAGAAGAAGAAGGAGAGAAAGAATGAAAGAATTCTCATTAACCGTATTCCACACTCAAAGAGTGAATAATTTACAATAGATATAGGATACATGAGTAACTAATGAGCCATAGTGGTGGTCTAGAGTGATCTGGACACACACCAGCAGTTACAGGAGTAAACTGCCACCTAGTCTAGTCTCTCAGGCAATTACGAGAGTGAACTGCCACCTAATTGAGTTAACTAGTCAACTAGTCTTCAGTTAACTGACTGAACAGAGTGTAGTGAGGAGAAGATTAAGGAATCAAGGGTAATTCCAAGTTGGAGATGATTCCAAGGAAAGTGTGCCTTAGCATGGTGATGATCCCAATGTTGCATGGTGACAAAACCAATGCATCATCTAGACTCAACTCAACTAGTCAAACTAAAGTGTCAACTGAAAGAGAATATTCTCCAGGTGGAATATTTTCCCCTAAAATATAGGAGACTAGATAATGACTAATTATGGATAATAAACAAGGAAAAAACTTAGGAAAAATAAATCCTAGGTGTGTGTGAAGTAACTCCAACACCCC
>ML781971.1:742136-753122 GCA_009831015.1 Picea engelmannii | reverse complement strand
ACAATGTATGTAAAAAAAAATGAGAAGGAACAAAAAACAATTTCTAAGAAACCTTGTCCTTCACTCCAAGAAGACCTCGCAACTATGCAAGTTTGTGCTCATTGAAGATTTTGTTGAAGATGTAGATGTCTGCATGGATCTGATGAAGTATATGCACCATTGAGATGTCCACACATATCCACTTTATCTTCTTGTAGTGAAAAATATCCAGATAAAGTTTGGATGAAATTTTGAAAACCGTGCGACCGTTTCCAGAAAAATGCTGAAATTTTGTTGATTTTAAAATAATCATAACCTCACTTTCTGAACTCCATTTCGGACAATTTTTGTTTTGAAATTGGATATTTTCCTGAGAGGAATTCAAATATCCAATTTGTTTCTGCAAATCTGTCTCAAAAAATATCAGAATGGAGTCTGATGTGCGCATCTCTCTTTTTGTCTCCTGAGATGCATGCATTGTGCATGAAAAAATGTCTACATGTGACTCCTGAGATGAATGCCATATATCTTCCACATGAATTTCAAAAAACAAATATGAAATGGAGTAGACATCATCTCCAATTATTGGAATACAAATTTCTGCAAAAACGTTTGTAGAATACTCTTCATAATAAGAGACTTGATCTTCTGATGGCTTCTCTTCTGAATCTATCTTTACAATCCCCTGTATGCAATCTTCAAAATATTCTTTATTCTCAAATAGAACCTCCAATATGGTACATAATTTATTTGGAGTGAATTCTTGTGTGAGATCACATACTTGGTGGAGAATTTCTAGAGAAATAGACAAGCAGATAAATCATATGACCATATCTTGTCTATTGAGAAAGTCATTTTTCTCATTAGCAGAATTAGGATCTACTTTCGTTTCCATGGTTATTTGGTATAAGCCTCTACTTATGAGAATAAGTATAATGTTTTTCTTCCACTCCAAATAGTTATGAGGCGTGAGAAGTATTATCAGTGAGTAAAACATAAATTTCATCTTTTCTACGTTCTTCAATCTTCAATACCTGCCAAAATAATTTGGTGTAGATTTTGCTTAGCAGTTCGTCGGATTTGATACCATGTACATGTGTTGAACTTGCACATAATATATCTAGATAAACAATAGTACGCACATTTGCAGAGAGAATTGGAGAAATAAGAAGAAGGAGAGAAAGAATGAAAGAATTATCATTAACCATATTCCACACTCAAAGAGTGAATAATTTACAATAGATATAGGATACATGAGTAACTGATGAGACATAGTGGTGGTCTAGAGTGATCTGGACACACACCAGTAGTTATAGGAGTAAGTTGCCACCTAGTCTAGTCTCTCAGGCAGTTACGGGAGTGAACAACCACCTAGTTGAGTTAACTAGTCAACTAGTCTTCAGTTAATTGACTGAACAGAGTGTAGTGAGGAGTAGATTAAGGAATCAAGGGTAATGCGCCATTTTGGTGATGATACGAAGGAAATTGCGCATTAGCATGGTGATGATCCCAATGTTTCATGGTGACAAAACCAATGCAACATCTAGACTCAACTCAACTAGTCAAACTGAAGTGTCAATTGAAAGAGAATATTCTCCAGGTGGAATATTCTCCCCTAAAATATAGGAGAGTGGATAATGACTAATTATGACTAATAAACAAGGAAAAACCTTAGGAAAAATAAATCCTAGGTGTGTGTGAAGTAACTCCAACATACTCCACAAAGCATGATCCAACATTTTCCCTAGGTACTGCAGTATACATTAAATTATTTTTATGTTTTTTCAAACAACTGCAAGCATAAAGCCATGCCAAGAAATCAGTTGCTTGATTGGCTATTTTGGAAATTTGTATATACATGAGAATATTAGTTTTTCAATTGGTTAGTATAGGAATTGTAAATAAATAAGCTTGATGATACAAGCATTTCCTTCACTATATACATTTTGATTTGCAGTTTGAGGTTTTTTTTCTGTGTGTGAATGTTTTAATTTCCAATAAATAGAAGAAGTATACTTCAGGCAGGAACAATTCACAGTTTGCATATCAGGTTGACTGTAACACATGATGGAAATCTATAAGTTTTATATTTTAATAATGGATAAGGCACCAGAACTACAAGTTCTCGGTAGCTCGTAGGGAGCATGCCATTCCCCAGTAGGAGCCAATGTTACTACCAATCTTGTTTTTAGCGCCTGGCCATCATCCAACATATTCAAGGGTTGGTTTCAAAAGAAATATTATTCATTTAATATCTTCATTTCCATTTGAAAAAGTGCACTTCAAACTTAACTACGCACTGCAAACTTGACTATGTGCTGCAAGATTAACTGTGCATTGCAAACTTGAATGTGCATTGTGAACTTGATTGTGCACTGAAAACTTCATTGTGCACTGCAAACATAACTATGCGTTGTGAACTTGACTGTATGTTTCAAACTTGAAATTGTGTTGTGAAATTGACTGTGTGCTATGAACTTGACTGTGCACTAAAAACTTGGTTGTGCGCTGTGAACTTGACTGTGCGCTGCAAAATTGATTGTGTTGCAAACGTGATCATATTTTTATCAAAAGTTTTAAATGTCGATAGGGGTTCTTCTAAAAATTTTTGTGGATATGAATCATTATATTTTTTACTTACAGACCAAACATCAACCTGACCTAGTTCGACGTTTGGGATAAAAGTTGAAATCATCACCTACGGGAAAGTTTGGAGCGAATCCTGAAATTGCACTGCAAACTCTAACAATATGATAAATCTAAGTTGTAGGAGGGTTTCCACCTGTTTGAGGAGGTTCGAATGGGTTCTCAGATATCAGTTAGACACAAAGGGACACTTGTACCTAATATTTAACTCCACTAAATCTCCATGCAATGAGTTGTGTGCAATTGCATTTATTCTAAAAGATAATTTCCAGGAATCAAAGAATTAGTTGGATTTTCTATTTGCCACATATCTCTAAGGCATAGACTCCAATGCATGGAGTAGGCTATGACCTCCAAGAGATATTATTGATGTAATTTTATATTTAATGAGTGAGAGGACTCCAAATAGGGGCTTGAGCTCGAGAGAGCTAGAGGAAGTTTAGTTCTATATGTTGATTTGTAAGCCTGCTAGGCATATCAAAATGTAACATTTCTTCCATTAGAGATTCATGAGAGTTGTTACTCTCAGATTGTGTTTTCTCAATTTTACATTTTACATTTTCCTCTTGATTGAATGAATTTAAGACATTGAGGTTCAATGGATGTTCATGGGTAGGAGATTCATGAGCTGCAAAGGATTTGCAGTGATTTCCTTCTTTCATGATTTATGTTCAAGTATTCCTTTTATTCATTTTGCAAAGAGGACCGTTGCTTGATGAATATTTCTGCTTAGTGTTATCTACTTCATTATTTTTTTCATCATTATATAGCCCTTTTGTTTGGTAGGAAACTTTATTGCCTTTGATCTACAGAGTTTTATGACTCCATGCCCAATGGAATGTTTCTGCAGATAGTCTACTACTCTCTTTCTTATTCTTTCTTACTAATCCACCAACCATAAAATTGATTTAATTATTCAAATTTTGTTGGGTGTTAGGCTTACACCTACAACAAGACAGGTGTGACTTCTAGTGCTAACATGTTTTATGTCGTTGTCGAGGACAAAGTTGAATATTTTCCCTGGGAGAATGATAAAGCTTAGATCCAGTCTTTGATGGTGAACAAAGGTTGTTGTCTGTTGGGCCCGAGATATGATCACTTTCATGACGGTTATTATACACTTTTGCCACATGTACATATGTGTTTTCATACTTTAACGGAGCTTTTTGAATAATTTCATGATAAAATGGTATGATCGCCATAAGGTATGTATAATTCATGTTTAATGATTGAATCAAGTATAACTCATCATGTTTTATTATTTCTAAGAGCTAATTCACATTTTTTGGTGTTACAGGGAAAAAGCGCACTACGTTTCTAGTTTCGGCACTTGATCCAGCACTTGATCTGGCACTCGATCTGGCACTCTGTCCAGCACTGCATATTGCAAAAAAATGCAGGGTGACTCAGCAGTTAAGGTATTGGCGGCCAGTGACGGGAAAATCAAGCACGTGGTTTTTGTTTATCCTTGCCGCCTCTAGCTACTGAGCTTCAGACAACTCAGTTTCAGTTGTTCAAAGAGGGTGATTATTGGCTTGCTCTGTTTTATAAGTTAGGGCATCATTTATTGTAATTTGCCGAAATTAGAAGTGGTTTGACCCTCCTGTGGTCGACCACTTGGTCTGTAAGCTTATAAATACTGCTAGGATGGTCATAAGATCGTTAAGCAAGTGGAAGAACCATTGTATTGGAGACAAACTCGTTTTCCTCTGTTTTTGATATTTTACATTGCCAGAATTATGTCAGAACTGCATTTTCAAGTTTTGATGGTGAATTGTCCTTTGTTGTCAAGTGCCATCAAGATATTATCTGACTCCGAAGACATTCACACAACCACCAGCATTATATTTGAATTGTCATAGGTTAAAGAATAGTTTTCCTGCTTTCATCGATATAGTCTCTTGCTTTCATAGCTTAGGAAATAGTCTTATTTGCTGTTGTAGGATAGATAGACTTTGCTTTGATAGATTAGATAGTAGTTTGCTTATCATAGATTAAGAATTAGTTGTTAATCTTTCTTGCTTTCAATAGAATAGATTTCCTTTCATGCATTGCATTGAGCATTTAGTCTAGTTGCCTCTTAGATTTCCTTTCACGCATTAGAAATAGTTTTGCATTAATCATTTAGTCCACTTGCCTCTTAGGCTAGATAGTTGTTCAATGAGAAGTTTTAATTTGATTGCTTGCAGTAGTTAGTTGCCTTTCTTTACTTGTCTTTTTCTTTAGTAGGTTAGTTAGGTGTCTTTGATTGCTTGTCTATTTTCTTTAATAAGTTAGATAGGTGTTTTTTCTTACTTTCTTATTTATTTTCTTTCATAGGGTAGTTGCTCACTGAATGTAGGTTGGCAAGTTAAAGAAGTTTGCTTTTGTAATTTGATTATTATGCTTAGTAGTTTGTTTTTTCTTATTGTTAAACTAGTTTTCTTTACATAGAGTTTTCATTTTCTTTCTTAGGACTATCCATCGACCCTTGGCCCAAAATTACTTAGGTTACCTAGTTTCAAGTTGCTTATGATCATTAGATATCTTTGCTTGAGTAGATTAACCTTAGATAGCTACCTTCCTTAGTTAGATTATACTCCTACCAACCTTCTACCTTTGGCATATATTTTTCTACAACTCTAAGTTTACTTACCCCTGGTTGACAATTTAATTGAGGGTTTTTACTGTGTTTTTAGTGCATATATAACACCCATCATTTTTGGTGTCATTGTCGGGGAGTTGTCTCAAGGTAAGAAGTTATTATGAATTAGATCATTTCTAGACCTTAGCATTAGTTTGGTGGTAGGGGAACTTTAAGACGAGAGGTAAGAACCTGCGCATCTACTATAGCAGGTTCCCCCAAACCCAATGGTAGTTTTTCCTTTTGTTTTTATTTTTCATGAATAGACCTAGGAATCAAATGGTAGATTTTTCTTTTTGTTTTTTCTTTCTTTCATGAATAGGCCTAGAGACCCACAAGGTAGATACATTAAATCAAAATTAGACCTTTCAACCAAGGTTCCTTCCGATCTCTTTGGGGAAAGGAATGTTCTGCTAATAAAATCCGCAGACCGATACCAAAAAGTAGGAGCTAGCTCAAATCAAAGAGATAAAATAGTCTCTGAAGAGACTAATATAGGGAGCACTATAGAAAAATAAATTGAAGCATCAATCATATTAGGACAGGAGGCAAGACCACTCGAGTCTTCCATAAAACCAAACAATACAACCTTTTCTTTTACGCCACCACCAGGGCACCCTAATTTTAAGGACATCATAGACCCTGAACATATGAATATTTTTTTTGGTAGTTCAGCCAATCTGATTATATCTCAAATTGACACAGAATCTTTGGCACCAATAGTCTCAACCGGCTCGAGTAGAGTCCCATATATCCAATCTGTAGGAAGACCTTTCCATCAAAGGGAAACCTTGTTTTCTTCAAAAAAGATAAAACCACCCAAGTACTCTCTTTTTGGAAACCAAACCGATATGGATAATTAGGAAGACCATAACAATGTAAGACATGGAGAGGAAGAAGAAACTGAAAACCAAACCGAAACTACTTTCGGATTTCCGATTTTGGACACCACTTCCAATGTCAACATGAATAATATTCCTCTCTCAGTACTTCCTACCTTTTATGGTAAAAATAGTGAAGATCCAGACACCTTCCTATTTGAATTTGACATCTTGTGTAGGAGTTACAACTACATACAAGATGCCCAAAAATTAAAACTCTTTCCTGCCACCCTCAAAGAATCTTCACTAAGATGGTTCATGGGGTTGGGAGAATCTAGTATTAGGTCTTGGGAAGAAATGAAAGACATATTTCTAAATAAGTACCAAGACTATTGCAAGAACAAAGAGTCTCGTAATGACATTTTTAAAATCCAACAATTAGAAGACGAGACCCTTGAATATTATATGGAAATATTTGGTTATATCTCCCAGAAGTCAAAATACCATGACCTCCTAGAGGATGCAATTAGGGTTCTTTTCCTTAAGGGAATTTCATAAGAATATATATAAATTCTTAACCTGATGGTATCAGGTGACATCTCTCATAAACCATTTGCTGAAATATGTGAAATGTGTAAAAATTACTCAAGGAGTAGAGCCAAAATAGGGAAGAATGTTTGGGACCCTTACAATAGAAGCTTAAAACCAGTTAGTTCAGGTGGTATTACAAGAGAAGATATAGGGAACCTTTTAGAAAACTTTAAGACTGACATCTTAAGAATAATAGGTTCCCAGTTGGACACCCTTAAAATAAAAAAGAGACAGGAGGAGGAAAATGCAGCAATGAGCATATATTGCCCAAGATGCAAGAGGAAGCATTCCTCAAGGAAGTGCCCATTAGATAACATTTCATTTTGTGGCTTTTGTACAGAAGACCATGTGACTGAAAATGTCCATCATTGCTCGGTTTATTAGCCATATATAGGAGTGGAGATCCTGGGGAGTCTTCTTATGCACCTAGGAGGCCATGGTAGCCTAGGAATAAACCCACATACCTGGATCTACAGTCTCAAGTTCCACCCTATTATCAACAACAACAGCGGAACTCACCAGGTTGGAAAAGCTGGTCTACTCAGTACCAACATCCTTGGATTCAAGGATGGAGGGGAGGACACAACCAAGGAAAACATCAAGATCCACCTATCCCTATGTCCAACCATCCTTATCCTCAATTCTCATTGAACACTCCACAACTTTTTCCAGGTTTTGTTCCACCACCCTTACCTCCTATTACACAACAACAACCGCTACAATTTCAAAATGCAGGCTCCCTGAAATCGACATTATTACTGGCACAACTAGTGCTGAATCCTAATAATAAGCCCCCTCAACCTCTTAATAATGTTGAGATGCAGGCCTTCCCAACATATGTTCTTACTCATGTTCTGTTATAGGAAATTCAACTAAGATCCAAAAAAGTTCTGGAGAAGCAGAGACCCTTAGTAGTCATCTAGGAAGAAGAATAAGAAGAAATCACCAAACAACCCATGGATGACACTAGGTGGGAAGATGTTATTATCTCGAATAATCAAGAACCCAAGCTCCCCCAAAATGAACCTTCACAAATTATGAAGGTCCCTCCTTATCTAGATCGATTGGTAATCGATAAACCTACCACCCGACCAGAATTTGACATTTTGAATGAATTGAAAAATATTTGTGTCAAAATTCCCTTAATTTAAGCCATTAAAGACATTCCAATCTATAGTAAGGTAGTCAAATAATTTTTAATTAAGAATCTAGGTAGGAAGCACAAGGACCCTCCTATAGTACATTTGGTAGGAGGAATTTACGAACACATATCAGAGCAGCCAAAACTAGCAAAATATGGGAATCCAGGAAACCTAGTAGTGACCATAACCATTAATGAGGTCGCCATTGGAAAAACTCTCATAGACCTAGGGGCAGCCATCAATGTTATGACTACTACTACCTTGGAAAAATTACAGTTACAACCTCTTCTTCGACCTACCCCAACCATTTTGGAATTAGTAGAGAAAACTAGGGTTATACTTGAAGGAATTTTAGATGATATCATGGTTACTTTAGCCTCATGGGAGTACCCCGTAGCTTTTCTTTTCATTCATTCAAAGGATCCTGCCAAAGTTCATCCCGTCATTTTGGGATGAACTTGGTTGGACATAGCCAATGCATTCATTGGTTGTAGAGAAGGGGAAATGACCATCTCAAATGGTCTCTCTATTCAAAAGCTCACCATTTACCCTCTAGCTCAACTTATTATGGAGAATCTATGGTGGCTTGAATGTCCATACGAGAATGAAGATTGGGAAGAACCTGTATTGCCAAGTGACCATACATGGGCACTTCAAGAGTACACAACAGAAAATGTGCTAAACTAGTTTATTTCTGCTATCACATGTGTAGACTTTCCACAGTCTTTCCCCCAATTTGAGTACATGTTTGGGGAAGAATTTCAAGAGAAATTGGATCCATCCATTTTTTCTTCGACGTCTTTTATTTTTGAAATAGATGAGTCTTTCATGTCTTATACTATGCCCTACGAGATTAGTCCAGGGAAATTTTTACATATAAACTCTAGGCTGGATACAGACCAACAGAAACAGTTAGTATATATCCTTAAAGAACAAACAAGAGCATTTTTCAGGGAATACACTGACATGAAGGGTATACACCATGAAACATACATCCATCGCATATATACCTAGGGGGAAGTGACACCTATTAGGAAACCCCAGAGAGGGATGAACCCAACACTCAAAGATATAGTCAAGGAGGAGATTCAAAAGTTGCTAAATGTCAGATTTATCTATCCCATCTCTGAAAGTAAGTGGGTATCCCCGCTTGTAGTGCTTCCAAAGAAATTGATCAGGAAATGGAGAATTTGTGTTGATTTCTGAGAACTCAACAAAGACACTCTGAAAGACTACTTTCCTCTCCCTTTCATTGACTAGGTTCTAGATACCTTGTCTGGAAAGAAGTATTTCTCCTTTCTATATGGGTACAACGGGTACAACTAGATTCTTATAGCACCTGAGGACCAGAACAAGACTACCTTTACCTGTCCTTGAGGCACCTATGCCTATAAGGTCTTACCATTCGAATTGTGTAATGCTCCTGCCACATTTCAACGAGCAGTACTAGGGATCTTTTCTGATCTTATTCATGATTGTGTGGAGGTATACATGGATTACTTTACATTCTATGGAAACACTTACCAGGAAGCCTTACACAACTTAGAAAAAGTCCTTATCAAATGCCAGGAAATGAACCTATCTCTGAGCCATGAAAAATGCAAAATGTTGTTAACTGAAGGAGTGGTTCTAGGACATCATGTTTCATCTAAAGGGACAAAAGTCAATTCTGCAAAGATTGAGGTCATTGTCAGACTTGCACCCCCAAGACTCAGTAAGAGGTGAGAATATTTCTTGTACATGCCGGATATTACTGACGGTTTATTGAAAATTTTACAAAGATTGTTCCACATATGTTTGGATTATTGATAAAATATGTTGATATTGTTTGGACTGAGCAGTGTCAAACTGCCTTCGAAACCCTGAAAGTTAAGTTGTGTGTGGCACCAGTTCTTAGAGGGCCTAATTGGACCCTCCCATTTCATATATCCATTGATGCCTCTGACACCGCAATAGGAGGGGTATTAGGGAAGAAAGAGGACCAACAATCCTATGCTATTTATTTTGTAAGAAAGAACTTGTCCCTTGCCGAGTTAAACTACCCAGTCACTGAGAAAGAGTTCTTGGCAGTTGTTCATGCTATTAACAAGTTTCATCATTACATTACAGGTTATGAAGTATTTATACACACCGATCATTCCGCCATTAGGTTCCTCGTGAACAAACCTATAACTAATGGCCAAGTGACTAGGTGGCTCTTATTATTGCAAGAATTTAATATCACTGTGCTTGACCGACCTGGAAAGGATAATTTAGTAGATGACTTTCTTTCTCGAATAAAAAATGAGGATGATGATATCCCTATAGATGATAGTTTCCCATATGAGCATCTCTTTTCCCTTTTTGTCAATACCCTATGGTTTGCGGATATGGAAAACTATCTGTCTACTAGGAAGTTGTCGTCTCATTTGTCACCTCATGAAAAGATGAAAATTATTACACAGGGTGCTAATAAATCTTGGGTTGATCATGATCGTTTTCACTCAGGTCCTTATTTGATTATTCGTATATGTGTCCGAGAAGACGAGGTACCTGATATACTACGAAGTTGTCATTATGGACCATGTGGTGGCCATTTTTCTAACAAACATACAACATATAAGGTATTACATTCAGGTTACTTTTGGCCTAGCATTTTCAAAGATGTTGCCAAGTATGTGAGAGGTTGTGATAGTTTCCAAAGGATAGGAAGACCTGCATCATTTGACGAAATGCATTTGTAGGCCCAAGTTATGATAGAACCCTTTGAAAAATGGGCCCTCGACTTTTTAGGACCAATTTCACCCATGTCCCGTAGGAAGAACTATATTTTGGTTTGTACGAACTATGTCACCAAATGGGTAGAGGCAAAAGCCCTGTTTAGGGCCACAGAGAAGTCTGTTGTCGAATTTATCTAGGAATACATCTTTACCCACTTCGGTGTCCCTCATGAAATTGTTACAGACCAAGGCACTCAATTTACTTCCAAGAGATGAAAGAGATAACAGAGAAATATGGGATTAAACACCGTAAATCTTATCCATACCACCCGCAAGCCAATGTGTTAAGAACCAAACATCAATATAGCATAGAAAAACTTCAGGAAAGGTACTCAACGCCTTGAAAAAGAGACAATTTCAGATAATAAGCCTCTTCGAGGGGGCAACCTCCTTTTACCCCACTTAAATGTTCAAGTACAAGATGA
>ML781971.1:660562-704448 GCA_009831015.1 Picea engelmannii | reverse complement strand
CAAAAAAAAAAAATGTATAAGGCCAACATATATATATATATATATATATATATATATATATATATATATATGTATACCAAAATTATTACCTTAATGAAGGTATGCCAATCATGTGTTTTTAGCCCACCAAATTCGCCTTTCTTCGTTAAGATATTTTTTATGTTTGAAGAAAAACCCATGGGAAATTTAATTCTTTGAATGACCTCTTTTACATCACTACTTTGTTGCTCTGTTAATAACCATGGAAGGTTATTTCAGTCTAGTACTCCATCTGATCTATTTGAATATCAGATCACACTTCGCATTGCATGATTGGCTTCCTGAATGTCAGTACAAATTTTGACAATTTTATCTTTGTCCCTCCTACCATCTATGATTCGCCATAACATTTCAGTCACATTATTCCCGATATGCATTGTATCAAACAAATGAACTATTTTTATCTCCTCATAGTAGGGAAACCTCATGAATTGAGTGGGATAATATTGCATTCCTTATGGAAGCTCATTATTAATACATTCATGATGATTGTGGCCTTCATGAAGCATAAAAGAAATCACAAAAATAATTATCTAATACGGTAAAATAAATTCAATGATTAAAATAAACATTCAAAACATTACACGATCTATGATACATTATGAAATTGAGTACCTTGACAATTTCTATTATATTCCAACCTCCATAGGTGAGGTGTCATTCTTCGTAGTTTTAAGCCAGTCTCTTCTTTCCCATTGAAAAGATGTTTTTTCAGTAGTACGATACCTATGGTTCTTAGGAAGAAGGTGCCTATACTCATCAAACACCATCTTTCCTAAACTTTTTGAATGACGATACTTCATCTTAGGGCCACAAACTGGACATGAAAATTTACCCTTTGTTTGAAGACCTGCAATAAATGGATTAATGTCAATTATACGATGAGATTATTTAAAAAGTAAACATACACCATGATAACATTAAAATATTGTATATTATTAAAGAGCAATATTAGAATGCTTATACATACCACAAAAATGTGTTAGTTCAAGGGCATCATGAATTGTCCATAAAATTATTCCATGGAATTTAAATTTATTCTCCCCGATTGGTTTACATATGTCTTACATTGTGATGCTAGCCCATAACTTTAGTAGCTTGTCGATAAGAGGCTCGATATATACATTCATATCTTTAACCTGGTACTTACCTAATTGTTTGAAATTACACATAATTACTAAAGGAATGATATCATGTAATATATACAATTAAATACTATAATGTAGGTTGTATCTAAGAATATTTTATGTATCGATTGGACATTGAACCTATAAAAATAAAACCAACCTGGAGAAAAACGCTCTGCAATTAGGGTTTTGAAACCCCCAGCCGACACGAACTGCGCCCAACTGATGGCCGCCTCGCAGGGGCCCCCGAATCACAGAGAGGGGACGCCGTATGGTGTCTCCTACAGCCAAATCATCACTGGCAAAAATGCAGAAGTGGGTACGAAGAGGCCTACGTTTGAGACTCCCCCTGATATGCGCGCGACCCTTTTAGAGGAGGGGACCTTCAAGGACCGCGAAATGGACATTGATCCAGACAAGGGGGCGGCCCCTGCAAAAGTTTCGGCCCCTTGGACTCCCGAAAAATGCATTCCATATGCGCCTCAAGGCCCAAAATATGTAGTGAGCTCACCTCGCATAGAGGAGCAAAAACAATACATGCGTGACAATGCCTTGGTTGGAAAGTTTCTAGGGCTCTGGCCCTCTAAGAGGGATTTGATCAAATGATTCCAGTACTGGTGGAAGCCAAGGGGTCATTATGAACTACAACTGGGCTCCAAGGGATTCTTCACTATCATCTTCCATAACCTAGAAGATCAAAATCGTATCTTCGATGGAGGACCATATTTCTATAACTCAGTTGGCCTCTTCCTGAGATTTTGGACAGAAAAGTTCAGCCCTGAAAAAGAATATTTTTCCCATGCGCCGGTATGTATCAGACTGTATTCCCTCCCACAGGAGTTTTGGTTGGAAGAGGTACTTGCAGGTATCGGCAACACCATTGGTGTCTATGTGAAGTCCTCAGAAGCCACCAAGCAACGAAGATACACGTCATATGCACGAATCTGCGTCTACCTGAATATAGCTAAGCCGCTCCCAGGATCCATTACGCTGGAATACCACGATGAGGACTGGTCTCAAACCACTGATTATGAGCACATCCCCTTCCGATTCAGAAAATGCCACGAACATGGCCATCTCTTCAGAGAATGCCCGCTCAACACGGTCCACAGGGAGGGAGCCCCAGACACCGGCAAAGACAAGGAGGGCTTCACACAACCGACAGGAAGACGACATCAAGGGAATAGAAAGCAACCATCCCAGGTAAGTAAAGACCCCCCCACGAGTAATAAATTCACTATTTTGCAAGATCAACCCGAAAACCCTCTCAGCGATGCAAACCCGCAAGCCCCTCCCTGGCATAACGAGCCGCACACCCCCTCCCTGTATAGCGAACCCCAAGCTGAGGGCCAGAGCACAGCCCCACCCCCTCAGAATAAGGCACCTACTCCCCCTCCCCTGAGCCTGGCTCAGGAACAGCCAGATCCGCAGCAGACAGAAGATGGGGATAAATAAATGGAGTTAGAAGAATAAGATTTGGCCGGAGTGGATCTAGAACACCTTGAGCACGCCTATTGGCATCAAAAGCTCTACACCATACCTAGGGACCAACTGAGGAAAGTACACAAAGTCTTCCTCAACTCGTCAGTGGGGTCTTTGGCTTGAGCTAGCAAGGCCCTGGGAATTCAAAGCAGTCAATCTAAAAACCCAAGTAAAGATCAGAAAGAGGAAAAGAAAAGGGGAAGGAAATCCACAAACAAGCTCATACAAGAAATAGGAAACTTCATGGTGAACTCCGAATAGATCCACCTGATCTCGGACTGTTTCCCTCCCCTCCCCACTCCTCCATCATCATGAAGATTATCTCTTGGAATATCAGAGGTCTCAATGGTCGTAGCAAACAAAAAATGCTACGGGAAATGATCTTAGCGGAAACACCGGATGTTGTTTTATTGTAGGAAACAAAATGTACCTCAGAGGATATGGATAGGATACTCCCCTACTACTGGAAACAAGGAGGAATAGCCTCAGTAGATGCCATAGGAACTGCTGGAGGATTATCTATCCTATGGAACACCAACATCGTGCTAATGAACAACCTATGTGCTACCAAGTGGTCCATCACAGCAGAGTACAGGCTTATTGCTTCAAATCATCCCAGACATTTAACCTGTGTCTATGGCCCGACAAACCTAGGGGATATGCAATATTTTCTCCGAAGCCTATATTACACCTCCAGTATCACCCATAGCGATAGATGGATTATTGGCGGTGACTTTAATATCATACGCACCCTAATGGAAAAAGAAGGAGGATCAAGGAGGTTGGATCGAGATTCCTGTGAATTCAACAGCCTAATAGAGGAGCTTCACCTCATCGATTTGGAGGCTAGTAATGGCCTCTACACCTGGACAAACAGAAGGACAGGAGTTCACCAAATTACCTGCAAATTGGATCGCTTCCTCAGCTCAGAAGCACTCCTTATGGACGAGGTGGCAATGGAATCCACTATACTGAACCTCTCTGGATCAGATCACTAGCCCATTCAACTGTGGGTGGATGTCTCGGCAACGCCTGGGAAAAAACCCTTTCAGTTTGAGCAGTTTTGGCTAGATCACCATGACTTCCAGAAAAATATTCAAGAGTGGTGGAGATAGGCGGAAATCCCCTATGGCTCCAAAATGTATAGATTCCAGCAAAAACTCAAGAATCTGAAGCAAATCCTTAAACACTGGAATAAGATCACCTTTGGCAACATCTTTGACTCCCAAAAAGAGTTGTTGCAGCAGATGGGGGAGATCTAGCAGCTTATCAGGGAACAAGGGCTTATGGACGAGCTAAAAGAGCAAGAAATGAAAGTGACCCAGCAGATGGAAGACAGGAAGAAACAGGAAGAGATCTTGTGGAAACAAAAATCGCGCATTTTATGGCTCAAGGAAGGGGAACGCAACACAAAGTTCTTCCATTGCACTACTATCTAGAGAAGGCACTCCAACAAGATCACGCATCTTACCTCGGAGGATGGGGAAGTCATACACTCCCATGCTGATATGGAAAAAACTTTAAACAAGCACTCCTAGGAACTCTTAACAGAACCCATCCAAAATAGATGTGAAGCTATTTAGAAAATTACAAGGCATGTTCCTGCCCTCATAACCCAAGAGCAAAATGCAGCCCTCCTCCGACCAATATCACTTGAAGAAGTGGACCAGGTGCTTGAGGACACTCCCAAATGAAAAGCTCTTGGACCGGACGAATTCACCAGCGATTTTTTTCACTACTACTGGCCGATGATATGAACCGAGGTATGGGAGATCTTAGAAGATTCAAGGGCCACTGGCCAGGTTCTACAAGCTCTTAATGCAACTTTCCTCACCTTAGTCCCCAAAGAAGGACAGGCACACAGGCCCACGCAGTACAGACCCATAGCCCTCTGCAATTTCATCTATAAACTCCTCACAAAAGTGATAGCTCAAAGGCTCAAGCCGTTATTACTAGCAATCATCTCTCTAGAACAATCCGGTTATGTCGAAGGAAGAAAAATCATGGACAGCGTAATCTTAGCGCATGAAGTCATTCACTCCCTGTAGAAAACCAAGACCCCAAGTATGCTTCTCAAATTATACCTCTCTAAATCCTTTGACAAGCTCAGCTGGGAATTTATGCAAGCCATGCTTCTAGCGTTTGGTTTTGATCAAAACTAGGTCACTTGGATTCTAAATCTTACCTCTTCGGCTTTCTTCTCCCTTCTTATCAATGGAGTTCCCTCGAAACTTTTCACCCCCTCAAGAGGGATTAGACAGGGAGACCCCCTCTCCCCTTTCCTCTTCATAATCATGACCGAAGGTCACAGTCGTTCCATCCACGCGGACCTGGAAATTAATCTTCTGACTGGTCTGCCCCTCCACGGAATTTCTCCCCCTCTTTCACATAGCCAATTTGTAGACGATACCCTCTTAATGGGAAGCCCCACTATCTGAGAAGTCGTCACCATCCAGACTTTCCTGCAAACTTTCTCTGAAGCTTCGGGCCTGGACTGCAACAAGGATAATTCCCTTATCTTCTTTTTCAACACTCCCCCTCTGGTCCAGTGCCACATCTCAGATCTCCTTGGTTTCAAGCGAAGCTCCCTTCCGTCCAAATATCTTGGCATTCCCCTAATTGACAATTCTCTCAGGAATTCCTCTTGGGAACATATCCTCTCTTCTTTTTCCAAAAGGCTCTCCTCTTGGACCTTGAGAGCTTTAAATCTCCCCAGTCGGCTCATTCTGCTCAAAGTTGTCCTCCAAGCCCTCCCGATCTATACCTTTTCCTCTTTGGCAGCCCCAAAGTTCATACTTACAGCCATCAAAGGAATGCAAAGGAACTTCCTCTAGCAAGGCATCTCCAAAGAGAAGAATATAGCGCTTGTCAGCTGGGACAAGCTCTGCAAGCCCAAAGAAAAAGGAGGTCTTGGTTTGAGAGATCCAGGTATAATGAATAAAGTTCTCAGTGCCAAAATCTGGTGGCGTTGGCTGAAAAACCCCAAGGAACTCTGGGCTAAACTCTGGAGAAATAAATACACATTGAACCTGGCAGAGAAGATCCTCATACGATGGGATGGGGATGACCAGGGATCTCTGATCTGGACAACAGCTAAACATAATAGAAAGTTGGTCAGGCAGCATGCATTCTGGGAGATAGGTAATGGGGAAACAACCCTCTTCTGGCAGGATTCCTGGCAACAATGGCCCGCGCTGGGAGATGAGGAGTGGGCACCTGACATTTTCACCCAAGCGACCCAGGCAGCACTGACCCAGGTAGCAGACTACTAGCAAAACAACCCCACGAAGGCCACTTGGCGTTGCTGGCAGGTGGACAGGGAGCGCATGAATCTGGAGTTGCATGTCGATCTGGCACCATTGCAAGCAGAGTTAGCCAAGCGAAATATTCTTAAAATTGAAGGAGAAGACATCCTGCACTGGGGCTATGGGACACAGGGCACCTTCAACACCAAGGAAGCCTACCAAATTAAGGCGCAGTCAAACCCCCTCCCAGCTTTGCAAGTTTGGAAAAAAATCTGGAATCTCAAACATTGGCCGAAAATAACTCTCTTCCTTTGGTTGGTCTCACACTCAAGTATCCTAACCTGGGACAACCTCCTGAAAAGAGGATTTATGGGACCTTCTATCTGTATACTCTGTGGAGAAGCCGAGGAAACCTCAAATCACGTCCTTAACACCTATCCCTACACTGCCCAAATCTGGGACCAAGCAGCAATCATTATGCGCACCTTGGACCGCCAAAGGGATAGCCTCTTCGAAACTCTTTTGAACTGGAGATATTTAGCCTTCCACTCACCTTTCCTCAATCACATCTGGCAACTCCTTCTAGGATTTATCCTTTGGAACACCTGGAAAGAAAGGAACCAAAGAATCTTCAAGAACCTTTCCCTCCCATGGCAGCATTGCTGGCACCACTGCCGACGTAGCATCCTGGAAACCTTGCACCTTTAGAAATGGTCTAGCACAGACTCAGCCTGTCCCTCCTCCGAACTCCCAATCCTCCTTTACTGGACTCCTCTTCACCCTCCCCCCGCTCCCCCTTCCCCTCCTCCCTCCACCCACCCCTTCAGCCCCTCCATCTGGTCCCCCCCTCCAGAGGATTTTGTCAAGCTCAACTTTGATGGTGCCTCTAAGGGCAATCCTGGTGCTGCTGTCTATGGAGTGGTCTTTCGTGACCATTGTGGGCACATCCTTGTCATAGGAGCAGGATCCCTTGGACACACTACAAACAATGCAGTTGAACTTTGGGGTCTGATAAAGGGACTGCAGCTAGCCATTAAATACAACATCACCAAGCTATTTGTCGAAGGGGACTCTCAGCTCATCATTAGCTTGCTGCACAGACTCGTAAATGGGGTGACTCCGGACAGAATCTCGCCTAGCTGGAGACTCTCTCATGGTCTCCAAATCATTGCAGGTCTAATGCACCCTAGTCGAGTTCTCATCCCCACACATGTCAGAAGAAAGGAAAACCAGGTGGCAGATGAATTGGCCAACTTGGGTACCACTTGGGAGGAATCAGACCTCCAGTGCAATGCAGATCATGATCAGGGCCACCCTATCCTACAACAATGTATCCATAAGGCCAGAACAGTGGACGTCCCCCTGGATGGGGTGATAGTGTGGTCTACGCGGCACACGATAGAGGAGGGTGACGGGCTTCAGGACACGGGGGCACGTGAAGGGCTCGTGCCACCCCCCCGGCGTTCAATTGAACCATAAACTTGCTATGAAAGGGAATTAATGTGCACATTAATGTAGGCTCCCCTCTGTTTTGGCTTCATAACATGAATGTGATTACAATGCGAGTTAATTGTTGCAGTTGGCCCCCCGCAGAGCTCGCTCTGTAGTGGCAATGGCGTGACCTGTCCTGGATTGAGCTCGTCCCTGTTTATTCCTCGTCCATTCGCTCCCGCAGAGTGCACCGTCCCACCTCCGCTTCCAGCTTTTGTTGGACCATGACGTGCCCACGAGGAAGGCTAAGGCAGGGCTCGCCCTGGAAGCCTCGGCGTCCTTCCATCTCCCATTCTGACTTTTCTTCCTTAAGCCCCTCCCCTTGCAGTCAGTCTAGACAATCCTCAATGGCTTCTCGTAACCTGGTGCATGCGCAGCTCAATTATGGGGCATTGGTGCCCAGAACAGTCGGCTCTCCCCATCGAAACATTCGCAACCCGCCAGTGACTCCTTCTGTCCCTGTGCCCGAACCTCAACAGACCTCTCGAGGGGTTGGGCCTCTTCCCCGAGACTCCTTCACCACTGCGCAACTTTGGGATAGCATGGCAGCACTCTACAACCTAGTCTTTGGCATCCGCCAGGGAGTGGAGGACCTCAATTTTCATCTCCAAGAAACTGATATCAAGGTGGACCTCTTCCTTCGGACCCTCAACTCCCTGCAGGATTCTCTCGCCTCCAGCCAGAATGAGGTCGCTCCAATGGAGGAGCAGGATGCGGCGACGGATGCAGCAGCAGGTGTAAAGAAGGAAGAAGCAACAGGTGCAGACCGAGGCAGCAAAGTTGATGGCACTATGGGCGATGAGGAAGGCGATAATATTTGGGCCGATCAGCCCACGTACATAGACGAGGAGCCCTGGCCAAGGGACCTCCAGCCCATGTGGCCCAATTTCTCTCCAGGTGTCTAGCTCTTCAGTCATGTCGCAGGGGGTCAATAGTCTATCTGTCAACTTTTCTTTCACCTTTTGAGAAGTATTTAGGAGTTAAATTTTAAGTTTAAAACAGAAAATAGTAGTACTGCTAAGTTTGGGGCATCCTGGGATAAATGGACTGGTTTCCCCTCTGTTGGGGCAGTCCTACATCCTCAGTTTGAACATCTTGTATTTTGCTTTGATACTATGCTTCTGAGAGGCACTTAATATATTTTTCTTACATAAAATATATATATATATATATATATATATATATATACAATTAAATAAATAAACAAAAGATATTATGCAAAATTTGAAACAAATTAAAATGTTAAATTCAAAAAATTAATGTAAACAAATACCTGGAACAATCATTGTCAACATTATGTGCTCCCTCTTTATTGACATCCAAGGAGGAATGTTATTGTTGATAACAAAAATAGGCCACACTGAGTAAATAGAACTAATCTCTCTGAATGGATTAACACCATCATCTGCCAATGAAAGCCTAACATTACGAGGTTCATCTTTGAAATCTGCCCATTTTTCTTCAATTTCCCTAAATGAAAAACCATCGGCAGACATTCGAAGAAAACCATCTTCACGTTTGTTATGTGCATGGTAATCCATAAATTGTGCTATGCTTTCACACCTGAAAAATCGTTGCAAACATGTAATTATGGGAATATGACGAAGAACCTTTCAAGGCACCCTTTTTGTTACTTGATCAGTTTGATATCTACTGATAAGACATTGCGAACATTCAGTTTTCGAAGAATGTTGCCTATAATATATAATATGGTCATTAGGACATGCATCTATATTTTGATAATCCATTCCAATGTATTTCATAATGGCATGCAAACCTTGATATGTGCGAGGTAAAATATTTGATGATGGTAACAAAAATTCACCTAACAATATACAAGATAACAAACAACTAGTCAATGTAAGAATATTAATCGTAAAAAATGCATTCTTATTTTACACATTAATTAACACTAAAAACAAATATAAAAAAAATTAACATTTATGTACAGTATGAGATGAAACATAATACATACCTTAGTATATGTGTCATACAAGTGTTCGACAAATTATTCATAACCTTTAAGTTCACCAGCAACAATGTAGCAGAGAGAAGATTTGCTCTTGATCCTTCATAAAGTCATTTATTTGCCTTTTCTAATAGAGGTTCATCATAAATACCAACATTTTCCCCATCCTCATCCGATTGTGAAAACAAATCTTGGATCATTTGATTTGTCCCATCATCTTCTACCATGGGATCATTAACTTGATTTGTCCCATCATCTTCTTCCATGAGATCCTCATTTGCTTGGTCATGATGATGTTCCTCAGCTTGTACAACATCATTTGTACTAATACTTGGTGCAATATTCTGCGGAAAGTTAGAGGGCAACTCTAACTTTATAATTACAAACAATCATGAAAAATTAGTGTATATTATAACAAACATTCAAACAATATATATACATATATATAATTTTATATAAAAATGAAAAAATAAAAAAAGATAATGAATATATAGCTAATTACCATGGGATGATATTCATTCGATCCGCCATCAATGTGACCATATTTCCTACAATGTTTTGTAGATGTTGCTATTAAAATTCTTACGAGACGTCTGAGGCAACATTTTTTACAAGGGAAATAACATCTACCATCACCCTTTTCACTCGCTTTACTTTTTTCCCCACCTCTAACAACATTCTACGACATTTTTCCGCACAAAAATACCCTTTTGGAACCGTCGTTGTTATAGCAAGATTGTCGCAACATCTTTAAATTGCCAAATATTTATAGGCCAATTTTAGGTCACTATCGTCATCATTGCGACGATAGTGACCTAAATATATATATATATATTCCACCTATTTATTTTAGGTCATTTTCAACGGTAAAGTTTGACTAAATTATTATGGTCGTCGCTTATGCAATGAACATTGACCATTATAATTTAGTCAAACTGTAGGCGTCGATATTGCGATGAACATGGGGTAGATTTAGAAAAAAAGAACTTTTTCTCTTGCATATTGCGATGAAAGAGTACTTTCATCGCAAGTGGTCATCGCAAATTTTTCAATATGTAGTAGTGATATTTCATATGCAAGAAGAATGAGTGAGCATGGAGCATTCTGCCTCTACTCATTAACCACTATGGTTGTCAAAAACACTTTAAATTTGTAGGCTATCCATTATAAGAGGTGAAAATGCACTTAACACAAAGGTACCAGAAGAAGTACCGTATGCGGTGTCGGATGAGATGTCGTTTGAAGTGTTGAATGAAGTGTCATTGAATTGAATACCAGTAACTATCCTAGATTCCAAGTAACTGAAAATCAATTACATTCAATTAAATTGGTTGTAGGCATTGATTAAAAGATGCTTCATATGTTTATGATCAAATGTCCAAGTTAAAAGACTTGTACATTGATCTAAATACGCACCATTACATTTCCCTAAAGCTTGCCATCGAATTTGAATTTCCCACACATGGCATCTCGCGTGCACATGTGTGCAACGTATTCCACCTTAAGTGCATCCAAAATTGGACTGGGCACTCTATTATCTCATTTTCCCTTGCCATTTTCTCTCCTCTGTGTTAAGAAATCATGCCCAACCTCTTCCAGCTCATCCTCTGTCCAAAAATGCATTTGGCCTGTGCTAAATCTGTGCCACTGCTTGGCTCGATTTCGCCCTTTCTTGGTGAATTCCACCTCTATCACAATGCCCAGGATAAATGAACCCTCCTCCTATGTAGACTTGTCTTCCATTCCCAAATTTGCACAGTGCAGAGAAGTGATTTTGCGCACTGGATGGGGGCCATTTATGTCTATCTTGCAGGGCCACGATGACAACCTCTCTATGCAATTTGCAGTTGGTTTTGATGATAAGATAGTGTTGTGGGTGGGAAATCCATCCTACATACTAGAACTAAGGGATTTTATCATGCATGCATAAATGACCTAAAGATTTTTACTTCTTACCATCATCCCATGCCTAAACACCCATTACTCATATGCAAATACAAGACTCAAGAGATTAAGTTAACGTACCTTTATTTTTCGTGTTTCATGTCGATCCCTTTTCGCTCTTCGTCATTCTTTTGGCTGCAACTCTCCTCCCAATGCTGACCTGCATTCACAAAAGAAAAGAAAAGAAATCCACATGCATTTGATCTATGGACTAATGGGTTAGAGATTTAATAAATCATACAATCAATATTAAAATAATGACAATCTCATATGGCAGGATGGGAAAAGCAATTTTTTTATTAACTTCACAATGATACCTTACAATGATAAAGTCGGCTACTACTCCTCGATCCTGGTCCTGGGCTCTTCGTCTACTGTCTTCCAACATATTTGCTCTATACTTCTCTTTGCACAAGGATGGCTAAAGGTTGGGACAAAGGGAATGCTCAATCAGGTATAGTTTCTTTAGTATGATTCTCCTCCTTCTAAATGGGACCCCGACCCCTTCTTTTATAGGCTAGAAGGAGCTAGGTATTTGGTCGAATGACCAGCCATGCATGCCCGAAAGATTTAGTTAACTTTCCCAAAGTTGTGTGTTCCATCAACAACTTTCCTTTTTTTGTGATTTTGTAGGTACATGTGGGTTGTCTTGGGTCAGCTAGCATGTACACACATGCAATAATGGAGCAGGGTGCATGGGCCTTTATAAAAGGGGTTTTTAAGAAGAGTTGTTCAGTAATGTTTTGGCCAATAAGGAATCTGAGATGGCCTGATGCCAGGTAAGCATGTCTAGTGCAAATTAGGGTTATAACTGATTCCCCCTAATGTTTGTGGTCAGAAGAGCATCTAATGGCTGAAATACATTATCAATCTTCACCAACGTTCCAAACAAGTGAGCCTAGGGACCAGAAATCGGGAGGTGCCATCTGCAAAATAATAATTGTCTCACCAAGGCATGCATACCCATGCTCGGGATGAAATAAAATCATGGCTACCAATCAAATACATTGTAGATCCATGTCATATAACTATATAAAGTGTACCCACGAGCAATACACAATAGATCTACATCTCGAAATAAAAAAGATATACATGTATAGTATCCATCTTCTAGAAGTTGATAAAGCCTGATGGTTGGAGATGAGGTGTACAACTTCACTACCCAGAGGTATTTGACAGCTCATTGGTCATGGACTAAGAATCTTAATGATCAAACTGAAGGCTTCAGTGATCTCGAACAAAGACTTGATTGGAATTTCAGGATGGCTAGGCATGAGGACAAGAGATAAACTGCAAAGGGGCCGACTCAGGCTTAGAAAAAATTCCCTTAGATAATAGCATGATGAAAGATGAGACTCAGGTAGCATGGCATTAACATAATTTTACGAGGAAGGAGGCAACGCAAACTCTCCATATGTTTGGAAGAATAACCAAATGAAGGAGGATACAACTCAATGTAGTGGGAACAACTTCCTAAGGTCATATTAAATCCCAAGGTTTGACGAACAAATGAAAAGATGTGCTTTATCGAAGGGCGACTCATTGTGCTGCCAATACAAAGAAAATACTTTTTCCCTTCCTCTTTTTGGGGTATATGAGATTTATTTTTGTCTTTTTCATATGAGTTCAAGGCACAAGGACAAGACTGATGTTCAAATCAAGGACAATTGGGAAAAAACCCTCCTGGGGCCAAAGGTGTCAAGACGCAGAGGTAGAGTGTTACAGGGCTTGCATATAAGGCATGCTTGAGATGGTTCAGTTGAGAGCAACATAGAGCTGGCATTAGGCCAAAGACACAGGTATGCAAATGCGATTAATAAAAAACACATTGGTAACATCCTTCGATGTAAGTTTTACGAGCCCAAAGAAGGTAAGCTTGGCAATTTTTCATATTTAGAGAGTCCGAAAAAACGTAAAAGGAGACTCCAAGGGGGTACCTTTTTTTAAGGTAGTATATTCGGTTCGAAAAAGGGGTAAACTAGCACCGAAAATATGTCTATTCAAAACCATTCTAACGAGTGTGATAAAGACAAGATCACTCGGTAATTTTTTCATTTTTAAGGAGTCTGAAAAAAGATTAACTATGGACTCCATCCGGAATGTTCTTCTGGACCATTTTAACGAGTGTTAAAGAATAAGTTCACTCGGTGATCTTTTCAATTTTAGGGAGTCTGAAAAGAGCTTAACTATGGACTCCATGGGGGTTCCTCTTTCGTAAATTTAGTCCCTCGGGCCCGAAAAAGGGTTAAAGTTATACCTGAGGGTACTCTTCTAGAGAACTGAGGCTCCTAGGGTATACCTTTGTTCGTACAGTTGACCATCTGAAACAAAAGAGGGGTAAACTACTATCGGACAGACGTGCCTTCAAATTTTAGTTTAACGAGTGTGAAAGACAACAAGATCGCTTGGCAGTATTTTCATGTTTAGAGGGTCTGAAAAGGGCTTAAAAGAAGACTCGTTATGTTTTGGAAGTCTCGAGGTTGAGGTCAAGAGTGATAAAGAGTCATGCAAATGAGGCTCAAACTCGTAATAAAAAAAAACTAAAAGGACTCCTGAGGCTATAGTTATTAGCGATGGCATGGACACCATAATGCAACCAGGATCTACCTAGGGCATCCATGTTCCGGTAAGATCTACCACCAAATCACGACACTTCTAAAGAAGCAATGATGGTTTTGTGTCGCAACCTGGTGGGATTTATTCTATGGCAAAGGGATAAATACAACGAGATACAAAATTAGGGGTGGAAACCTAACTTATATGCTCAAGTTGACCATCTGATATTTTTACCCACGGACCGTTAAAAGTGACCCAACGCTCCAAAAAATGTCCTGATACATGAACGTAACTTTCCATAGAAACTCTTGAATCACTCTAAATGGTTTTCATTTTAGAGAAAATGATAAGGGGGGCCAAAAAAGTGACAAAAAAGGGCCAAAAAGTCTATAAATAGAAGTTGGCAGCGCATTATCACCATTGTTGATTTGAAAATTGACTCTGGAGCAAAAAAAACCCTTTGGTAAAAGTGGTGATTTTGGGAGCTACAATGGAAGAAATGACCATCCTTCTAGACCAAGTAAGTATAAACTACCTCCTTTTGCCTTTTAATTCTTTACATATGCATTTGATTTGGTTTTTTGTGGGGGTGTCGACCTTTAAAAGGTTAGCACTACATCCATGCAGGTTGTCTTATGACAGCCCATGTGTACACTCGCTCTATCTGATGTCAGAGCATGTGTACACATGACTGTCATCATAACATCCCCCGTGGACCCTCCAATGAGTGTAAAAAAGTTTAAAAAGCAAGGCCTAACCCTCTAAAAATTTTCCCATGTGCAGGATGTATGTGCACTGGAGAAAACAAGAGCATGAAGATATTAGCGCACTAGTTGGGGAAGACCCTAACGCTGTGGCAGCGTTAATGTAATGTGGCTTGCTCAAGTTTTTTTCGTGTCCTTTCATGAGAGCAAAACCTAGGCTATTGAATTCCTTGGTTGAATACTAGCACCCTAACGCAAAATCTTTTATGTTAGAGGAGCAGTCGTTGGTGCCCACTACAGAGGATATATACTTTTTGACTAGCCTCTCCAGGAGAGGTGAACCAATCAATTTTCAGACATTTCCTTCTAGGCCTCACAATATATCGGAATAGATAGGACTCTATTTTGAGGCGGGTATAGACCGATTGAGCTCACAGGTGCCAATAAGCAAGATCACTAATTTATCACTACAGGTGATTGTGTTACTTATTGGGTGGATAACTGGTTATGCAGCTCTACATCAGGTGTCCCGTGCACAGATGAACTGTGTAGTCCAGTTCTTAAATGCACAGATATTTGACTGGAGCACCACACTGTTAGATTGTATGAAGAGGCAACTGACAGATTGTCGGTTGCGGATGCAGAGGAACTTCAGCTTCAGGACAATTTTATGCTCTTTATTCTTTAAAAGAGTTCCTAGTTTCACTCCTTGAGTGGTGGTACGAGGACATCAGGCCTCTCTTCCTACAGTTTGCAGATGGGCAACGTTGTTGCCACGACATGGTGGTGGAAGGACCAATGAGTCCTTCGATGATGAATTTTTTTCTTGGTTGTCACGATAGATCCCAGTCATAGAGGATTATCCCTATGTTGGGATTGACTTCTCAAGAGATCCTAAGATCCTTGTACCTCCAAGCAAGGAGCGAGGCGAGATGGGTAAGTTTTCATCGGTTTTTTTTTTTTTTTGTGAAACATATATAATTTTTATGTTGTTTTTATATATGTCATTTTTTTACACCAGAGTATTTGACAGATATGTGTCTATTGTGTGCAGATGTGGGACCAGTGAGACCTGCATATTATGCAAGGAACAGGCATCGTCCTCAGTTAGGGGCCACACCTGCCACCGTAGGGGGACCAGCAGCAGTAAGAGAGCTTCCAGTCGGTGAGGCTGAGAGGGTTTTGAGACGAGTTGAGTGAAATTTTACCTCGCTCACTAGCACCATCCCCATGGTAGAGATTGAGGATCTGCCACCATCTATGTAGCCTCATGTAGTGGGGGCACCACGGACGTGGGTATGAATGTTCCGGCATTTGGAAAACTTTGTTGATTATTACAACAAGACCCACAGGCCCTGAACTTAGTTAGTCTAGACTTTTCACATGCCGAGAGCTCTAATTGTATATATTTTTTGAGGGCATAAGCCCCATGACTCATTACTGGTCATATTTTTTGAGGTGCTTGCATCCACCTATGTACTCTGATGATTATGTGTATGTCTTTTTATATGTGTGCGAGATGCCAGTCTAAAATTTGATTAGTTAGAGTATCTGTAACTTGGTTTAATCTCCTAGGAACATGAAAATATGTAATATAATCAAAGCTTCATTCTAAGAGATGTACCCTAAGGAATCGTCGATGTAAAGTCAGATCATGAACACGGTAGACTCTATTTAACTGAGACACAACTAGCTGAGCATCTAAATAGACCCAGAGATGAGAGATACCAAATGACAGGGCATCATGAAGATAATCAATAACTCCAATGTATTTGGTGACATTGTTTGTGGTGTCTCCTAAACATATACCTCCTGAAGATAATAACTAGCCATGAGGTGTAAATATTACCCAAGCTATGGAGGTAAGCCTCCAAGTGTGTCGACTAGCACTGTTTGCATACCCAATGAACACCTCTGATTCACTTAAAATCTACCACAGTGACAAAATATAACATCAAAAATGACACGTCCATAATACTAAAAGAAACCAGAAAGTAATAGTACAAAGACTATACATATGTTACAAAAGTTACCCAAGGTGAACTACCTATGAGTAATACTTCTTGAGGTAGAGCCCATTTCTAGGCTCCGCTAAAGCATTTCCCTCAAAGTCAACTAGACGATAAGCACCCTTTTTTAGAACCTCTTTTATGATGAAAGGTCTAAACCACATGGATTTGAATTTGCCTGCCCCCAGGGGGTCCTTATCTTGGTCATAGACTAGGACAAGGTCGCCTTCAGAGAAAATCCGAGGATGAACGGACCGATCATACTAACACTTGACTTTTTGTTTGTGAGACTCATTGGCTAGGATCGCATCATGACGCTACTCATTGAGCCGCTCAAGGTATAATAACCATTCTTCAAGTGGAGAAGTGTTTGGTAGTAACTGTACTGCCAACTTTAGGGATGGGATCTAACATTCTATAGGCAAGACTACTTCCAGCCCGTAAACGAGTTGAAAAGGTGAGAAATCGGTTGCAGTCTTAACAGACGTTTGGTAAGCCCATAATGTCGTGTATAACATCAAATGCCAATTTCACTTGGCCAAGTTGATCGTTTGTTGTAGGATGGTCTTAAGAGATTTATTTACATCTTCCACCTGACCATTTTCTTGGGGGTAGTAGGGTGATGAATTTTCTTTCCGCAACCCAAGCTTTGACGTTAATTTGGTGATCATTGGTTCTGAAAGTGACTGCCATGGTCAGTGACAATATATCTCGAGACGTCGAACCTTGTGATTATTTGGTTGAACAAAAAGAGAGTTGTAGTCTCTCCATCATCTTTAAACATTGGCGTATCTTCGACCCACTTTGTAAAGTAGTCTACGGCTACAATGATATAATGGTGCCCCCTGGGTGAAGGAGGGTTGCAAGTAGTGTAATCAATCCCCCACTTGGTGAAGGGACCAACTATGATAACAGGAAACATGGGAGCGGGATGTGCCCTCATCTTCTGAGAGAAGATCTGACATGGGTGGCACTTCTTGACCAATTCGATACAATCTTTGATTAGTGTCGGCCAGAAGTAACCGGCTCGTAAAATCTTTTGGGTTGTTTCCAACCCAGACAAATGACTGCCACATGCTCCAATATGGCAATCGTTAAGCATGAGTTCCACTTCTTCATGAGTGAGGCATTGGTGAAGAACGTAATCTACACCTCGACGATAGAGAGTGTCCTCGAGGATGAGATAATTCTTTGCCTGATGACGTATACGGCGACGTTCATCACGAGAAGCAGAGGTGGGGCACTTCAAAATCTGGAGATAGAATAGAATATCTCTATACCAAGGGTCCGAAGATGCTATCAAAAACATATCTTCTCAAATAGGTGATTCTTCGAGCACAATATCACCTGACTCGACCAGAAGTTTCGAAATAAGTTCTACGAAGACCGGTGACTTTTTGGATTTCGCCAAAACGAAATCTAAGTCGAATTCCTGGAGGACAACTATCCATCTACTGATCTTTCCACCTATTACCCATCATGTCAATACGTATTGAAATAGATTCATGATGGCAATGATGGTGGTCTTGCGAAACAGAACATAATGACAAAACCATTGAACGGCATGGACTGCTACCAATGCAAGTTTTTCAATATGAGAATAATTTAGTTCCGGTCCGACGAGGCCTCAGCTCAGGTAATAGATCACATATTCTGAGAGAAAATCATCTTCCTGAACTAAGACCATGTCAATGGTTGACTCTGCTGCAGCCAAGAATAATAAGAAATCTTTGTTATAGTTGTGTGGTCGAAGCAGAGGGGCAATAGTCAGGGCATGTTTCAACGCTTCGAAGGAGAGTTGATCGGCATCATCTCAATGAAAAGGACCGTCTTTCTTCAGTAAGTGCATAACGTCGTTCATGATCTCGGCATAGTTGGCGATGAAACGCCTCAAAAAAATTGCCTTGCCTTGTAGACTCTGAAATTGAAGGATTGTGCGTGGGGGAGGAAACTGAACTATTTCCTCAACCTTGAGAGGATGGACCATGATCCCTATTGTTGACACTATGAAACCTAACAAACATCCTGATGTTACGCAAAAGATTCACTTGTTTGGATTCAAGCGAATCCGGAAGTAGCGACATTGACGCATTCGCACCACCTAGGGCACCTCTGCTCTCGTAGGATCTTCTTCTTCTCACCCGAGGAACTCCAAGGTCCTTCTATTTCCCTATCGAGAAATCTGCACCCACAGTGATCTTTCCCCAATGTCTCCCCTTTTCCACTAGGAGGTCAGCCAAATCTCGCTATCTCGCGAGTTCGGGACTCAAAACCCCAATTCTTCCTTTTCAACTCTTGCGATACCCAACCTGGTGATACGGGTATAGCTCCTTCCTTTATTAGTGCCCTCACCACATGAAACCGTGGGCTAGGCTTAAATGTTAGCGCCTCTCACAACCTCACAACCTCGCGACCTCGCGGGTTGAACCGTCGAACTTTCACCCTCCTATTCCGCGAGTTCCCAAGATGCGAGAATTCACCGGAATGTTGACTTCTTTCTCCAAGCAACGCGTGTCCACCTGTTGACCGCGCGGTCCCACCTTAGGCTCTGTCACGTGTCCACATGAATCTCACTCCTCGACACTTCGCGACTCGCAAATCCTAGCGCCAATATTTCGGGACTTCTCGCGGTGAGGTCCCGAGGTGATCTTTTTGTGCCACCTGTACTCCACTCGCCGACTTCGCTGTGGCCCACACTATCCTCCAACTGTCAGGATATCGCTTTCTCACAATCTCGTGATCCCTGCATCCAAATCTTTGGGACTTTTCTCATGAGGTCTCGAGAAACAATCCCACGCGCAGATCCAACGGTCCTCCTACGATCCGGATCCAACGGCTGTCCTTCTCTCGCGCCTCGCATCCTCGCGACTTGGAGTACCCAATGTTTGGGTTCTCACCCTGTGAAATCCCGAGTTCACGAGATCTCTTGATCTCTCACCACCTGTCCTCTTCAGATGGATGGCTCACAACCTCTTGCCACTTCGCTACTTCGTGACCTCGCGTCTTGCAACTTTTAACACCAATTACTTGGGCGTTCACCTTGCGAACTCCCAACTTCGTGAGATCTCTCGATCTCTGCCACCTGTCCTCCTTTAGATGGATAGCTTCTGTCCTCTCGCCACTTTAGACCTTCTCTCCGTAACCTCCTTGCACCTCTACAAGATCTAATGACCCTCGGAACTTCGCGAAATCTCTCCAGAAGATTTCGACCATCCGTTCTTCCTTGGGAAATCCGTGAAATGAAAATATTATCTCTCCAAGAGATTCCTCCGCCCTTTCACCAACCTGCAACATTTCTCCCCGAATTCAAGTCACACTTATCTACACTGATCCTCAACGACTCACAGGCCTATCCTTCCTAAGCTTTGTTAGATTACTTCAACCTCAACGAGGTTCTTTGCACGCACTCCTTGCGGCAAGCCTGCGAACACTTCAACTGTTCGAGCATCCTTGACTATGCATATGCCCGTAGCAGCAGTCCTTCAATATTCTGCTCAGTTTCACTACTGAGACTCCCCTTAGCCTGCGCACTCCTTCCAGGGCTCGTATAAACCAATCGCACTCCTGGTTGTATGAGAATAAGAGTTAACTCTCTTAGCCTTCTATCAACGCACTCCTTGCGGATGACTTCAACTGCACTCCTTGCAGGAATCCTTTCTCAAGTAGAGAAAACAATTGTAACTCACCTCACTTCCTCTCATATTTCAATATCGACACATGAAATCATACGCACAACATAACAACAATGCATAACAAGAATCAATATTCATAAGCAGAGCATTTAACACACATACACAGAGAATAACACAACAACCATGAATCTGAATCAACTTCTTCTATTAATTCAAGATCTGTACATGGGCATTCTTTTACAACTCTCTGTTATTCTCCTATACTCCAGATTCTTCTTACTTCCGTTGCTAATGTTACAATGATACAAATGAGGGTGTCTATATCTGTTTTCCCTCCTGGACTCTAAAACTGTCTAATCTAAGAATTCAATTCTATCTACCTACAACTACTACTATAAATGCCTCTGTCTATCTCAGACGAGAGTGTATGGCTCAAGGTATGATTACATTCCTACCAAGGCACCAAAATTAAATGATCTCATTTATGTTTGCGTATCAACTTCAAGGGAAAATTTAAAAATTCAAAAACTTGCGCTGGACGTCTTCCAGCTGTCTTCTGCTTCCACGTTGGTTTTGCTTGTTGTGAGGGATGCTCCTGCATCATACTCCCTCGCTTGAAAATTTGCATGGGCTTCTGCATGGTATGTCCATGCTTCAGAATTTCTGCTTCAGTCTCCCAGCTGGCATCTTCAACTGGATGGCCCTTCCACTTGACCAAATATTCAAAATATTCTTTCCTTCTGGTTTTCTTACCCACTCTTTTATTCAGTATTTGTTCCATTTGTGGCTTCTCTACAACTGGCATCTGCTTATGCCATTGAAATTATGGTTGCTCATCACTTGTTCTTGCTTCCTCAAGCTTTTATGGGTTTAAATCCGAAACATTAAATAATAGAGAAATTCTGATCCCATCTGGTAACTCAATTTCATAAGTATTCTGTCCCATTTTCTTCAAGATTTTGCATGGCCCAATTTTCTTCATCTTCATCTTATTGTATGTTCCTCTCGGGAACCTTTCCTTCCTCAAATGTGCCAAAACAAAATCCCCAACTTCAAACTGAAGTTGTCTCCAATGTTGATCTACTCTGCGCTTGTATTCCTGACTTGACTTCAATAGTCGCTCCTTCACCTGGTTGTGAATTTCTTTCATTGCCTCAGTAAATTCTTCTGCACTAGCGCTACTAGTATTTGTCTATTCTAAATCCCTCAATTCAGAAATTCCTCTCAGTTTCATTCCATATGCAATCTGAAATGGACTTTCTCCTGTGCTCCTGTTCACTGAATCATTGTAAGCAAACTCTTTCTATGGAAATATATTGTCCCAACTGTTATGGTGCTCTGTCACCAAGCTCCTCAACAAATCTCCCAGACTTTTGTTGACTACTTTTGTTTGTCCATTCGTCTGAGGATGATAAGAAGAACTAAACATCAAATTAGTTCCTAGCTTCTTCCACAATGTTCTCCAGAAATGCCCTATGAATTTTGTGTCTCTGTCTGAAACTATGCTTTTCGGCAATCCATGAAGTCTAATGACCTCCTTGAAAAACAAATTTGTGATATGAGTCATGTCGTTGGTCTTCTGGCATGGAATGAAGTGTGCCATCTTAGAAAACCTGTCAACTACTACAAATATTGAATCGGCACCTCTTTGTGTCCTCGGCAATCCCAATACGAAGTCCATGCTAATTTCATCCCACGGCTTCTCAGGTATGGGCAATGGCTGATAAAATCCTGCATTCTGCTTTCTTCCCTTTGAATGCTAGCAAACCTTGCATCTGTCTACAAACCTCTTGACCTCTGACTGCATCCCTGGCCAAAAGTATGACTCGCTCAGCTTTGCAAATGTCTTATCATGGCCAAAATGTCCTGCTAATCCACCACTATGCTTCTCTTTCAACAAGTTCTCCCTCATGGAGCAATTCGGGATACACAGTTGATTGCCTTTGAATAGCAATCCGTCTTGGATCATATACTCTATCCACTAGCTTCTGTCTCTGAGAACTGGATTCTCAGCTGCTTCATAAGCTTCCTTAAAGTCTGAATCATCTGCATACATGTCCTTAAGATCATCAAAGCCTAACGTCCCGACTTTGAACTCCTGCAATAGCAAAGACTTCCTGCTCAAAGCATCAGCAACTGTGTTAGCAGTACCAGAAATATGTTTTATCACAAAAGTGAAATTTTGCATGTATTCAACCCATTTAACATGCCTCTGATTCAACTTTTCCTGTTGAGTCACAAATTGTAATTCACGGTTATCACTATATAAAACAAATTCCTTTGGAATAAAATAGTGTCTCCATTTCTTCAATGCCTGTATGATGGCATAGAATTCCTTATCATATGTGGAATACTTGTCTTTTGCCTTGTTCAGCTTCTCGATGAAATATGCAATCGCTCTGTCTTCCTGACTCAAGACCGCTCCTATGGAAAACCCGCTTGCATCACATTTCACCTGAAATATCTTCTGAAAATCTGGCAACACCAGAATTGGTTGCTCTGTAATATTTCGTTTCAACAAATTCAAACTCTTCTCAGCCTCTTCCATCCAATGAAAAGATTTATGTCTTTTCTTCACTATATCCATCATTGCTGCACTAATCCCACTGAAATTTTTGATGAATTTTCGGTAGAAATTAGCCAGTCCATGAAAACTTCTCACCTCGAAAATATTTCTCGGTGATGGCCAATTCTTGATTACCTCCACCTTATCTGGATCCATCCTCAATTCATTAGCTGAAATAACAAAACCCAAATAAACAAGCTCTGTCTTCATAAATGAGGATTTCTTCATGTTTATCAACAGCTTCTCCTACTGTAATTTCTTCATCACAATAGCCAAATGCTTCAAATGTTCAGCCTTTGTCTTGCTGAAAACCAATATGTCGTCTAAATACATGATGAAAAATTTTCCGATGAACTCCTTCAGGACTTCATTCATCAACCTCATAAAGGTACTTGGTGCATTCGTCAAGCCAAATGGCATGACAATCCATTCATACAAACCTTCATTTGTCTTGAATGTTGTTTTCCATTCGTCACCTTCTCTCATACGAATCTGATGATATCCACTTTTCAAATCTATCTTTGAAAAAAAAAAATCCCCACTTAAGCAGTCCATCAGATCATCCATCCTCGACAATGGTAATCTATACCTGATAGTTATCTTATTGATGGCTCTCGAATCAGTGCACATCCTCCAGCCTCCATCTTTCTTCGGACTGAGTACTGTTGGAACAACACACGGATTCAAGCTTTCCCTGACCAAGCCTTTGTCCAACAACTCTTGGACCTTCTTCTTGACCTCCTCATTCTCCTGCGGCATCAATCTATACGTGGCTTTGTTTGGCAAACTAGATCCTAGTATGAGGTCTATATGATGACTCACACTCCTCATCGGTGGTAACGAATGAGGTAATTCGTCCACTACAATATCAGTGAACTCTTCCAATAGTTCTTGAACTTCTTCTGGCAAATCATCCACCATTGTACTAGTCAGAACAATTCTCAGTTTTCTGACCACAAAGAATTGTGGATCCTCCTTCTTCTTAACTTCTGTAAGAAGTTCCTTCCCACTCATGAGAAGTATTGTGTTGTTTACCTCCGGATGCACCTCTTTATCTTCAATTGGACACAACATGTGAGTCTTCCCATTCTTCTTCAGGGTATAGGTTTTCATCCTCCCATCATGAATTACATTTCTATCATATTGCCATGGTCTACCCAGCAATAAATGAGAGACATCCATAGGAATGACATCACATAAAATCCTATCATTGTATCCTCCTATCTTAATGTCAACTAAGCATTGTTTAGTGACATTTACCTGATGTCCCTTATGTAGCCATGAAACTTTGTATGGACTCGGGTGATCAGTTGTTTCCAGCTCCATCTTTTCTACCATCTCGGTTGAAACGAGATTATCTGTGCTTCCACTGTCCACAATGACCTTGCACACTCTCTCCTTGGTTTTGCAAACAGTCCTAAAAAGATTGTTCCTCTACGCTGAATTTTCCACCCCCTTTTCTGGCATCAAAAGGACTTTCCGCATTACCAGGGATCTTTCGCATTCAGCGTACTCTGCCTCAACATCTCGCCTTTGTGCCTCGGTAATGTGAGTCTCTCTAGTTTCTTTCCTTTTCTCTGGAAACTCGAATGACCTGTGCCCATTCTTTCCACACCTAAAGCATGTAATTACTCCACCTCTTCCTCTTCCTCTACCTCTGGTATGAGGAAACCTATCATTATCAGCATATCCACCTCTCTGCTCAGTATGTTGTTCTCTTTGCTCAGCATATTACCCTTGCTGCAAACTTCCACCTCTCTCTTTCTGAGTCTGAGGTTTCTTCCAGTCATCCTTGGCCTTCTGGTATTTATCTTGGGCAACCGATTTTCCTTTGGGCTAACTCCTGCCTCGGCCCCTCTTATTTTTTTTACGGCTCAGCTTATCCTCCACTTTCAGAGCCAATTGGTACGCATCCTCCACCGTTCGGATGGTCGCCAAATTTAGTTCATCCTGAATTTCATACCTCAGGCCATTCATATATCTGGAAACTTTTTCATCATCGCTCTCCCGATAACCTGTTCTAATATTTAGCTTGTAGAATTCCTCAGTATACTCCTTCACTGTCATTAGCTTCTGTCTCAGGTTCTGCATTCTCCTTAACAGAGAAATTTGATAATCCCTGGGAATGAATTTTACCTTCATCTTTGCAATCATTTGATCCCATCTTTTGATCTTTTGCTTGCCTTTGCAGTGTCTATTTGCTTGAAGCTCGTCCCACCATAATGCTGCATGTCCCTTCAATTTTGTGATAGCATGCCTAACCTTCTTATCCTCTTTGATATCCTCATAATCGAAGTAGGTGTCAAGAGCTCTAATCCAATCTAGAAGTTCTTCTGCATCCAAACTCCCTTCATAAGATGGAATGTCCATCTTTTTTTTCGAACTCATCCGAGCGATAGCCTTAATCAACCGCTCATTGGCGGCATCTTCCACTGCAACTTCTCCTTGTTGTTCGGCTTCAACTTCGCCTTTGGATTCACTTAGATCTCCAGCACTGGCTGCGCATTTCTGCGCTGCCTCCATATCTTCTAGTCTAGCTCGGAGATCGCGTATCTGCCTCTCCATTTCTGGATTCTGTGCTTGTCTCCCTCTTCCTCTCTGGTTCTCCCTATCCTCTAGATTGGGTGATTGTCTTTCTCTCCTCGGAGACATGGTGAAATTTTCTCTTCTTCTCTGCTGCAGAAAGCAAAGATATTTTCTCGCTCTGATACCACTTTGTGTGTATCAGAGTGCTTCTTTCCTTCCTCGTTCCTCTTGCCTAAAATATACAAACAAGAAATCCGCTCTGATACCACTCTGACGTAGTCGCGCCACCCAGGGCACCTCTTCTCTCGCAGGATCTTCTTCTTCTCGCCCGAAGAACAACAAGGTCCTTCTATTTCCCTATCGGGAAATCTGCACCCACAGTGATCTTTCCCTGAGGTCTCCCCTTTTCCACCGGGAGGTTGGCCAAATCTCGCTATCTCGTGAGTTCGGGACTCAAAACCCCAATTCTTCCTTTTCAAATCTTGTGATACCCGACCTAGCGATACGGGTATAGCTCCTTCCTTTATTAGTGCCCTCACCACATGCAACCGTGGGCTAGGCTTAAATGTTAGCGCCTCTCGCAACCTCGTAACTTTGTGACCTCATGGGTTGAACCATCGAACTTTCACCCTCCTATTCCATGAGTTCCCGAGATGCGAGAATTCACCGGAATGTTGACTTATTTCTCCAAGCAACGCGTGTCCACCCGTTGGTCGCGCGGTCCCACCTTAGGCTCTGCCATGTGTCCACATGAATCTCACTCCTCGGCACTTCACAACTCGCGAATCCTAGTGCCAATATTTTGGGACTTCTCGCGGCGAGGTCCCAAGGTGATCTTTTTGTGCCACCTGTACTCCACTCGTCGACTTCGCTATGGCCCACACTATCCTCCAGCTGTCAGGATATCTCTTTCTCACAATCTTGCGATCCCTGCGTCCAAATCTTTGGGTCTTTTCTCACGACGTCCTGAGACACGATCCCACACACAGATCCAACGATCCTCCTACGATCCGGATCCAACAGCTGTCCTTCTCTCGTGCCTCGCATCCTCGCGACTTGGAGTACCCAATGTTTGGGCTCTTACCCTTCAAACTCCTGAGTTCACGAGATCTCTCGATCTCTCGCCACCTGTCCTCTTCATATGGATGGCTCACAGTCTCTCTCCACTTCGCTACATCGTGACCTCGCATCTCGTGACTTTTAACACCAATTACTTGGGCATTCACTCTGCGAACTCCTGAGTTCGCGAGATCTATCGATCTCTGCCACCTGTCCTCCTTTAGATGGACGGCTCCTGTCCTCTCGCCACTTCGGACCTTCTCTTCATAACCTCCTTGCACCTTTGCAAGATCTAACGATCCTCGAAACTTCGCGAAATCTCTCTAGAAGATTTCGACCGTCAGTTCTTCCTTGGGAAATCCGCGAAATGAAAAGATTATCTCTCCACGAGATTCCTCCACCCTTTCGCCAACCTACGACGTTTCTCCTCGAATTCAAGTCACACTTATCTACGCTGATCCTCAGTAACTCAGAGGCCTATCCTTCCTGAGATTTTTTATATTACTTCAACCTCAACGAGGTTCTTTGCACGCACTCCTTGCGGCAAGCCTGCGAACACTTCAACTGTTCGAGCTTCCTTGACTCTGCGTATGCCCGTAGCAGCATTCCTTCAATATTCTTCTCAGTTTCACTACTGAGACTCCCCTTAGCCTGCGCACTCCTTGCAGGGCTCGTATAAACCAATCTCACTCCTGGTTGTATGAGAACAAGAGTTAACTCTCTTAGCCTTCTGTCAACGCACTCCTTGCGGACGAATTCAACTACACTCCTTGCAGGAATCCTTGCTCAAGTAGAGAAAACAATTGTAACTCACCTCGCTTCCTCTCATATTTCAATCTCGACACATGAAATCATATGCACAGCATAACAACAATGCATAACAGGAATCAATATTCATAAGCAGAGCATTTAACACACATACACAGAGAATAACACAACATCCATGAATCTGAATCAACTTCTTCTATTAATTCAAGATCTGTACATGGGCGTTCTTTTACAACTCTCTGCTATTCTCCTATGCTCCATATTCTTCTTACTTCCGTTGCTAATGTTACAATGATACAAATGAGGGTGTCTATATCCGTTTTCCCTCCTGGACTCTAAAAATGTCTAATCTAAGAATTCAATTCTATCTACCTGCAACTACTACTATAAATGCCTCTGTCTATCTCAGATGAGAGTGTATGGCTCGAGGTATGATTACATTCCTGCCAAGGCACCAAAATTAAATGATCTCATTTATGTTTGCGCATCAACTTCAAGGGAAAATTTAAAAATTCAAAAACTTGCATTGGACGTCTTCCAGTTGTCTTCTGCTTCCACGTTGGTTTTGCTTATTGTCAGGGATGCTCCTGCATCATACATCGCTCAAAGATAAGTCAGAGGTGTGTGGGATGATACCGTTCTCTTACAATATCGAGATGCTAAATCATCTAAATAGGCCTCGACTATATGCTTGAGATCATGGAAAGAAAAATACATGGCCCGCTGGAAGGTAGCTCCATCATTTTTGAGACCAAAAGGCATCTTGCGATAAGAAAATGTACCCCATGGACAAATGAATGCAGTTTTGTGTTGGTCTTCAGGCTTGATTTGTATCTGATTATATCTCGAAAAACCATCCATGAAAGAAAATGCCTCGCAACCTGCACATTCATCAATTATTTGGTCAATGAATGGTGTGGGAAATTATCTTTTGGACAGGACTTGTTCAAATCATGAAAGTATGTACATACATGAATCATGCCCTATTTCTTGTTGACCGGCACAGGATTTGACACCCATTGGGTCAAATGGATAGGATAGATAAAACCGGCTTTGAGCAATTTCTCAACTTCAACCTTAATGGCTACTGCTTTCCTGGGATTAACTAGAGGAAGCTTCTGTCGAACTAGCTTGGCATCTAGATAAGTTGTGATTTCATGTTTGACTATTTTTGGATCAATGGCTGGCATTTCCTCATAATACCAAGAAAAAAAGTCGCGAAATTCTTTAAATAAGTCTGTGTAGATTTGAATCTCTTCGGGGGAACAGTCAGCTCCAACGAAAACATTCTCCATGACGCCAGGGGTTCTGTAGATATTAATCGGTATGGTTTCAATGATAGTTTCCATATTACCCTAGGCATAAACCTCATGTGTAGCTAAGGGATTGATAGGACAAGACCTATCTCCAGTCATAGTCAAGGTGAATTCCCCTGCTTCAATTCTTCTTAACTCCAGGAGGAAGTATGATCTGTGATGGAGATCGTCCCAGGGTTTGTCCAGACTAGTCATTGCTTCGATGATTGCTTCGTCTGAGGGAAAGACTAATTCTAATGAATCAGTACCAGTGAGGGAACCTTGAGCCCAAATGGGTTCTAGGATCAGATCTAACTCCTGTGTAGGAGTTAGATCGGTGTCGATTGAAGCTTGCTGGACTAAAGAGTACGCTGCCTCTGTCACAGACAAGGGCATGGACATACCATGGTTCCCTGTCCCTTCCATCGTGGTCGATGGGGAAGGAAGGATCCATGGATCATTGAAGTAAGTCGTGTGAAACGATGAAACTTGGAAAATCTCAACCTTATGATGGTATGATAAGAACATGACATCACCTTCAGGGGGCGGGTAATCGAAGGTACCCATCAAAGATGGGCACAAACCAACTCCTACATTGACGACGTCCGATTGGGGATTATCAATCATTGGGACCGCGGATGCCCCCAATGAAGGGTCAGGTCTGGAGAATGAAAATTGATCAATGGTCACGATCCAGCCCTCGTGTGGAAACAACAAGACCTGGAAAACTATAGCAACCACTGCTTGCATAGCATAAGTCCAACTCCTACTTAACAAGAGATTGTAGTCAAGTTATGCATCAACTACTTCTACCTCGACGCACACAATGTTCCCTCCTAACTGCATGGGGAAAGAGGGGATGATGCCATGTGGTCGGAACAAATGACCATCAAAACAGGTAATAAGAGTAGGTGACAGAGACAAAAAGGGTTAGCCAATGGCCTTCCAACATGCCAACGACATGACGCATGTCGAGGTTCCCTCATCAACCACTGTGCCGAAAATGTTTCATGTAAAAGTTTTTGTGGGGTAAGACACTACTATTTGAAATTCTACGTGGTAAGGGAGACAAGGTTGTAAGTCGGTTGTATCTAGAATGATTGTACCCAAATTACAAGTCTCGACAGATACTAAAGCAGCTAACAAATCTTTCCTCTAAGAAGGGCAACTTTGGAGGACCTCCAAAGTGGACATCGCACAAGGGATTTGAGATAAATCCTCCACCATAGAATAGTTCTGGGCGGCCCTTGCATTTACATTGTGAGAAGCCTTATTGAATGCACCTTTTGGGATGTGCGTCATTGTTTTGCCCAAATTCTTCTCGATCTGAAGAGAAAGAGATGGGATTTCAGCTTCTTTTCATTTCTCAGAGGTGCTTGGCTTACTGTAGTCATGTGCTCTAGTCGATATAAAAGCATCACCTTTCATCATATACACATTCGTGGATGCAGGATTGTTAGAAGATGGAGAGGGTCCTTAACTTCCCCCTTCCGCGCTTGTAGAGTCTTGGGTTAGATTTTGTCCATGTTGGAAAGTATTTGTTAACACAGCAAGCTGTTGCTATGTCACAAACTTTTGGGCCTCTGCAAGCTGAGGACATTGGTGGCTCCGGTGGTCTTCTGTGCACAGATTACATGGATACTTCACCTTTCGTTTCTCATTGTTTCCCCCACCAACATTATTAGTGGGTTTCTTATCCCCCTTACCCTTCTTTTGTTGTTTTTGCTTTCCATCAAGTAGTTGGATGGCCTTTGGATTTGTCGATTGCACTGTGTGTACATCCGACGTTTAGATAGGGGGAGTAGCTGAAATAGTAGTTTGGCTGGCCGCTATATGTTGTATAGACAATTTCTACATTTTTTTTGTCAGTTGTTCAGTGGGCTTGGTTTGTGTTGAACCTACAATACCATCGACATGTGGTCCAACTCTCTATCTGGTTTTATCAAGTATGGATCGTGGTGCATTGAGGAAAACCTCGTACAGTAAACCAGACTGAGAATAAATTATCTCAAGTTGTTGAGCTCTCATGATGGCATCTTCTTTAGAAAACACTCCCGACGTTGCGACACCTTTGGATAGTTGTGGGACCAAAGACTTAAGAAACCACTCAAGCAGGAATCCTGGTGGGACTGGTACCTTAATTAAACTCTTCCAATGTCTCCACTCTTGGATGTGGTTAGAGATATGCTCCACTTTTGTCTGTTCAAAATTGTCTATAAATTACGTGTTGGCATCGTATCTCACAGGTAATTGGAAATGGTTTAGGAATTCCATTGCCAATTCACCGAAGGAAGAATATCTCAAGCGGTTGAGCTCGATGTACCATTTCCCATCACACTCGATGAGAGTGCATTTAAACAATCACAATTGTATGGAGTCATATTTCAATGAATTAGACGAGCACCAAAGATGGAAGGTGGTCACATGATCCCCTGGATCTTCATTAGGCTTGGCCTTGAACTTTGGTATGTCCGAAGGCAATTTCGTCGGCATAAGAGTCCAATGTGGATCATGACAGATGGAGTCATTCAACAATCTTGTCAAGTCTGGAAAATGTAAAGTTGCCAAGAAAGGTAGTTTTGGTTATTGTTGATGATAACCATGGAAAAAGGGGCATGTATTTTGACTGGCACCAGGTTTCCAGGAAAACTTGGGTTGCTGACCAGGGTTCTGGAAAAAACCATGGCCATGACCAGCATATGGATTTTGTGTGTGAGGATACGTCATCGGATGATTCCCAAAATAGGGAATATATTGATGGGTGTGCATTACATTCAGAGGACTTTGGGAAGGTTTTCCCCATGTCGATCCCAGGGGAATATGCATAGTACCTTGCCTGGGGCTCCATTGGTTTTGAAAAGAAATTCCCCAGATCGACACTCCTAATGAGGGAACTAATTCTTGCCAAGAATTCCAAGGTCCTAATGTGGAAGAAGTTCCTGGGTTTCCCCCTGTGCAGGAATAGTACCCTGCATAGGATTAGGTTGGCCATAATCGGGGTTGGCCATGGTCGAGAAAGCAGCTGACGAGAAAGCATTGTTACCAAATGCACCGAATAAAGAAAATGGTGTCGACCCTACCAGCATACTATGAGAAGGTGGTCCTTGACTCCCTACTCCAAGTGAACTATGGTGTGTGTTTGGCTTGGCGGATTGTTGGTGGGTACCACCGAGGGAAGGGGACAAAGGAGGTATATGACCTCCCCCGTAAGGAAAAGCGTTAAAAGGAGCTGAAATTCCCCCCATGGGTCCTTGCAGAGGAGTAAGATAGTACAGGGCTAGTACCTGTGCTAGGCATCCTGTATGAGAATGGAGGGCCTGTCACACTCTTTATGAAAGGAGCAGTAGCCATCACCAAATACGGGTTCAGGCCACTTCTCAAGGTAGATTCAGTCGAGACCGTAGTGGTTCTAACTGGAAATGGTGGGGTAGGAGGTGGAACACCCCTTGTGACGATAATCGTGACGGGAATATCAGGATTCTCAGAAGAAGAGACATGATTTACCTCCATTACCATCCACTTTAAAGGTGCCTAAAGGTCCTTTAAAATAGGTTGGTCAGGTGTGATTTTTGGTGACCTGGTCGCTTCAAAAGACCCTTGTTGGTCTAGCTTTTGCCTTAGCAGTGGTGGGGGTGGATCCAGTGTAACTGGTGGTAGGCCAAGAAGCCTTCATGACCGGCAGAGCTCGCGATCCTCCACTATGTGAGAAGATCAAAGACATGCTAGGGATTTCTATTCATTCAAAAACAACACACACTAAAAAGGGTCCCTACAAGATAAAACAAGAAAACACTAAACTAGTTGGAAGAACAGTTACAACAACCAACACTAGAGAAACTTACCGGTGCAAGTGCAACTTGAACACGTAAGTACCCTCCGAGTACACTTTGCAAAGTGTGGCCTGATGTCTATCCTAGGTACCATGGTATACCTCCGCAGTCACCTGTGTATGTCCCTAAAAAATATAGGCAACTAGGTTGCCAGCGCACGAACAGTCACCAGGCGGGTACAATCGATAGTCGGGTCGACCACAATGAGTAGGGTATCGAGCCCGAAACCTGTCAAGGGTATCGAAATAAAGTGGTCCGAAATATGACTAAGGACCTCGAATGGATTCGAGGCCCATGAAGCTCTGTGGAAAATGCAATCGACGGAATCCCAAGACAAGCCCTCTATATGTGTTCTCCACTACGATTGGTCCGGCTTTGGAGGGGTTATCTCCATTACCTTTCTTCACATGACCTTGTGTTTATCCCTTGTGTTAGAAGGGGGTCCCGGATAACTTTCACGATATTGGACTTGGACACTCTCTAACTCAGACTCCAATGTTTGATTTAATGGCCTTGAAGAGTTTCCTCTCCAACCTAATTCAAGGCCCTAACCCTAAACTAGTTGGTTGACCTTACAAACATAAAAAGTCTAATTGATTTTAGATTTAGCGTTAATTTTTATGGCTTGTCTTAAGTCAAAGGTTATGAAATTGAAACTAGTGATGTTTGAAAGACGAAAGAAAAATAAACAGAAAGCTGGAAACAAAATAACTTCTTCTTGACTCAAATCTTAATCAACTTTTCAAACTAAAAATTTCTAATATCTTTGAACAACACACTCAAAGTAGGATTTCACTTGACTACGATCTACTTATCATCTAAGTAAACCGTTAAGAACTTATGAAAGCAAAGACTTTTCCCAGTTACTAATGCAAACCAACACTATTTAACCAAACAGAGAAATAAAAGATTTTTTTTATTTGAATGCTCACAAAGAAAAAAGGAAAAATATCAACAAGTAAAGACCAAGAAAACTTCTGGCCTAAGCGTAGATCACAAAGAGTCACTTTAAAAATAACACACAAGCAAATTAAAACTGGACTCTCACACTTGTCTAAAAACCCTATAAAAAGAAAATTTTGAGGAAAAAATTCTTAATGAAATATAGCTATTGTTGTGATCAAGCCTAAGTTATTGATCGCTTATGACAGAGACCCAAAAACCTGAGAGGTATAATTCTTGAAAAACGAAAGGATGACTGCCTTACCTTAAACAAAAATTTTCTCCACAGGCACGCTGTTGACAGTTCAATAGCAAGCGTGTGCAGTGTAAAGTCAGGGCACGTGTACACGCGTGTAGACCTTATATAGGCTGTGTGTACTTCTAAAACTCTAAAAAAAATGAAAGGACAAGCAATCAAGCCCAGGCAGAGACTACTGGTACCGAGAACCAGAATCTCTTGAAGACTCAGACACTTAATTTGACAGAAAAAAGAAAATAATTCAAGGAAAAATTCATAGAGCAAACCAATCTGAGGTGAAACTTAAGCTATAGACTGCAAACAATAAAGAGTAGAATGAGTTCCAGAAAACCCCTGAGAAGGATTATTTCTGACAGGGGAGAGGATGACTGCCTCTCTAAAAGAAATTTTCTGAAATCATACACATGACTGACACTTCCTCAACTAGCATGTACACGTGGGCTATAGGAAGGTAGGGTGTGAGTACATGCATGCATACCTTATACAGGCCACATATACCTATGTGGGTCTTGGAAAAAAAACGCAGTCAAGCAAAGAAACAGAGATAACTAGTATGGAAGACTGGAATCTCTGTTAGCTCAGACTTTTGCAGAAACTTTAAAAACAAGGAATGAAACCAGCTCTTAAAAATACCCAAGAAAAAATATCCCCCGAAACCCTAGAGATCCCTAGTATGGTTGCCAATTCTGTTGTGGGTGGGAAATCCCTCCTATGGACTAGCACTAAGGGTTTTTATCATGCATGAAGAAATGACCTAAAGATTTTTACTTCTTACCATCATCACATGCCTAAACCCCCATTACTCATATGCAAATACAAGACTCAAGAGATTAAGTTAATGTACCTTTATTTTTCTTGTTTGATGTCGATCCCTTTTCGCGCTTGGTCATTCTTTTGGCTACAACTCTCCTCCCAATGCTTACCTGCATTCACAAAAGACAAGAAAAGAACTCCACATGCATTTGATCTATGAACTAATGGGTTAGAAATTTAATCAGTCATACAATCAATATTCAAATAATGACAATCTCATATGGCAGGACGGGAAAAGCAATTCTTTTATTAACTTCACAATGATACCTTACAATGATAAAGTTGGCTACTGCTCCTCGATCCTGGTCCTAGGATCTTCTTCCATTGTCTTCCAACTTCTTTGATCTATACTTCTCTTTGCACAAGGATGGCTAAAGGTTGGGACAAAGGGAATTCTCAATCGGGGATAATTTCTTTACTATGATTCTCCTCCTTTCAAATGGGACCCCTACCCCTTCTTTTATAAGCTAGAAGGAGCTAGGTATTTGGTCGAATGACCATCCATGCATGTTCGAAAGGTTTAGTTAACTTGCCCAAAGTTGTGTGTTCCATCAACAAATTTCTTTTTTTCATGCTTTTGTAGGTACACATGGGTTGTCTTGGGTTAGCTAGCGTGTACACGTGTGCAGTAATGGAGCAAGGCACGTAGGCCTTTATAAAAGGGTTTTTTAAGAAGAGTTGTTTAGTAGTGTTTTAGCAAAGAAGGAATCTAAGATGGCCTGATGCCAGGTAAGCATGTCTCGTGCAAATTAGGGTTATTACAAATAGTGCATGTAGGGTCTCTTACCTTTGAAGTCACAGAAGATTCCATTACTACTGCAACAAAGATCCCAAGAATGGGAGATAGATGGTTCAAAAACCACCAATTGTTGTGCTCAAGTTACAACAGGGTGTTTAAGCCCGAATTCGAGAGAATTTCAGGAGCAAAAGGGTATGATAAGGAGTGGATAAAGGAAGAATTGGTCAATCCCCTCATCATCATCACAAGGTTAATTACATGTGAAGGTAGATACTCTACTTTCAAATCTTGTCATTTTAGATTGCTGGCTCATTTTCTGTTCAACAAACCCTTGAACTTCCCCTTCTATTTTCTCAAAAGCTTGGAGAAGATGTCCTCTCAAGTGAGGAAAAATGTGACTAATCCCCACAATAGTCTCTTCCACCATGGCTTGATCAAGCTCCTTGTTCTAGCCGAGTTAGAGAAACAAGGGAAAAATTGGGATGCCTTTATCTACCAATTTGCAAACCCTCACTTGATAGTTAAGACCGGAAAAAACCCACTTAGCCTAAAAGCTATCTCTCCATCCAAGCCTCGCTCTCCAAGAACTCCAAACTCCCTTGCACAAACCCTCTCTTTGCTAAAACAATACCAAAAGCTTGTTGATATCCCTACTTCTTCATCGAGTAAAAAGACCAAGAGCAAAGACCAAAAGAAGCCCATTATTGACCCCCCAATTCCTTCACTCTCTCTTGATCCTACACCTAAAAATATTCAAGAAGGTAATGCAGCAAGACTTTCCCATCATTCCTACAAACAAGAGGGGAGACAATCAATTTGGTAAGGGACCCTTTCAGAAGAGTACCCGGAACACAAGAACCAAGAATTATGCAAAACCTCCACCTACTTCAGACCCCATCCAAGTGTCCTCCGACCTTGAGAGCCCTCATAAGAAACCTATGGAAGTCTCTGTGGATGGATTAGAGCCACTAAGAAAAACAAATTAGAAACTACCTCACATTACCGATCTCCCATCACTCATACTTCACCCATGCCCATTTTAGATCCTAAAACTAATAGATTGTCCACATCCCTCAAAGGATCTAAGCCTTCCTTAGAGATCATCGATTATGTTCCAACCATAGAGCAGCTACAAAAATAAAACCATCAACTTCTCCAACAGTTGGAAGAGAGGAAGACAATAGGTGTACACCTTCATCATGAAAATGCAGTCCTTCAGGAAAAGGTCAACTCCATTCAGCGGTTATTTGATGAAATGACTAAATCTAACTGCAGCCTCAGAGAACAATTAAAGAAACACGAGAGGCACAAGGCTAAGTCTACACGGCAAGAAGGATAGGCTTCCAAAGTTGATCCTTCTCAACAAGCCTAGTCACGAGGGGTAACTTCTTTTTGTTTGCAGTGGGACCTGCAAAATCATAAGTGTGGGGATAATGTTGGGCCCGAGATATGATCACTTTCATGATGGTTACTATACACTTTTGCCACATGTACATATGTGTTTTTCATACTTTAAAGGAGATTTTTGAAGAATTTCATGATAGAATGGTATGATCGCCATAAGGTACATGTAATTCATGTTTAATGATTGAATCAAGTATAATTCATCATGTTTTATGTTTTCTAAGAGCTAATTCACGTTTTTTGGTGTTACAGGGCAAAAACGCACTACGTTTCTAGTTTTGGCACTTGATCCGGCACTCGACCCAACACTCTGTCCAGCACTGCGTATTGCAAAAAAACACACAGTGACTTGGCAGTTAAGGTATTGGCGTCCAGTGACGGGAAAATCACGTATGTGGGTTTTTTTTATCTTTGCCCCCTCCAGCTATTGAGCTCCAGACAACTCAGTTTCAGTTGTCCAAAGAGGGTGATTATTGGCTCGCTCCGTTTTATCAATTAGGGCATCATTTATTGTAATTTGCCGAAATTAGAAGTGGTTCAACCCTCATGTGGTCAACCACTTGGTATGTAAGCTTATAAATATTGCTATGATGGTCATAAGATCATTAAGCAAGTAGAAGAACCATTGTATTGGAGACAAACTCGTTTTCCTCAGTTTTTGATATTTTACATTGCCAAAATTATGTCGGAACTGTGTTTTCAAGTTTTGATGGTGAATTCGCCTTGTTAAGCTCGTGGTGTGCTCGTAGGAAGTAGACACGACTTGTTGGGGGGGGCACCAGTGGTTTGGTGACTATCAGTGTGTTGTTTATGCAATTCTTATTTTAATTACTCTTTTTATCATCCTGTACATGTATGTTTTTATTATGCTAACTAGTTTGTTGTAGCTTAATTGTTTTAATTGTTTTGCCGGTTAGATGTTGATACATATTAGCATGCATTGATTTTATAGACTAGGAAAAGACTTGCAACTCTCTCTCTCTATATATACTAACCCCATATGTAATTAGATGCTATATTATGCTTTGATTTATGATTTTATAGTCAAATTTAAAACAGAGTTTAATAAGAATAGAACGAAGCTTGATTTGGGTTTTCTTTGACAAGGATTTGATGGATGGATAGAGTTGATTCCAGTTTTTTATTATAGCTTTCTTATTTTAGTTTTATATAGATCTCATTTAATAAGTTGTTGGTTAATGTAGATTGTTAATTTACTTTTTAATATCATAGTTTAATTTATGTTTTTAATTATTTCCTTATTGCAGTTTGAATGGTTAGAGTAGACATGGCATAGTTTTATTTTATGCAATTTCCTTTCCTAGAATTAAAATGCAATTATATTTCTTAGTTAATGGTTGAATCTATTTTTTCATACATACTATAGAAGTATAATGATGAATCTCGTTATGTTGTTGATGGTTTATACATGAATATGAAGGGTATCTAACATTGTTTTGTCATGGCTAAATTTTCAATGGATTGTTTACTCCACACCTTTCATTTTTCCATTGAGATTAGTGTTGAGCTTATACCATTGGATATGTCCTTTGTTGTCAAGTGCCATCGAGATATGATCTGACACCGAAGACATTCACACAACCACCAGCATTATATTTGAATTGTCATAGGTTAAAGAATAGTTTTCCTACTTTCATAGATATAGTCTCTTGCTTTCATAGCTTAGGAAATAGTCTTATTTGCTGATGTAGGATAGATAGAATTTTCTTTGATAGATTAGATAGTAGCTTGCTTATCATAGATTAAGAATTAGTTGTTAATATTTCTTACTTTCAATAGAATAGATTTCCTTTCATGCATTGCATTGAGTATTTAGTCAAGTTGCCTCTTAGATTTCCTTTCACGCATTAGAAATAGTTTTGCATTAAGCATTTAGCCCACTTGCCTCTTAGGCTAGATAATAGTTCAATGAGGAGTTTTACATTGATTGCTTGCAGTAGTTAGTTGCCTTTCTTTACTTGTCTTTTGCTTTAGTAGGTTAGTTAGGTGTCTTTGTTTGCTTGTCTATTTTCTTTAATAGGTTAGATAGGTGCTTTTTCTTACTTTCTTATTTATTTGCTTTCATAAGGTAGTTTCTCATTGAATGTAGGTTGGCAAGTTAAAGTAATTTGATTTTTTCATTTTCTTATTATGCTTAGTAGTTTGCTTTTTCTTATTGTTAAACTAGTTTGCTTCACATAGAGTTTTCATTTTCTTTCTTAGGACTATCCATCGACCCTTGGCCCAAAAGTACTTAGGTTACCTAGTTTCAAGTTGCTTAGTAGGGTTTTCTCATTAGATAGCTTTGCTTGAGTAGATTAGCCTTAGATAGATGCCTTCCTTAGTTAGATTATACTCCTACCAACCTTCTACCTTTGACATATATTTTTCTACAACTCTAAGTTTACTTACCCCGGGTTGACAATTTAATTGAGGGTTTTTACTGTGTTTTTAGTGCATATATAACACCCATCATTGACACAATACAAACTGCATAATTCACATGGAGACTCCATGAAGGATAGATCCAGTGGCGACTCCACAATTTCATAATGTCAAAGGCATTTTCTATTATTTTGAATCGGAGGTTTGCACCTCTTAACTTTTCTGCAGTTCATGGTTTCCCACATCGAGTACCCCATATATCAAAATGGGGATATTTTATGCCTGTACTCAGAGAAAGGAAGGAGGATAATCCTCCACAACACCTCATTATTTTTCATCAAGGTATGGATAAGTTATATATACATCATGAGGATGTTCTCATGAAAACTTTCATGTATTCACTAGAAGGAGACACTCAAGGATGGTATAGATCTCTTCCTCCCTCAAGTATTTCATCATTACAAGAGTTTCATACTTGCTAGCCAGGAAAATCCCCCTATTACTATACTGGGTCAAATTATAGGCAAAGCATTGATCTCCCTTAAGATATGGTTATATTTATAAACTACCCCAAACAATATGACCTTAAAAGATAAGAGAAGGAAAAGAGGGTGTACCTTAGGTCCTTTCGACTGGTGTTGTCATCCTTCTCCTTTGTAGTTTCTTGGACTGTTGGTCTCCTCCCAAAGTTGGCTTGCAAACAATTTAAACAACAAATCTACAAGATATTTTATCTCTACTTATCATTGTTAGGGTTCAGATACAAATGTGAATGCATTAATCAATTAAGCACAAAAACACAATATTTGAGACAGAAACATAACTCTTTTATTAGAATGTGAAGATTAAAAAATGTTACAACCTTCTTATCGGTAGACGCTCCATGAACCCAATACGAGCTCCTCTTAATGCTACTCTAAGTGCATCATTCGCATAATATCTCTCGCAATCAACTGATATCCTTGGGAAATAGGGAAGGGATTGTATAGGGAGAGGGATGGAGGGGGAATGTTGAGGCCAAATCTCATAAAGGGTTGCAAATCTTGGGCTAAGAGGGGAAGGAATTTTGGAAGAGTTTCTCTATTCTACTGATTGATGATGGAATGGGACCCCAAGACCTCATTTTATATGAAAAAAGGATAGTTATTTGGTTTGGGGACAGGCCACAATGGGTGAATTGGTTGGGAATCCTTTGATATCCTGTAAACTCAACTTGATTCCTTGGAAATTTTTATTTTTTGCAACTTTTGGAGGTAAACATGGGTTGTTTAGTATGCAACCTGTGTATGTATGCAGGTTGTCTAGTATGTATCTAGAGTGTGTATGCGAGCAGTAGTGTAGCAGAGTGCGTACATGCTCCAAAATGTTTTTTTTTAAAGAGATATCCTCAACAGTAATTTGGAAAATTGTGCAAGTATAAAGGCCAATGCCATGTATTCATAGGTAGGGAATTTGAGGACTATAACAATACAATGTTTCATCATCATTTCAAAATATTTTATCCAACTAATCTTGTTTTTAAAAACTTTTGTAAAGAATTTGAATTCTACATCCAACATTCATCCAATAATTTTTCTGGTTACAAGGATGAAGAAGAAAAAACTATTGAGCACGTAGAGGAGGAATCATACCCATTTAAATCCTTCTCTAGTTCTTTAGTTTCAAAATAAGAGTTTATTTATTGTTTTAATGATAAGTATGTTGGTGATAGAAACACTATAGACACATTTGTCCTTGACCCAAATTTCTCTAGTAGTTTTGAGGCTGCTCCAAATTTTTATGAAGATTAAGTTGTTTCTTTTAAGTATTCAGATACCAAAGAACTAATGTACACATCAACATATGATAGCTATGAAAATGATTCTTTTCATGAAGAAATAGTTGTAGAAGAAGATTTTCCTCGGGTCTTTCAAGAGGTTTCCTACGATGTGTTTTCACCTGTGATTCAAGAGAAAGTTGATAAATACGTCATTGAGCTTGTGTGTGTTCACAGTTTACCTGTTTATGATAAATTTGAAAATATACTTACTATTGTAAAATATCATGAAGACAAGCTTCATTTTCAGCTTTCACTTGAAATATTTGACAATGGTGGAAATATATTGCAACGGTATTTTGTTTTTCAAAATAGGAGATATCATAATGATATTCACATAGCAGATTCAGTAGAGTGGCAACCTTGTCTTTTGGATCAGCCCAAAAAATATTGTCATGAGTTTCATGATCCAATAGCCGATTGAATGCAATCTTTGTTTTCAAAAGCTTCACACACTGACATTTTGGGCATGGTGTTTCTTTGCTGCTATGATTATTAGATGTCTTTGATTTGTTTGTTGCATACATTAAATTCTTTTTATGTTTTTTCAGACAGTTGCAAGCATAAAGCCATGCCAAGAAATCAGTTGCTTGATTGGCTATTTTGGAAATTTGTATATATATGAGTAAAGTGTTTTTTTAGTTGGTTAGTATAGGAATTGTAAATAAATAAGCTTGTTGTTTCAAGCATTTCCTTCAGTTTACACAGTTTGATTTTCAATTTGAGGTTTGTTTTCCATGTGTGAATGTTTTAATTTTCAATAAAGAGAAGAAGTATACTCCAGGCACAAAAAATTTACAGTTTGCAGCTCAAGTTGACTGTAGCACATGATGGACAACTACAAGTTTCATATTTTCAAAATGGATTAGGCCCCAAAACTATAAGTTCTTGGCAGCTCACAGGGAGCATTCCATTCCCCAATAGGAGCCAATGTTAGCACCAATATTGTTTTTAGCGCCTAGCCATCATCCAACATCTCCAAGGGTCGATTTCAAAAGAAATATTATTCATTTATTATATTCATTTCCATTTGAAAAAGTGCACTGCAAACTTAACTATGCGCTGCAAACTTGATTGTGCGCTACAAAATTAATTGTGCACTGCAAACTTGACTATCCACTACGAACTTAATTGTGTTCTACGAACTTGATTGTGTGTTGTAAACTTTATTGTGTGTTGCAAACTTGAATATCCGATGCGAACTTGATTGTGTGTTGCGATATTGACTGTGTGTTCTGTTTTGACTATGCACTGCAAACTTGACTGTGCACTATGAACTTGACTATGCACTGCAAACTTAATCATATTTTCATCATAATGTTTAAATCTCGATCTGGGTTCTTCTCAAAAAAAATTTGGATATGTATCATTATATTATTGACTTGCTGACCAAAACACAGCCTGACCCAGTTCATTGTTTTGGAGAAAAGTTGAAATCATCACCTACAAGAAAGTTTGCAGTCAATCCTGAAATTGCGTTGCAAACTCTAACAGTCTGATAAATCTTTGTTGTAGGATGGTTTCCACCTATATAAGGAGGTTTGAATGGGTTCTCAGAGATCATTTAGGCACCAAGGGACACTTTTACCTAAGATTCATCTCCACTAAATCTCCATGTAATGAGATGACTATAGTTGCATTTATTCTAAAAGACAATTTCTAGGAATCAAGTAATTAGTTGGATTTTTTGTTTTCCACATATCTCTGAGGCATAGAATCCAATGCATGGAGTAGGTTGCGACTTCCTATAGATATTATTGATGTAATTTTCTATTTAATGAGTGAGAGGACTCTAAATAGGGGCTGGATCTCAAGAGAGATGGAGGCAGTTTAGTTGTGTAAGTTAATTTGTAAGCCTGTTGGGCATATCAGAATGTAACGTTTCTTCCATTAGAGATTCATGAGATTTTTTACTATTATATTTTGTTTTCTCTATTTTATATTTTACATTTTCATCTTGCTTGAATGAATTTAATACATTGAGGATCAATGTATGTTCATGGGTAGGAGATTCATGAGCTGTAAAGGATTTGCAGTTATTTCCTTCTTTCGTGATTTTTGTTCAAGTATTCTTTTTATTCATTTTGCAAAGATGATCATTGCTTGATGAATATTTCTTCTTACTGCTATCTACTTGATTCTTTTGTTCATCATTATATATCCCTTTTGTTTGGTAGGAAGCTTGATTTCCTTTGATCTGCAGAATGTTATGACTCCATGCCCAATGGAATGTCTTTGTTGATAGTATGTTGCTCTCTTTCTTGTTCTTTCTTGTTAATCCACCAACCATAAAGTTTATTTAATTATTCAAATTATAATGGGTGTTAGGCTTACGCCTACAACAATCTAGGTGTGACTTCTAGTGCTAATAGGAGAAAATAAAATCTAGCTACTAAGTGTGTAGAAGAACCTACTCCTCAATTAAATCCCCCAACATCTCAACATCTTTGACAATATTAGGTAGTAAGGACTCCATGAACTAGTCTACCCAAAATTGATTCAGTATTTCAACTGTGATGAGCCTATGCCTCGGTCACCATTCATGAATGTGATTAGAAATTTTCCTAGAGGTTCTATGATGTGTTAGAAAAAACAGGACCGCGGAGCAATAAAATAAAACAAATGAAGAAACAAAAACACAGAAGACACACAATACAAGAGAGACACAGATTTACGTGGTTCACCCAGTGTGGGCTACGTCCACCAGAGAAATTTCCAGGTCCTTCCTTTATTATTAACCAGCAATTAAAGGGATACAACCTACAGCAAAACCCGCTGTAACTTCCTCTTCTTTCTCTCACAGTCTCCTCTCTCAGAATACAATATTCACCCTCGTACATAGCCACAATACATTTCCCTCATAAATAAGGGTTGCCTTCTAGGGAAAAAACCCTAACATAATCTCTACCGTTAGATCTGCGACCTTATAATGAACGGTCTAGATTTACAATGAAATTACAATATACTTTTATAAGGCAATTTTTGCTTCGGGGGCTTCACCCCCGAACCCCCGCTGGGGGCCCGCTTTCCCCCAGACCCCCCAGTCGGGGGGATGGACCCCCCGGACCCCGTAGAGGGGATACCCCCCCTCTGCACTCCCCCATGTGGAAGAGTGTACATACTTCTGGGGTGTGAATACTTCATGGGGTATAAACACGGCTGAATGCAAGGACCTCTGAATCAGGAAGATAATCAGGCTCCACAACCAACAATCTCCCACTTGGAGACTGATCTCAACAACTCCACTGTTGTTGCATATGCTGGACTCTGGACCTTCTTGGACCTG
>ML781971.1:637013-652535 GCA_009831015.1 Picea engelmannii | reverse complement strand
GATGCCAATTTTTCATAAAGGACCATATCCTAGGAAGTGCGATGCCAATTTTGTATGAAGGCCCATAGCCTACTTGGATAGTCGAGAAGTGAATAAATTTGTAGCTACCAATTCTGGCATTGTCTATTTTTGTTTTCTATGAATTCTTAAAATGTTAGTAATGTATCTTGAGCTTAAGGAAATTATATTCAATATCAACTAAGCACACAAGTGAAGAAATTAGAGGACTAGATAGAGTTAAATTTGGAATGGAAATGTTGTGATATCAACAAGTATTTGACCCAAAGTTGAATTTAGCACACAATAACCAAAAGAGATCCAATTATTTAAGCATCATGTTTAAAAGAATCAAGAATAAATGTATGATATATCTGAATTGATTTTTTCACCTGTATAGTATGTTATATCTGAATTGAAGTAAAAACATCCCTTGATATCCCTAACTATATTGAAATGCATGAACATTTATGTATGTTACACATTATTTTGGTCACCTCAGTGATCAACTAACAACATGTTCTCATGTTCCTTGAAAATATTAAGAGAGACTTTCTCCATGACAAAATTGGTTTACTTTTCCTCTTTCAAAAACCATAACAAGGAAGGTTGCCGCACCCTGTTGTATTCATGGGGTGCAACGATGCCTGATCATCACACTATGCATTAAAATTGGATTGTGATGTCGTCGCAGGCTACTTGTGCATAGGGTGTGACGATGCTTAAGCAAAGGAAAAGTCAAAATTCACAAATGTTCCAGAAGGGAATCTTCTAGAAGATGAGGTGGCCTCCGATCGGTTTGGATCCTACTCACTTCTTTGATTTAGTGGGATCATCATAATCCCCTCATCCATCTATATTTCACCCTATATAAAGAGGCATCTCTTGTGTAAAAGGCTAATGTTTGCAAGGGCTTGTATATGCATGAAGAGTTCTACTATAGATTATTCTTGGGAGATTTTCTTTAGTTCTCTAAGTCAGATTGTGGATCTTCTTCATGAAAGGCATTGGAGAAAAGGTGTGTGTGTTGTAGCAAAGAGCCATTGAAAAGGACCTTGCAACATTAAGGCATGGGTTGTATTTTCCACTTTCCATTTAATATAATGCAACAATACATTTCTTACCTATAAAGTTGTCTTAACTTTTATTGTATAACTCCTTGATCTTATGCATATAATTAATTGGAATATATATATATATATATATATATATATATATATATATCTTTGTTCTCTCTCTCTTTGTTGGTTTATGCTTCTTAAATGGGTTCATCATCCCTCGAAGTCAAATAAGGAGCTACACGGACGACACTAGCGAGGATCAAGTGTCATTTAAAAGGTATGTCACTTGTACCTCTCTAAACTAGTTTATATGACAATGAAGTCTAAGGTGAAGTTTGTATTTTGTCTTGTTTTGTTCTAGCTTCCTGTGGAACTTAGGGAGATCAGTTTGTGTCCACACTTACTGATTAGTCCGATAACAAAATTGGCGACCATACTAGGGATACAACCTTTTCTGGTTTTCTTCCTCTTATTTTATTTTAGCCTACCTTCTTTTGGTTAATTTCATTCTTTGAGTCTGTGGGTGATCCATCTTGACTCCCTGGGTCTGAAGGGTCATTGAGAAAATTTTTCCTTCTTCCCATTTTTCTATATTTTTAGAGATCGTCACATTGTACCCTATTGACATTCTGTGATGATCCTTTGACGTCGCACTCTACTGGTGCATGCAGGTGTGACGACGTTGCACTGTACCTTATTGATAGCCTGTGATGATCCTAGATCGTCGCACTATACTCCTCTGCAACCTGTGACAATTCTTGTAGGAATTGTTGGGTGATAGACATTTTTCTTTTCTCTACCCAGTTTTTCCTCTACTGCGTTGGATGAACTTCTGACACTAGTGAATGATTGATTTATAACTTTTAATCCTACATTTGATTGATTTTTGGAAATTGGAAGTCTTCTTTATAAGCTTTGCAAGTTTTCCTTTTGGTTTCTTGTCACAAGGGTATAATCTCAAGATTTTGTTCCTGAGTGCTTGTCTGATAAGGAGTCCTTGATTTATTTTGAGTTTTTGATTGTTCTTACTTTCTATATTGTTAATTGATTAAGAGACATTTTTTGTTTTTATTTGAAAAAAGGTTTACTTATCATTTCATTTGTGTCTACATTGTGAGTTTGATTTGGGAATAGTGTTGAGAATGTACTAGTTTTCTTGGACCATGATTTATTTTCTTCATTATGTCTCTAATCCAATTTGAGAAAGAAAGAACTGAAGTCATTCTTCTTTTTAGTAGTCTTTACAAGAAAATTGTTGCATTCAAATATTTGTAAAAAGAGAAAAATTGGAAAATTTAGTAGTTTTTTATTATTTGGAATCTTTTTCATTCAAAAATTGAGAAATTGTGTTTCGTATCTTTTGTATTCAAAAAAGAGACACCTTCTCCCTATTGTAATTAGATTTCATCGAATCAAATTATTGCATATCATCTCTTCTTTAATTTTATTCGTTCAAGTTCAAATGCATCATCAGTTTCATTTCTGTTTCTCTTTTGAGTAAGCAACAGTCTTTAAATTACAACACAATTTTAAAATATATTAGCAACTTTTATTTTCTAGAACTTTTCTACACCAACATTAGCTAGGATAGCGCTTTGGAATAGGTTGTAAGGCACACTCTCCAAAGAATCAAAACACACAATAGTATCTTGTAATAGGGAGAGTTCAAATCCACTCTCTACATTTTGTCCTCGGAAGCCCTTCTAACACAAGGGTCAATCATGAGGTCGCATTAGGACCGGTAGAGTTACTCACCCTGCTTTGTTGGTCTTAGTGTAGAGATTGCGCGTATTATTGGGTGTCACTTGAGAAGAAAATCCTCTAGGGACCTTCTCAAGTTGATTTCGGGCTTAAATACCCTGCCTTTGTGCGTAGATCGGACCGTCGATTATTTCCCCGAGCATCATTGTTGTAATTGGTAACATTAGTAGCCTATCTCTTTAGAGTATTTACACGAGGTGAATGTGGAGGGGCAAGTCTTCATGGTACCTCGAATAGATGTTGGACAAACTCACTCGGCGTCCTTGGAGGGTATACCCACGATTATGTGTAGGACTTTGCACCAGGGTATAAGTCTATTAAGAAGGTCGTCAATGTAACTTTTCCACCCGCTTTATCCCAACCCCATATTGTCTTGATTTTGTAACGTTGAATTTCATCGCCAACTAGTGACTTTGAAATAAGAAGGTTTGTTTGTGTGTTTTCTATCTATACTTTATTAGTGAGTGTTGTTTGTTTCTCTAGTTGGCCATAGATTTATTTCATTCTTTATTTGGTGCGGCCAACATCGGCCCTCTCCATTCACATAGGATGAAAGGGTTAACTCTGGAAGATCCATAAGAATACACGCATTTTCTTCCTAACTCACCAGAGGGTTCTCTTAAAGGAGTAGTCAATAACAACATAGCCTCTAAGATTGGAAGTTCTTCTCCATTAGAGGAATCAATACTTCTCATAAATCTGTTATTGAGTGTTGTACACGATCCACTTTTGCTTCAGATTAATTCACCGGTAGACATTGTTGTTGAATATTATACTGGAATACCTAATGGACCTCACGCGGAGTCTGGTGTAGACGATCCACTTTTTCATAGTGAGTCATTTAGAACTCTGGTTCATACTACTGGAATTTTTAATTCTAGCTCTGTACCTGTCCATTATTTTTGGAGGATCTCTTCGAGACTCGATATTTTTTATGAACTATGAATGAGTCCTAATCAACCTATGGTATCACATACACATATTAATTCCACTACTTATACAGTACCTTTAGATCATTTTACTTGCATGACCAGTAATGTTGTCATAGTTTCATACCAATTGTTGGTTGGTTCTCATACAATTCTTCCTCTCCATCTCGCTAACTCTACCATGGTCTCGCAAGCTATGCCTATTTCTATCAAAAATGTGGTAATCACTCAACCTCCTATTGGAACACCACTTCTATTTAGATCAAATCTGTTACTTCATCTTGGGTATAATGCTTTGAATACTTCCATTGCTAATCCTGCCCAAAAATCCATCCAGAGGGTCTAATCATTTTGTTCCTCCTAGGTACAATGCTTCTAGTAGTTTTGTCCCTACACCTACCCAGGTTCTCTCCAGGGGGGCCTAGAATTCCTCTTCGACCTTCACCTAGAGGATCTAATCATCCTGGCCCTAGTAGCTCCAATCAAATTGGAGGCAAAAATCATTTTGTCACTTCTATTTTTCAAATTTATGTTGGAGGTCAAACTCAAGTTGGGGGCCAACCTCAAGTTGGGGGGAAACCTCAAGTTGGAGGCCATAACCCAGTATATGGCCAAAATATCTTTGGATTACAATCTCAACCTTGGAATTTTCCTTTCCAAGGAAATCATAAACCTCCTGGGGGGAAACCTCCTCAAGTTAATTCTTTTGTACCCCCTAATCTTGGGAAACCATATCCAAGTTCTATGAATCCTACTTGGGATCAAAATTTTTAGTCTAATGCTCCTTTCCAAGGAATCCTACCTAATCAACTGACTCATGTTGGCCATTCAACTCAAAATCCTCCACCACTGAATCTTCTAGGACTCTCTAACTATCTACAGACTGCTTATGGTCCTACTGGTATACCTAAGGGACTACCTCCTTAAAACTACCAGTTTCCTCAAGTGAAAAGACAGTTGTCGTTTCTTGCTACTTTGGATTTACCGAATTTATCTAGGATTTTGAATGATCCTATTTTGCATTCTCCTTATTGTCCTGTCGTACTTGCCAAATTTCCATCGAACATTCCTAAGTTTGACGACCGATAAGGATAAGACCCAAATAATCACATCATGACATTCCATCTTTGGTGTTCATCCAACTTTTTGATGGATGACTCTATAATATTACGTCTTTTCCAACGAACTCTTACGGGTTCGGAAGCCAAATGTTATATTGAATTACCACTAGGATTATTCAATGACTTCAATACCTTAGTCATGGCATTCTTAACGCATTACCAATTTCCAATACGATACGAGATAGGAACTGAAATTTTGAGTTCATTTAAACAATCCTCTTCTACCCACATTTCCGATCATATTCATGAGTGCAGGAGGAGGAGATGCTTAATCAAAGTTCCCCTTCCTGATCAACTATTGGCCGAGTGGTTTACCAAGTCACTCATTGATCCTATAGCCCGTGATGTTTCCATGGGTTGTGCCATCACTGAAGAGCAAGAGATTAGTCGTGCTCAATATTTGGATCTTGTTTATTCACAAATGGGAACACTATATGACTTGATCCTTGATGCTCCTCATCCATCTACGAATCCAAACCCAACACCTACAGTAGCTTATCATGTTGTCGATGGCATGATTGGCACTTTTCATGCTGAAACTCAGTATAAACAAGCCATCCATTCCAATCCCAGGTCTACTACTCCTAATGTACAAAATACCCTCTACGATGAAGGCTCTCTTCCAAGGAACTTTTGGAAGATCATATTCCAAGGCTTCCTCCTCAATTAGTGTTTCAAATCCAAGTTGTTTTGGAAAACAAGAATATTTTTCAAACCGTTATTGACAAAGGAGCCTCAACTTGTGTAATGTTTGTCACTTGTTGGAAATCCATTGGCTCTCATGCCCTTACCCAGTCACACAATACTCTCAAGGATTTTAATGGTACAGGATTTAAACCTTATGGTGTTCTTCGTTTGTTGTCTATTATGTTAGAAGGTAAAGTGGTTAATGTCGAGGTTGAGGTCTTTGATGCACCTCTTGATTACAACCTTCTACTTGGTCGTAGTTGCATTGATTCCATGCGAGCATTTGTTTCTACTATTTTATGTGTGTTATGTTTCCCACACCAAGGAAAATTCATTACTGTCGATAAACGGGCCTTCTTTAATTCTAATTCACATGCTAGCAATGTACCTTTCATTGCGAAAACACCTCCCAGTTATGAGAATGTTGATGTGGATATTTTAAAAGATTCATTGTTAATGGGTACATTTCATATTCCACCACTCGATATTCCTTCTCCTTTTGTTGCCTCGATTAAGATGATATCGACCTCTGTTAGCAAAACCCTCGAGTCATATGACCCGTGGATAGTACCTATCTCTAACAAATGTCTTCATTATGGTGACCAAATTCCTTTGAGTCCAATAGAATTGGCTTATCAAGATATTCAATCGGAAACTCCTTATCCTTGTTCTCTTTGTGATACGTCTCCTAATACGTTTCACGTGATCTTTCCCAATGATGAGATGATCATGATAGTTATTTCTATGGAAGATACTCCATGGGACCATGGGCATCATCGTTCTATTATCTTCCTGGAACTCGAGACCATAGAGAGTTATCAATGAATTTCGACTTCGTCTACCGTTGTTATTATTTCCTATGTTCTTGAACCAACACACGATGTTTTGTATGAAGGAAACTTAGGTAATATTTCACCTACCATACCTCTTGATATCTCAATTAAACCCAAAGTAGTGGAAAATGTTCACATCAATGCCTCATGTTCTATTGATGAGGTTCATACTTACAAAGACTTTTTCCAAGAATTATGTGACGTTTTCGCCTGGAGTTAAGAAGAAATGCTTCGTATTGATCTAGATATTGTTGTACATGAGATTAAGACTTACCCAGATGCTAAACCCATTCGAGAGATACTTCGCCCAGTACACCCACGCAATGTTGTTGCTATTAATCTCGAAGTTGAAAAACTTCTTAAAGCCAGTTTTGTCTATTGTAGTGTCCCCAAGGCCGAGCCCTGTTGTAAATCATGTTCTGAAAGGAATTGTAATTATGTTTTATAGGCTGGTGACCCAAGTTTTTATAAGTTGGTGGATTATGTGTTTGTTAGGCCAAGGAGCCTAAGTGTTGAAGGTCAGGAGTCTGTTGTTGTATATGTAATCATGCAGAACAAATTAATAAAAATTTGTAAACATCGCCAGGTGCAGACCGACCACAATGAATGAGTGAAAGGGGACTGAGATTCCACAGAGAAGGCAAGGGATTAGGGGATAGAAGGTGGGAAAAGGGGCTAAGTGTTAAGTCTAGGGGGATTCACTCTTGGGAATAATATTTTAATATTATTCCAAAAAGGTATGAGCATTTCATGTTTTATCCTAAGTTCCTAACCATGAAGAAGGTGATGTGTGCTGGGTAAACGCATGTAGTTTCCAGGGAGACAAGTGTCAGACTGACCCATGCAAATAAAATGGTGAAGATGATACGTGATGGGGGTTCTCCTCCATTCCACCTGACAGCTGAAGCATGCATGGCCTCTGAGTGGTACAACAGACCCAACCTCTGCAGAAAAACCTCATACATCTTCTGATCTGAAAAACCTGTGTTCGTCTAGAGAATCTGTGTGTATCCTCTATCTAAGATTGAGCCTGTGCATGGGGTCTCTATCCCGAATTCATGACCGTGAGCCATTCGGCCATTGTTGAGCCTGTAGGAAAGCCGCGTCAGTTTTCCCTATTGATTGTTGTGGCCACACAGTGCTGGACTGCGTGTGACTTGTTGGCCAGTGGAGCAACACTCTCTCCAGGAGAGAGAGTGTACAGAGGAAGGAGAGAACTCCTGGAAGGAACCTTGTAGCTACCACAGAGCCTAGAGGCTTCTAGTCCGGCCTGTTGCTGTAACCCAAGGCAAGCGAGGTTAGAAGCCAAAGGACTGTCTAGGTGACAAAGAAGGTGTATAATCCTGGGGTGGAACAGGCATGTGGGGAATGAGGGTTTGTGGGCAGTGAGCGTGAGAGGTTCATGGGAGAGAATTACATCCTTGTGGTTGTGTGTTGTTTCCCTATAACCTCAGCCTAGCCTAGGATTCCTTGTCTTTGGGTGGAGCTTAGTCCTAGCTCGGGGGTGACCCACTGTTGAGTTGATGAGCAGTGCGGTCTAAGGTTGGGAGGTTCATGGAAGGCCTGCACTTGGTTGGTGGAATCTACCACTGTTCAAAGATAAGTACTAGATGATGCTTTAATTATGTTTATGTATCTCTGTGTATTATAATCATCATGTATTCTGTTATGTATACGAAATGATGTTAAATAGTATTGATTATTGATTATGGCAGTAGATCGTATGATTACTCTATGTTGAAATGTGTTTAACTTGTTTTGAATGCATGTGGTTAATTGTGAGTGAGAATGTTGTTATTCCACGTAGTAACACCTACACAGTAGTGAGTGAAAAGTGGTTCTACAACTTGGTATCAGAGCCAAGGTTTCGACACTGAGCCTAGATGGGCCAGTTGAGTGGTCTTTGGACCGAGGGTGTGAGGAGAAATTGTGTCTGGAGGACCAATTTCAGACCCTAGCAAGCTCAAGAGGTATGGCGGTGTGCGAAACCACAGTCGATGTGGTCTATGGCCATAGGGAGAGAGGAATCCACACCAACAGTGTTGGCGCCTTAGGATCTGTTCGAGAGGGAAGGTGAGCCCTCATGAACGTCAGATCTGGAAAATGTCCACAGGGATTAAAACCCCTTTTGAAATGCACAGGAGTGTGGGAATCATGATACGCAAAATCTCGAAAAACCCAAAAAAATGTGGTATATCTGGGAGGAAGGCTTGACCATTAGATCTAGCAGAGTCGCACTCGAGTTAGTCATGAAACCTCTCATATTTCGCAAAGTCAGGAGATGGGAAGTGAGGGAGGTGAACACCTCCAAAAAACCGAAACCCGAAATCCTGAAATGATCTACACCGTAGATCGTAGGAAGGGAGTTGACCATCCAATTCAGCGGAGGAGTAAACCTTAATTTCAGGATTTCAGCAGATGGAAGTTTGAGATGTGGGGTGCACGAACTCCCGATGCCCAAAAACCCTGAAACACTGAAAAGATCTGCGTCGTAGATCTGAGAAGGGACCTAACCGTTGGATTTTTCTTGGAATGGATGTGGGCGCATGAATGTGTACCACGTGCCATTGAGTCGAGAATAAAGGCGAGAGTGGTGGGACCCGAAGACATCACCAAAGGTGACGTGGATCCTCCTGAATATACCACATGCCACGGTGGTGAAGGGCGACAGCTGTGCTGTGGGCCCGGAGAATAAAGTAATTCGCAATTTCAAAATTCGCAAAGGAGAAGCACGAAGGCTCAACACTCCAACTCACAAAGTCGCGAGTTGGGGAAGAAGTTCTAGCACTTAGCCCTAGCCTACGGTCATGTGTAGCAGGAACTAGCGAGGAGGGAGCCATACCCATATCGCATCTCGGGTATTAGCATTTGGAGGAAATGAGTCGAGGGTCTTCGACTCACGAACTCGCTAGATCGCGAGTTATGAAAGGGTGACTTTGGTTATGAAGATTTAACTGTTGGATCTTCATGGACCGAGATTCTAAAGTTTCTAAGTCTCAGAATTTGCAGAACTGGACAGAGCTCAGAAAACTTGTGAAGTCAAAATGTTTTTCTTGTTCACGTTGGCTTATGAATGTTGTAATTTTTCTTGAAGGTTTAAGGGCCTAAAAAACTTTGGTTGACTGCACATTGTGTGTACAGAGTTCAACGAGTGTCAGGACAGCCGAAAAATGAGGCCGAGTATGGAATTGGAAGAGGTGTAGATTGCCTCCGAAACAGAAGACGAAAGAGAAGGAAAGGATGTCAACCTGGGAGTCGAAGGAACAAACTCTAATGGGCATAGAAAAGAGATAGATAAAGAGGGACACATGATGAAACTCATTGAAAAGTTACAGAAGGTGCCCAGGCTCGCCTAGATAATAGCTGAAAGCTCATGAAAATTAGGGATTAGCAGGGTGAATTCAACTTAAAAATGTTGAACAGCCTGGAAAGAATAGAAAAGAAATTGGAAAAAGAGAGTGACACAAGCAGATCAAGAAGTGTCAGAACCCTTGAGAGAAGAAGAAGATCGAGGAGTGGTAGCAGACATTACCGTCTCTCCCCAAAGCATTTTGGCAAGGAGACACAAAGTAGTTTGAGCTTGTCCGCTACCAGAAAACACCGAAAATCTGGAAGGTATGAACTGAAAGGGGAAATCAACAAGATTAAACCACCTACATTTAATGGTGAACATAAGAAGGAAGAAGATGTCGAAACATGGTTGTTGGGTATGAATAAATACTTCCAACTGTAGAATTATTCTTCCCATGCAGAAGGAAGAATTGTAATGTACCAGCTGAAAGGAAAAGCATCCATGTCGTGGGATCAGTTGGTGCAGGTGCAACACATCAGAGAGAAAGAGGTCACGTGGAAGGAGTTTAAGAGGTATTTCGAGAATAAATACCTAACCAACAGATACTATGACAGAAAGATGAAGGAGTTCTTCGAACTCAAGTTGGGCAGCATGACCATTGATGAGTATGAACGAAGTTTTCTGGAACTACTGAAGTATGTTTCGTTCATCAAAAACAAGGTTGTCAAAATTCAGAGGTATCTGAGTGGACTGCCACCTTCCATTGGTGAAAAAATTCAATATGAAGATCCTAAGACCATGGAAGAAACCATAAGAAAGGTGAAATGCTTATATGAACAACAAAGAGAAAAGCCTACCTTTTGGAAGGCTTGGGATGACCAGAAGAGGTTTAAGAAAGAATAGAGGCAGAAGGGAAACATGCCTCCCTTTTTCAGGAACAATCCTTGGGGACAGTCATCTTTTAGAGAGCCTAGGAAAGTTGAAGGGTGTGAGCAGATGCCAAGACCGCCACCTATGGAGTGTTGGGGCTATAAAGGGAATCATAGGTACAGAGAATGCCCCCACAAAAAAGATAAAGCGAGAACTATCCATATTGTTCAGCAAGCTGAAACAATGGAGGATATGGGAAACATAATACTGAGGATCTACGCAGCCCTGGAAAACAAGCAAGCATAATTTCAATCACACATGATTGAAGTGGAAGGTACGATCAACAACCGACCACTTGTTATTTTAAATGATTCAGGGGCTAGCCATAGTTATATAGATCCTAGAGTGGTGGAAAGTTTGCATTTAACAAGAAGGAAACATGAAAAGTCTTGTCTAGTGAAGTTGGCCACAGGAACCAAAAGGAAGGTCACTGAATTCGTTAAGTCTTGTTCAGTATACATGAAAGGAATGAGCACTAAGGCTGAATTGAACATTCTGCCTTTAGGCTCATACGATTGCTTAATTGGGATGGACTGGTTGGACCAGCAGCATACCCTTCTGGATTGTCGTAACAAGAGGTTTACATGCCTGAACGAAGAGGGAAATCAGGTAATAGTCCAAGGAATTCCCAGAGCCATGGCTGATAGGGAAATCTTAGCCATGCAGCTGAAGAAATGTTACTGGAAAGGCTATCAATTATTTGCATCTCGGGTGGAAGAAGCATCCCGATATGTAGTCTTGAATCTGGAAGACCACGAGGTACTCAAAGAGTTCAAGGATGTATTTCAGGAGGTGCCTGGACTACCTCCGAAGAGGGACATTGATTTTTCTATAAATTTGATGCCTGGAGCAGCTCCAGTTTCGAAGGCTCCTTATAGAATGAGTACGCCAGAGCTGAAAGAGTTGCAATTGCATCTCGAAGAGCTACTAAAGAAGGGATACATTCACCCCACCGTGTCACCTTGGGGAGCCCCGGTCTTATTCGTGAAGAAGAAAGATGAGACGTTGAGGCTATGCATTGATTTCCTGCAGTTGAATAAGGTAACTGTTAAGAACAAGTATCCTCTACCAAGGATCAATGATCTTTTTGATCAGTTGAAGGATGCGAAAATATTTTCAAAAATAGATCTCAGATATGGATATCACCAAGTGAGAATAAATGATGACATTAACAAGACCTCCTTTAGAACAAGGTACTATCATTATGAATTCATAGTGGTGCCATTTGGATTGACAAATGCACCTGATGTTTTCATGTGCTTAATGAATGGAGTGTTCAGAGATTATTTGGACAAGTTTGTCATAGTCTTTATGGACGATATCTTGGTGTATTCCAAGACAGAGGAAGAACATGAGAAACACCTAAGAATGGTGCTACAGGTGTTGAGAGAACACCAGTTGTACGCAAAACTGAGCAAGTGTTCATTTTATCAAAGGCAGATTCATTACTTGGGGCACATTATATCAAAGGAAGGGATCCTTGTGGATCCTGAAAAGGTTGAGGCCATCCAAGAATGGTCAGTGCCAAGGAATGTGGCAAAAGCTAAATATTTTATGGGTCTGGCAGGCTACTATAGAAGGTTTATAGCTAGATTCTCAAAGATAGCTCATTCTATCACTTCCTTGCAAAGGAAGGAGAAGAAGTTCCAGTGGACTGAAGAATGTGAGAGTAGCTTCCAGTGATTTAAGAAGCTGTTAACCAGCACTCCAATCCTAAAGATTGCAGATTCAAATAAGGATTACGTAGTGTGCACAGATGCGTGTAAGGAGGGATTGGGAGAAGTTCTCAGCCAAGAGGGATTTGTAGTTTGTTATGAGTCCTGGAAGTTGAAGGAGCATGAGAGGAATTATGCCACTCACGATTTAGAGTTGGCAGCAATCGTCCATGCCTTGAGGAAATGGAAACATTACCTCATGGGCAAGAGATTCGAGTTGAGAACAAACCACAACAGTCTGAAGTATTTATTTTATCAACCGACTTTAAATGCCAGGCAAATCAGATGGTTGGAGTTCCTGTGTGAATATGACTTTGACATCAAGCATATCTAAGGGAAAGAAAATAAGGTGGTTGATGCACTCAACAGAAAAGTGCACGAATTACATTCTACATCCATTAGCATGTATAGGACTGAGATGCAAGACAGAATTTTGGAAGCTGCAATGTTGATTTGCAGTACAGAAGTCTAGTAGCAAAGCTACAGCAGCGTGAGAGACCATAGACCAAGGAAAGTTACACCTTGGGAACTGATGGCTTACTTCTGTATAAAAATAGAGTGTATGTACCCAATGTCCGAGAATTGAAGCTGGAAATTCTAAAAGAAATGCATAATGTGGCTTATTTTGGACATCCTGGATATCAGAAGACTATGGTAGAAGTCAAAATCCATTATTTTTGGCCAGGTCTGAAGAAGGAAATCACTGAATACATCGCCAGATGTATGGAGTGCCAGAAGGTTAAGGCTGAGCATAGGCACCCAGCAGGGTTGTTGTAGCCTTTACCCATTCCTGAATGGAAATTGGATGTGGTAACAATGGATTTTATCACCGAACTACCTAGAACAAGCAAGCAGCATGATTCAATCATGGTGGTGGTGGACAATCTTACTAAAGCTACCCATTTTATTCCACTGAAAACCACCACAGGGAAGCTGATGTTGCAGATATCTTTTTAAAAGAAGTTACATGCTTGCATGGAATTTCTAAGACAATTGTGTCTGATAGGGACCCAAAATTCACTTCAAATTTCTGGAAAGGACTGTTCAAAGGATTCGGAACGAATCTGAACTTTAGTACAGCGTATCATCCTAAGTTTGATGGTCAGATAGAGAGGGTGAACAGGGTAATAGAAGACATACTGAGAATGTATATGATGGATAAACCATCAAGGTGGGAAGACTACCTGCATTTGGTAGAATTCGCCCACAATAATGGGTATCATGTATCATTGAAGATGACCCCATTCGAAGCACTTTATGGAAGAAAGTGCAACACTCCAGTGAGTTGGGATAATCCAGCTGACAGAGTAGTCATTGGGCCTGAACTGCTCAAAGAGATGGAAGATCAAATGATAAAAATTAAACGGAATCTGAAAGCTGCCCAGGATAGGCAGAAAAGTTACGCTGACAGTAACAGAATCCATAGAGAATTCAAAGTGGGTGACCATTTTTTCCTGAAAGTGAGAACTAACAGGAGTTCCCTAAAGTTGGGAAGTTGTGCCAAATTGGTAGCAAGATTTTGTGGGCCATTTGAGATCCTGGAAAGGATTGGGCTAGTTGCATACATGCTTGCATTACCTGCATCTATGACTTTACATAATGTGTTTCATGTCTCACTGCTTAAGAAATATGTACCTGATGTTAATCATGTTATTGATTGGAATGTGATTCAGGTGGAACCAAAAGGTGTCCTGCAAGTGCATCATGTGTGCATATTAGACAGGAAAAGAAAACAGCTCCGGAATCGAGCTATAGAGCTTGTAAAGGTCCAGTGGACCTGGTACGGTCCTGAGGACGTGACATGGGAGCATGCAGATGCTATGTGGGTAGAGTACCCACATCTTTTTGAAAATTTTGAAAGGCTTGTAGAGACAATGTAAGTTGCACTGAGGACAGTGCAAAAATAAGGGGACGGGGATTGTAGTGTCCCCAAGGCCGTGCCCTGTCATAAATCATGTTCTAAAAGGAATTGTAATTATGTTTTATAGGATGGTGAGCCAAGTTTTTATAAGATGGTGGCTTATGTGTTTGTTAGGCCAGGGAGCCTAAGTGTTGAAGGCCAGGAGCCACCTGTTGTATATGTAATCATGCAGAACAAATTAATAAAAATTTGTAAACATCACCAGGTGAAAAACGACCACGATGAATGAGTGAAGGGGGGATGACTTTCCATAGAGAAGGCAAGGGATTAGGGGTTGGAAGGTGGGAAAAGGGGCTAAGTGTTAATCCTAGGGGGATTCAGCCTTGGGAATAATATTTTAATATTATTCCAAAAAGGCATGAGCATTTCATGTTTTATCCTAAGTTCCTAACCATGAGAAAGGTGATGTGTGTTGGGTAAACGCATGCAGTTTCCAGGGCGACAAGTGTCAGCCCCAACCCATGCAAATAAAATGGTGAAGATGAGACGTGATGGGGGTTCTCCTCCATTCCACCCGACGGCAGAAGCATGTACGGCCTCTGAGCGGTACGAAAGACCCAACCTTTGCAGAAAAACCTCGTACATCTTCTGAACTGAAAAACCTGTGTTCGTCTGGAGAATCCATGGGTATCCTCTATCTAAGATCGAGCCTGTGCATGGGGTCTCTATCCTGAAGTCGTGACCGTGAGCCATTCGGCCATTGTTGAGCCTGTAGGAAAGCCACGTCAGTTTTCCTTGTTGATTGTTGTGGCCATGCAGTGTTGGACTGTGTGTGACTTGTTGGCCAGTGGAGAAACACTCTCTCCATGAGAGAGAGTGTACAGAGGAAGGAGAGAACTCCTGGAAGGAACCTTGTAGTTTCCACAGAGCCCGGAGGCTTCCAGTCCGACATGTTTCTGTAACCCAAGGCAAGGGAGGTTATCAGCCGAAGGACTATCCAGGTGACAGAGAAGGTGTATACTCCTGGGGTGGAATAGGCATGTGGGGAATGAGGGTTTGTGGCTAGTGAGCGTGAGAGGTTCCTGGGAGAGAATTACATCCTTGTGGTTGTGTGTTGTTTCCCTGTAACCTCAGCCTAGCCTAGGATTCCTTGTCTTGGGGTGGAGCTTATTCCCAACTTGGGGGTGACCCACTGTTGAAATGATGAGCAGTGTGGTCTAAGGCTGAGAGGTTCATGGAAGGCCTGCACTTGGTTGGTGTTAAGAACCAAACATCAATATAGCATATAAAAACCTCAGGAAAAGTACTCAACGCCTTGAAAAAGAGATAATTTCA
>ML781971.1:547297-627057 GCA_009831015.1 Picea engelmannii | reverse complement strand
CCCCAATTAAGGGGTAATGAGCCAATATTAGGGCTTAACAGTTGGTGGAATCTACCACTATTCAAAGATAAGTACCAGATGATGCTTTAATTATGTTTTTGTATCTCTGTGTATTGTAATCATCATGTATTCTGCTGTGTATATGAAATGATGTTAAATAGTATTGATTGTTGATTATGGTAGTAGATCGTATGATTACTCTATGTTGAAATGTGTTTAACTTGTTTTGAATGCATGTGGTTAATTGTGAGTGAGAATGTTGTTATTCCGCGTAGTAACACCTACACAGTAGTGAGTGAAAAGTGGTGCTACAACTTGGGTAGTGAGCGTGAGAGGTTCCTGGGAGAGAATCTCATCCTTGTGGCTGTGTTTTGTTTCCCTGTAACCTCAGCCTAGCCTAGGATTCCTTGTCTTGGGGTAGAGCTTAGTCCCAGCTCGGGGGTGACCCACTGTTAAGATAATGAGCAGTGCGGTCTAAGGTTGGGAGGTTCATGGAAGGCCTGCACTTGGTTGGTGGAATCTACCACTGTTCAAAGATAAGCACCAGATGATGCTTTAATTATGTTTATGTATCTTTGTGTATTATAATCATCATGTATTTTGCTGTGTATACGAAATGATGTTAAATAGTATTGATTGTTGATTATGGAAGTAGATCGTATGATTACTCTGTGTTGAAATGTGTTTAACTTGTTTTGAATGCATGTGTTTAATTGTTAGTGAGAATGTTGTTATTCCACATAGTAACACCTACACAGTAGTGAGTGAAAAGTGGTGCTACATCTATCCTGTGGATTTGACTAATTGGGTGTCCAATCATGTTCCAGTTAACAAGAAACAAGGAATGATCCATGTTTGTGTAGATTATAGGGATATCAACAAAGATTGTCCCAAAGACAATTATCGAACCCCTTTTGTTGACCAGATTGTTGACGACTGTGTCGGGAGTGAAATCTTCTCCTTGATGGATGGTTTCTCTGGCTATAATCAAATCAATATTTTACCTACAAATCAACATAAGAATTTTTTTTCCCTTGGGGAAATTTGCATACGGGAAACTACCTTTTGGTATAAAAAATGTTGGCTGTTATTATCGCATATGATTGAATCCACACAAATGTGTTTTTTGTGTAGAGTCCGGATGACTTCTTGGTTTTATAGTGTCTTTACATGGGATTAGAGTGGACCCTCTGAAGTTTGGGGCTATCCTCAATTTACCTCCTCCTTCCACACTACGCTAACTCCAAAGTTTGCAAGGGAAGGCAAACTTTTTACATCGATTCATTCCCAACTATGTTGAATTAACAAAAGGATTTACTCGTCTTCTTAAGAAAGTTCACAATTTTGTATGGGACGACACTTCCAACAAAGTCTTTGAAGCTTTGAAACTCACCTTGACCCGTACACCACTTTTGTTTCCACCTGATTATAGTCGAGATTATTTCATGTACTTAGCTTCTTCGGACTCTACCATTTCTATGGTTCTAGTCCAAGAGGATGATTCACGTGATGAACATGTCATATACTATTTAATTCGGAGTCTCACGACCACCGAAACCAAATATTTACATGTGGAGAAACTTGTAAATGTGTTGAACCTACACAAAATAGATCTAGCTAGAAAATACTACACACATTTGCAGAGAGAAATTGAGAAAGAAGAAGCAAGATAGAAAGAATGGAAGAATTCCTATTAACTGTATTCCACAGTCAAAGAGTGAATAATTTACAATATATATAGGATACATGAGTAACTAATGAGCCATAGTGGTGGTCTAGATTGATCTAGAAACACACCAGTAGTTACAACAGTAAACTGCCACCTAGTCTAGTCTCTCAAGCAGTTACAGGAGTGAACTGCCACCTAGCTGAGTTAACTAGTCAACTAGTCTTCAGTTAACTAACTGAACAAAGAGTAGTGAGTTGGTGATGATCCCAATGTTGCATGGTGACAAAACCAATGCAACATCTAAACTCAACTCAACTAGTCAAACTGTAGTGTCAACTGAAAGAGAATATTCTCCCTTAAAATATAGGAGACTGGATAATGACCAATTATGACTAATAAACAAGGAATAACCTTAGGAAAAATAAATCCTAGGTGTGTGTGAAGTAACTCCAACACCCCCCCTGAACATCACTATGGTGAAAATAAAGAATGGGTCCTGGATACGAGGCCATGTTAGGTACCCAAATACAAAAGATACATTGAACTAAATGATGAAAGAGGGAAAACCTCATGGGAACAAAACCCCCCCTCAAATTACAATGCATAAAATAAAAATGATAAGGAACAAAAGGCAGTTGCTAAGAAACCATTCCTTCACTCCAAGAAGACCTCGCAACTGTTCAAGTTTGTGCTCTTTGAATATTTTGTTGAAGATGTAGATGTCTGCACGGATATGATGAAGTATATGAATCATTGATATTTCCACACATATCCACTTTATCTTCTTGTAATGAATAATATCCAAATAAATTTTGGATGAAATTTTGAAAACCATGCAGTCGTTTCCAGAAAAATGTTGAAATTTTGTTGATTTTAAAATGATCATAACTTCACTTTCCAGACTCTGTTTCGAATGATTTGATTTCTTGAAATTGGATATTTTCCCGAGAGGAATTCAAATATCCAATTTGTTTTTGCAAATTATGATCAGAAAATATCATAATGGCGTCTAATGTGCGCAGCTCCCTTTTTTTCTCCTGAGATGCATGCATGGTGCATGCAAAAGTGTCTGTATGTGACTCCTGAGATGCATGCCATATAACTTCCACATGAATTTCAGAAAACAAATCTGAAATGGAGTAGACATCATCTTCAATTAATGGAATACAAATTTTTGTAGACACTTGTGTAGAAGACTCTTCATAATAAGAGGCTTGATCTTCTACTGGATTCTCTTCTGGCTCTATCTGTTCGACCTCCTGCATGAAATATTCACAATATTATTTATTCCCAAATAGAACCTTGAATCTTGTCCATAATTCATTTGGAGTTGATCCTTGTGATTCTTCATATACTTGATGGAAAAGTTCGGGAGAAACAGACATGCCGATACTTCCTATGGCCATATCTTGTATATTGAGAAAGTTATTTTTCTCATCGATGGAATCAAGTTGTACTTCCATTACCATAATAATTTGGTACAATCCTTTGCATCTAATATGAAGTAAAAAAATTTACTTCCATTCCAAATAGTTATGAGGCGTGAGAAGTATTTCCGGTGAATAATCCATCTTTTTGTTGTCTTCAATCTTTTGTACCTGTAAAAAATGATTTGGTGTATATTTTTCTTAGCATTCTGTCGGCTCTGATACCATGTAAATGTGTTGAAACTGCACAGAATAGATCTAGCTAGAAAATAATACACACATTTGCAGAGAGAAATTGAGAAAGAAGAAGCAAGATAGAAAGAATGGAAGAATTCTCATTAACCCTATTCCACACTCAAAGAGTGAATAATTTACAATAGATATAGGATACATGAGTAACTAATGAGCCATAGTGGTGTTATAGATTGATATGGACACACACCAGTAGTTACAATAGTAAACTTCCACCTAGTCTAGTCTCTCAGGCAGTTACAGGAATGAACTGCCACCTAGCTGAGTTAACTAGTCAACTAGTGAGTTAACTAGTCTTTAGTTAACTGACTAAACAAAGATTAGTGAGTTTGTGATGATCCCAATGTTGCATGGTGACAAAACCAATGCAACATCTAAACTCAACTCAACTAGTCAAACTGAAGTGTCAACTGAAAGAGAATATTCTTCAGGTGGAATATTCTCCCCTAAAATATAGGAGACTGGATAATGACTAATTATGACTAATAAACAAGGAATAACCTTAGGAAAAATAAATCCTAGGTGTGTGTGAATTAACTCCAACAAAACTGGCCTTGGCAATTGTTCAAGTTGTTCAACGTTTTTTTCACTACATATTATTACGCAAAACCATAGTCATTTCCGATTGCAACCCCATGCAACACATTCTTACTCGACAATTGTTGGGGGGGGAATACTCTAAATGGATAGTTATTATCCAAGAGTTTGATTTGGAATTTGAGCACACCAAGTCAAAGAAGTCTTTGGTTTTTGTCGAATTGATATGTGACCTTCCCTCTACTGAAATAGAAAATGTGGTAGAAGATTCCCTTCCTGATGAATCTCTCTTTCTGATCATTTCTGACGACATATGGTATGGATACATTATCATTTATCTCCAAAACCAAAATTTCTAGCCTGATATTTCTAGTACAGATCGTCGTTGTATTTGGTATCAATCCCATCAATACATTATCCTTGGTGATACTCTTTACCATCATGGTATTGATTCCATATTTCGACGATATCTCACCTATGATGAAGTTGAGAAAGCTTTGAATGACTGTCATTATGGATCATGTGGCAGTCATATGTCTAGGTATGCCACTGCCCAAAATATTTTACAAGCTCGTTATTTTTTGCCTTCATTGTTTAAGGATTGCATTACTGTCGTCCATAAATGCCATGCTTGTCAAACCTACAACAATAAAATCCAATCTCATCATGCTCCTCTTCACCCTGTAGTTTCTATTGGTCCATTCGCTAAATGGGGTATGGAATTCATGACATGTAACCCTCACTCGGTCGGGGGGCATGGATATTCATGATTGTAGCCATGGATTATCTCACTAAGTGGGTCAAGGCGATGCGTACATTTGATAATACCGGGAAAACTGCAACATTGTTCATATTCAATCATATCGTTACTAAATTTAGTGTCAATCAAGACATCATCACTAACCATGCTATTCATTTTCACAACTTCATGATGTATAAACTTACCTAGAATTTGGCTCTTCAACGTGAAAACTCAACCCCTTATTATCCGTAGGCCAATGGCCAGGTTGAAGAAATAAACAAAGTTCTCACTATTATGCTTCAATAGATGGTAAGAATTCACAAGTCAAATTGGCACACGATGATTTTCTCGGCATTATGGGCCTATCGAACATATGTTAAGTCTGCCATGGGGTTCACACCTTTTCAATTAGTATATGGTATTGAATCAATTATGTCGATTGAATGTGAAATCTCATCTTTGAAACTAGTTGTCGAACTTCTCCCTAACACCTCAACTGAAGTGGAATGTCTCTTGTATTTGATGCAATTAGATGAGACTCGTCGTGATGTTGCCTTAGTCATTGAAACTCAGAAAAAGCGTGTCAAAGCTCAATATGGCAAGCATGTCAAACCACGTGTATTTTATGAGGGTGATCTGGTTCTTCTTTATGAATAGGATCGTGACTTATTAGGGGCCGATAAATTTGATCCCATGTGGCGGGGCCCTTGTATTGTGAAATGAGTGCTGGAGAAGGGGGCTTATGAGCTGGTAGATTATGATGGAATTCCTTTGAGTGAACCGAGGAATGGGATTTACTTGAAAAAGTACTATTCTTAAACCATTTTTTCACAAGTGTTGTGTATTTTTAGTGTATCATACTCCTGTTTGCTTTTTCATTTTTGGTTCCTTCTTTCAGCTGCTTACCTTGCATTTTTCTAGGTTTCTAGATGTCGGTGTCTTCACTACCCTGTATCATCTTTGTTGATGGTGCTAGTCCCAGTACTCAAAACTTAGCGTCTGCGGCTTGGGAAATCTGTGCACCTACAGATGAATTGATTAGTCTACATGGTGTTTTCCTTGGTCGTGCAACTAATAATATTGCAGAATATAGTGTAGTTATCGAATTTCTAACTGACATATTTTCACTTGGCATCCGTAATCTTATTGTATGACTTGATTCACAGTTACTAGTACTACAATTGAGTAACATGTATTCTACCTGAAGTCCTACTTTGTTAAGGGTATATTTACGAATTCGCCTCTTGGAAAGACATTTTGATTACATTGAATATCAACATATTCCTAGATGTATAAATACATTGACAGATGCATTGGCTAATTATGTGTTAGATAGACATTTGAGACATTTATAAACCCAATCCCACTATTTACCAAAACAACTAAGTCGGTAGGAACTTTATATTTATAACAATAAAAGTTACAAAAAAGTGTTTGTCCAAAGACCAAATAATCAAAAAGTGAATCTCATGGCTTCATGTACAAAAAGAATCAAGGATGTTTCTCATTGTAATAAGTGACTGCTTGTGCTACTTTACAGAGCAGTCGACCAACAGATGCAGATACACCAATTGCGTGGTGTTGATAGTGCCTAGAAAGTTGATCCACCATGGCATCAGGGAAATTCATGGTTATTCCCTCCAGGTTATGTTCAATACCCTTGAGATCCATGGAAGCTACTCCTGCTACAACACCTCTCTCTCCTCACCTTTGGATGGGAGATGATCCTGGAGGATGATAAGGCCCCACATTTTCATTATTGAAAGCACTTTATTAGTCTTGGATAGATGACACAAAAACATTTTATATAATTAAAATATCAAAAACATTATATAAATGAAAATTTCCTTCTTACCTATGTCCCCCCATTGAGATCCCTCAGGAAGAGATAAATCAAAATCCCCATGGAAATCTGTCCTGGAATATGCATAGTCTTCCACCATGAGTAGTTGATTCCTCAGCCATTGGAAGAAAATATCGTCATACTTGATGATAAGAATGCCACCATGAAGAGCCATTAGATCTACCCACCTCTTCATCCGTGGATCTTGTGGAGCGAGTATACCCCACTCCACCTGTAGATGTAGGACAAGAACTCTCTCCAAGAATAAGGACACCAAAATGGACACGTATCCAAACTGTTTCAACCGACCGTTTCGGCACTTCGTGAGTTGTTTTTTCATGCTTTTCAAGACACCCTCACACCAATTGAAGACCTTGGGTTCCATGCACTCTATCAAATACTAAAAATGGATTTGCAAATCCATATGGGGAGTTTCACTCCCTTCCATGTGAGTAATGGTGTAAAGGATGGTCCGCAACGGTAAATCCCATACATGTCTTATGGCCACCTTGCCACTGTTTTTTTCCGTTCCGGGCACAAAATGGTGGCGAACATACTAATCCATAGGTTCTCCTCCACCCCTGCTGCCTATGAGTGATACACATGAACCATGGTGAGACAACCCTATCAAAAAATAGATATCCTCTATATCCAGTGTGAGTGTATCAACACCCACGCGAAAGGCTTGTTCGTTCACATCCCACATGTCAACTAAATACTCTAGCAACCTCAGTTGGGATCTCATGCTCTGAATCCTGAAAAACTTGAGTAACCCACATTACCTTAGTGTCATAATTGTGCCTAGGTAATAATTGGAAAAATAATCCTCTTCCTCATGCTCTCGCTCACGCCACTCGAGCATCTTGACCAAGGAAAGCCTGCCAAGGAAAATTAAAAGAATATTAGAAACATAAAAATTCATTCCTGGAGTTTTTGCTAGTTAGATTTATCTTTTCAAAATTTTGATTTTGGTCATCGCAGGGTTGCGCTTTCACACAGAGCGACGTCGTCACACCCTGTCTATGGGGTCTCCTGCGATGATGCAAGATCATTGCAGTTCACGATACAGTGGACCTGCGATGATCTCAACGCACAGGTAGCCCCAAAAAATCGACCTAAGATCCAAATTTAACCTATGAAAACAAAATTTTAAACCATGAAAGGATAAAAAAGAAGATGATTACCTGTTTGACAGAGACAGTTTGCAAAATGATCCACCACACGCTCTGAAATCGATAGTTGAAATTTGGGGAGAAAAGAGGTTTTTGGGGCACTATATGGGTAAATTTGCAAATGAAATGGTAAAATGGTGTTTTAGCCTATTTTATTGCTTTTTGCCATATTTTTATTGCAAAATTTAATTATTTTTATATTTTATCTATGCCTTAAAGTCTAACCAACTTTGTGAAGTGTTGACTATTGCAGATTAAAAGGTCTAGGGACGAGACGTTTGAACAGGGGTCCACCCTTTTTTATTTGTTTTTGCATATTTTTCTTATGTATAGATGCTTTTAGGGTTTTTTAGGATAAACTCCGAGCAGAGTCTTAATTCTTTCTCACACTTATGAAACCATGAGAATGTAATCGAGTAATCTTTTGTCATTTTTTCAAACTTGAATTGGTAATATGAAAAATGAAACCTATGGAGTATCCTTTAAGATCTTTTCAAGCATCCTAAACATGAAAAGATAATCGAGCGACCTTGTTCTTTTCACACTCGTAAAAATATTTGCTGAAAACGTCTGATGAGTGGTAGGTTATCTCTTTTTCGGTCTCGTCAGACTAACTTATGAAAAAGGACCTTATGGAGTTCTCTTTAAGTGTTTTTCAGACTCACTAAAAATGAAAAAAACCTTGAGTTTCCTTTCTTTGGAATCATTAAACAAACATCAAAAAACCTATATGGGATCGAACCACTCCTTCTTAGGGTTCGTTAAACATACTTCGAGGGACTCATCTGAAGAATGAGATTAAATTTACAAGCATATGTTATCCTCATCAAGCTTTCATAAAAATAAAGAGGTACTCGCCATAAATGGTGGGGGGGAATTGGGAAAGAAATGTGTCTCTGTATTTGTGTTAATGGCAATAATAGTCGCTCTTGAACATGACACCCCCCTTCATCATTGCATCCGGTTTGGGAAATCCATTTGTCTCTTGTTTGACCATCCACAAGTTCATATGTTGGGTCCTCCTTGAGTAAATGATGTCAAGAAAATTACGGTGTCGTTCATATGTTCAAGAGAAGTCCTACCTAAACAAGCCTTCTATCAAGTCATCCATCTACAGTTATAAAATTTCTACCACGTCGGCCTTCCCTAAGTCGGCTCCAAATCACTTCAAATATGTTACATATTTCATGTCATTGATGGGGGATACATCAAAGCCCTCCTATGATGATTCTTTTCCTGTCGACTTCAACTCATTATCCGAGAATAGGATTTAGAAATCATTAAGTACCTTAGAGCCTGCATGCCTCAATGGCAGGTTTCTTTGCTTTCAACAATGGGTTCACATCATTGACCCCTGATTGGAATATTCCATCGAGTGTTTGACTTAAACTCATTTATTCATATCCGTTGGATTGCACTAGAGTAACTTGGGATTCATTGACATCAATGGTGATTTCCCTCGCACTTGTTAATGGTTTTCATTAATGATCGGTAATCAAGTGGTTTCTACCATGTTCGAACTCGACACTTGTAATCACATGGCTAGATTCATACTTAGTTACGATGGAAATGAATACCCTGCATCTCATCATCTTGGTCCAGGTTTCAACGGATTATTCATAAGTTTGTTTTGACACATAAATCCACTCTATATGTCTCGTGGCTATGTCTGAATTTGAATTATTTTAGAGCATAGATCCACAGTGTATTCCTGGTGGCTATGTTGAATCATGATGACATGGATCCACAGTGTATATTTAGTGGACATGACTCACTTGACACTTATGATTAGAGTCACTTGTAGTTTGAGCATGGGAATGCCTCCCTCAGAAGATGGTATGTTATTATGCAGATGCTTGATTTTTTGCAGATTCTCGATCGATGCGCTCCTTGTTTTCAACACACACATTCTACAAAGTATTTCCGCTGTCACAAGTTCCAGTTTCATACTTTGGGGTGAATTCTGTTAAAAATTATTTTGGTCACCTCGGTGATCAACTGAAAACATGTGCTCATGTTCCCTGAAAATATTAAGAGAGACTTTCTCCATGAGAAAATTTGTTTGCTTTTCCTCTTTCAAAAACCATAACAAGGAAGGTCGTCACACCCTGTTGTATTCATGGGGTGTGATGATGCTTGATCGCCGCACTCTGCACTAAAATTGGACTGCGATATCCTCGCAGACTGCTTGTGCATAGGGTGCGATGATGCTTAAGCAAAGGAAAATTCAAAATTCATGAATGTTCTAGAAGGGAATCTTCTAGAAGATGAGATGGCCTCCGATCGGTTTGGATATTACTCTCTTCTATGATTTAGTGGGATCATCCTAATCCCCTCATCCATCTCTCTTTCACCCTATATAAAGAGGGGTCTCTTATGGAAAACGATAAGGTTTTCAAGGGCTTGCATATGCATGAAGAGTTCTACTACAGATTATGTTGGGGAGCTTTGTTTTAGTTCTAGGTCAGATTGTGGATCTTCTTCATCAAAGGCATTGAAGAAAAGGTGTGTGTGTTGGAGAAAAGAGCCATTGAAAGGGACCTTGCAACATCAAGGCATGGGTTGTATTCTCCACTTTCCATTTAATATAATGCAGCAATACATTTCTTCCCCATAAAGGTGTCTTAACTTTTATTGTATAACTCCTTGATATTATACATAGAATTCATTGGAATATATATATATATATATATATATATATATATATATATATATATATCTTTGTTCTCTCTCTCTCTTTGTTGGTTTGTGCTTCTTAAACAGGTTCACCATCCCACAAAATCAAAGAAGGAGCTACAAGGACGACACTAGTGAGGATCAAGCGTCATTTAAAAGGTATGTCACTTGTACCTCTTTAAACTAGTTTATATGACAATGAAGTCTAAGGTGACGTTTGTATTCTGTCTTGTTTTGTTATAGCTTCTTGTGGAAGTTAGGGAGATCAGTTTGTGTCCACACTTACCAATTAGTCCGATAACAATGTAGTTATAGTATTGAAAAGAGCCTTATAATATATCTAATTATTTAAAAGGAACTTTCGACCACTAGAACTATGGTATGACTAGTTGGAGATCAACGTGACTTCTCTTTAGAATTTTTCTTTAAAATACAAATATTTTCTCAATTTTAAAGAAAAAGAACAACATGATTTTAATTTGGACTCGGATCAAAGAATTTTTAAATAGAAAAATATAATTTATGTTTAGAATATTTGAAGGGTTATTAAGTTTTATTCTGGCATTATCTATTTATTTTTTCTGTGAATTCTTAAAAAGTTAACATGTGATAGGAGGAGCTTGGAGATATGGTTCTGTCGGGAGAAATCTGAATGTTGGTTATTTTCCTTGCGCCATTAATCTATACATAGATGGCCTTGGATATGGTGCTTTCTACCAGGTGAAAATGACCACAAAACCTACTATGTTCATCATCTTCTAGATCATTATAATACCATTGCAAGCTTTATCTTGCTATTAACCAATAGTGAGGAAAGAAGTTGATCTTCACTGATCAAGAACTATGTACAGAGAAAGGAGTACATAGGAAGGAGGACAAAAATAATAATCCCCAATATGAGAAACACAATACCCAGCATGTTGATGACAAAGATAAACACAAACCTCGTTATCATTACCTTATCTGTGGTGAATCTCATTATACAAAATATCATCCACCACGTGCTAAGGTTACTAAGTTCCTGCAAGGGACCGGGACACCTCCTACACCCATTGTTTTTATCACAATTGTTTCCTTCTCAGCAGCAGGCCCAATTCATCATTCATGACCAACCTTCTACCTCTACCGCGTCTTATTTACTTATGTGTACTGGTGACTCCAAGAAGAACGAATTTGTAGTCGCAAATCCAACCAAAGATTATTCTCCTTTGAAAGAGAAAGTTGATGATTCATCACCTTCATTGGTTCAACCTCCTCCACCAACTTCACCTCCGAACGGTCGTCTTCATCTCAAATGACCGGGCCTAGATACAGTTCTTCGTCCTCCTCCCAAGGGCATTGTTCGAAATTCATCATTTAATCCTCACGCACGTTCTTCCCAAAACTATAGTATTGTAGAAGACCTTGCACAAGCACCCTCTACGATGTTGGATCTCGAAGTCCTTCAAAGTTGTCCTACTCAATGGAAGGCATTGTTAAAGGCTATTGGTGGAATTGATCCTACCGATACAAGTTCGATAATATTTGACTTGGACGATCATATTCCAAGGCTTCCTCCTCAATTAGCATTTGAAATCCAAGTTGTTGTGGAAAACAAGAATATTTTTCAAACCGTTATTGACGAAGGAGCCTCGACTTGCGTAATGTCCGTCACTTGTTGGAAATCCATTGGCTATCATGGCCTTATTGAGTCACACAATACTCTCAAGGATTTTAATGGTACAGGATTTAAACCTTAAGGTGTTCTTCCTTCGTTGTCTATTATGTTAGAAGGTAAATCAATTAATGTCAAGGTTGAGGTATTTGATGCACCTCTTGATTACAACCTTCTACTTGGTCATAGTTGGATTGATTCCATGTGATCAGTTGTTTCTACAATTTTCCGTGTGTTATTTTTTCCGCACCAAGGAAAAGTCATTACTGTCGATAAATTGGCCTTATTTAATTCTAATTCACATACTAGAAATGTACCTTTCATTGCGAAAACACCTTCTAGTTATGAGAATGCCAGTGTGGGTCTTTTAAAAGATTCAAAGTTAATGGGTACATTTCCTATTCCACCACCCGATATTCCTCCTCCTTTTGTCACCTCGATTAACATGATATCGACCTTTGTTGGTGAAACCATTGAGTCTTATGACCCGTGGATAGTACCTATCTCTGATGATTGTCTTCGTTACAGTGACTGAATGCCTTTGAGTCTGGTAGAATTGGATTATCAAGCTATTCAATCATAAACTCCTTCTCCTCATTCTCTCTCTAATACATCTCATGATCCGTTTCACATGATATTTCCCACTGATGATATGATCATGATAGTTATGTCTATGGAAGATACTCCATAGGACGATGATCATCATCATTCTATTCTCTTCCTAGAATGCAATACCATAGAGAGTTATCCATGGATTTTGACTTTGTCTACCGTTGTTATTAATTCATTTGTTCCTGAACCAACACAAGATGGTTTGTATGAAGGAAACTTAGGCAATATTTCACCTACCATCCCTCTTGATATCTCGATTAAACCTGGAGTCATGGAAAATGTTCACATCGGTGCCTCATGTTTTGTCGATAAGGTCCGTACTTACAAAACCCTTTTCCAAAAAATTTGTGATGTTTTCTCCTGGAGTTACAAAGAAATTCCTAGTATTGATCTAGATATTGTTGTACATGATATTAAGAATTACCTAGATGCTAAACCTGTTCGACAGATACTTTGCCCATTACTCCCACACAAAGTTGTTGCTATTAAGCTCGAAGTTGAAAAACTTCTTAAACCACTTTTGTCTATCCTGTGGATTTGACTGATTGGGTGTTCAATCTTATTCCAGTTAACAAGAAACAAGGCACGATCTGTGTTTGTGTAGATTATAGGGATATCAACAAAGTTTGTCCCAAAGACAATTATCCAACCCCTTTCGTTAACCATATTGTTGATGATTGTGTCGGGACTAAAATATTCTCCTTGATGGACGGTTTCTCCGGCTATAATCAAATCAATATTTTACCTGGGGATCAACATAAGACTGCTTTTATTTTCCCTTGGGGAACCTTCGCATACCGGAAACTATATTTTGGTCTCAAAAATGTTGGTGCGACTTTTCAATGAGCTATGTCTTATAATTTTCATGACATTAAGCACATTTTACAACCCTACCTAGATGATCTATCGATGCATTATATGCATCGTCAAGATCACTCAGCACATCTACGGGCCATTTTCTTATGTTGTCGTTATTATCGCATATGATTGAATCCACACAAATGTGTTTTTTGTGTGGAGTCTGGACAACTTCTTTGTTTTATCATGTCTATACATGGGATTAGAGTGTACCCTCTGAAGGTTGAGGCTATCCTCAATTTACCTCCTCCTTCCACACTACGCCAACTCCAAAGTTTGCAAGGGAAGGAAAGATTTTTTTGTCGATTCATTCCCAACTATGTTGAATTAACGAAAGGATTTACTTGGCTTCTTAAGAAAGGTTATGATTTTATATGGGACGACACTTCCAACAAATCTTTTGAATATTCGAAACTCGCCTTGACCCATACACCACTTTTGTTTCCACCTGATTATAGTCAAGATTATTTCCTGTACTTAGTTGCTTCGGACTCTACCATTGCTATGGTTCTAGTCCAAGAGGATGATTCGCATGATGAACATGTTATATACTATTTAAGTCAGAGTCTCACAACCACCAAAACCAAATATTTACATGTGAAGAAACTGGCCTTGGCAGTTGTTCAAGTTGTTCAACGTTTTCGTCACTACATCTTATTACACAAAACCAAAGTCATTTCTGATTGCAACCCCATGCAACACATCCTTACTCGACAATTGTTGGGGGGGAAATACTCTAAATGGATAGTTATTCTCCAAGAGTTTGATTTGGATTTTGAGCGCGCCAAGTCAAAGAAGTCTTTGGTTTTTTCCAAATTGATATGTGACCCTCCCTCTACTAAAATAGAAATTGTGGCAGAAGATTCCCTACCTGATGAATCTCTCTTCTTGATCAGTTATGATGACATATGGTATGGATACATTATCATTTATCTCCAAACCCAAACTTTTGGGCCTTATATTTCTAGTACAGATCATCGTCATATTCAGTATCAAGCCTGTCAATACATTATCCTTGGTGATACTCTTTACCGTCATGGCATTGATTCCATATTTCGACGATGTCTCACCTATGATGAAGCTGAGAAATATTTGAATGGTTTCCATTCTAGAGCATGTGGCAGTCATATGTCTAGGAATGACACTGCCAAAAGATCTTACGAGCTCATTATTTCTAACCTTCATTGTTTAAGGATTGAATTAATGTCATCTAGAAATGCCACGCTTATCAAACCTACAAAAATAAGATCTGATCTCATCCTGCTCCTCTTCACCCTATAGTTTCTATTGGTCCATTCACCAAATGGGGAATTGACTTTATGAGATGTAACCCTCACTCGATCGGGGGGCATGGATACATCATTGTAGCTGTGGATTATTTCACTAAGTGGGTCGAGGCAATGCCTACATTTGATAATACCAGGAAAACTACATCGTTGTTCATATTCAATCATATCGTTACTAGATTTGGTGTCCCTCAATCTATCATCATTGACTATGGTAGTCATTTACGCAACTTCATGATGTCTAAGCTTACCAAGAATTTGGGTCTTCAACATGAAAACTCAACCCCTTATTATCTGCAGGCCAATGGCCAAGTTGAAGCAATAAACAAAGTTCTCACTACTATGCTTCGACGGATGGTAAGAATTCACAAGTCAAATTGGCACACAATGATATTCTCAGCATTATGGGCCTATCGAACATATGTTAATTCTACCACAGGGTTCACAAACTTTCAATTAGTATATGGTATTGAAGCAATTATGTCGATTGAATGTGAAATCCGATCTTTGAAACTAGTTGCCGAACTTCTCCCTAACACCTCAGCTGAAGAGGAATGTCTCTTGTATTTGATGCAATTAGACAAGACTTGTCGTGATGTTTCCTTAGTCAATGAAACTCGAAAAAAGCATGTCAAATCTCAATATGACAAGCATTTCAAACCACATGTATTTTATGAGGGTGATCTGGTTCTTCTTTACGAACGTGATCATGACTTATTAGGGGCTGGTAAATTCGAGCCCATGTGGCGGGGCCCTTGTATTTTGAAACGAGTGTTGGAGAAGGGGGGTTATGAGCAGGTAAATTATGATGGAATTCCTTTGAGTGAACCCAGGAATTGGATTTACTTGAAAAAGTACTATGCTTAAACCATTTTTGCATAAGTGTTGTGTATTTTTAGTGTATCGTACTCTTGTGTGTTTTTTTCATTTTTGGTTCCTCCTTTCATCTTCTTACCTTGCATTGTTCTTGGTTTCCATATGTCAGTGTCTTCGCTACCCTATATCAAATTTTTTTATGGTGCTAGTCACAATACTCAAAACTTAGCATCTGCTGCTTGGAAAATCTATACACCTACGGATGAATTGATCAGTCTACATGGTGTTTGCCTTGGTCGTGAAACTAATAATATTGCAAAATACAGTGCAATTATCGAATTGCTAACTGACGTCATTTCACTTGGAATCCATCATATTATTGTATGACTTAATTGACAGTTAGTAGCACTACATTTGAGTAACATTTATTCCATCTGAAGTCCTACTTTGTTAAGGGTATATTTACGAATTCACCTCTTGGAAAGACATTTTGATTACATTGAATATCAACATATTCCTAGATGTCTAAATACATTGACAGATGCATTGGCTAATTATGTGTTAGATAGACATTTGAGATATTTATAAACCCAATCACACTATTTACAAAAACAAGTAACTCAGTAGGAACTTTACATTTATAAAGATAAAAGTTACAAAAACATGTTTGTCCAAAGACCAAAATATCAAAAAGTGAAGCTCATGGCTTCATGTACAAAAATCATCAAGGATGTTGTTCGTTGTAACAAGCGACTGCCCATGCTACTTTACAGAGCATTCAACTGATAAATGCAGATACACCAATTGTGTGGCATTGATAGTGCCTAGGAAGTTCATCCACCGTGGCATCATGGAAATTCATGGTTAGTCCCTCCAGGTTTTGTTCAATAGCCTCGAGATCCATGGAAGCTACTCCTTCTACAACACCTCGCTCTCCTTGCCTCTGGATGGGAGATGATCCTGGAGGACGATAAGGCCCCACATATTCATTATTGAGAGCACTTGATTAGTCTTGGATAGATGACACAAAAAACATTTTATATAATTAAAATATCAAAAACATTATATAAATGAAAATATCCTTCTTACCTATGTCCCCCCACTAAGATCCCTCAGGAAGAGCTAAATCAGGATCCCCATGGAAATCTGTCCCGACATATGCATAGTCTTCCACCATGAGTAGTTGATTTCTCATCCATTGGAAGAAAATATCATCATAATTGACGATAGTAATGCCACCATGATGAGCCATTAGATCCACCCACCTATTCATCCGTGGATCTTGTGGAGCGGGTATACCCCACTCCACCTGCAGACATAGGACAAGAACTCTCTCCAATAAGAAGGACACCAAAATGGACCCGTATCCAAATTGTTTCAACCGACCATTTTGGCACTTCGTGAGTTGTTTTTTCATGCTTTTCAAGACACCCTCACACTAGTTGACGACCTTGGGTTCCATGCACTCTATCGCATACTGAAAATGGATTTGAAAATCCATATGGGAAGATGCACTCCCTTCCATGTGGATAATGGTGTAAAGGATGGTCCGCAATGGTAAATCCCGGACATCTCTTATGGCCACCTTGCCACTGTGTTTTTCTGTGTCGGGCTCACAATGGTGGCGAACATAGTAATCCATAGGTTCGCCTCCAACCCTGCTGTCTGTGAGTGATACCCGTGAACCATGACAAGACAACCCTATAAGAAAATAGATATCCTCTATATCCAGTGTCAGTGTATGGAAACCCACATGAAAGTCTTATTCGTTCACATCCCACATGTGAACCAAATACTCTAGCAACCTTAGTTAGGCTCTCGGGCCCTGAATCCTGAAAAACTTGAGTAACCCACATTACCTTAGCGCCATAACTATGGATGGGTCATTCCCGACAAAATAATACTCTTCCTCATGCTCTCGCTCACACCACTCAAGCATCTTGATCAAGGAAAGCCTGCCAAAGAACATTAAAAGAAGATTAGAAACATAAAAAAATTCATTCCTGGAGGTTTTTCTAGTTAGATTTATCTTTTCAAAATTTTGATTACGGTCGTCACAGGGTTGTGCTTTCATGTAGAGCAACGTCATTGCACCCTGTCTATGGGGTCTCCTGCAACTATGCAAGATCATTGCAGTTCACGATACAGTGGACCTGCGACAATCTCAACACGTAGGTAGCCCCAAAAAATAGACCTAAGATCCAAATTTAACCTATGAAAACAAAATTTTAAACCATGAAAGGATAAAGAAGAAGAGGATTACCTTTTTTACGGAAACAGTTCGCAAAATGATCTACCACACGCTCTAAAATTGATAGTTTAAATTTGGGGAGAAAAGAGGGTTTTGGGGCACTATATGGGTAAATTTGCATATGAAATGGTAAAATGTTGTTTTAGCCTATTTTATTGTTTTTTACCATATTTTTATTCCAAAATTTAATTATTTTTATATTTTATACATGCCCTAAAGTCTAACCAACTTTGTGAAGTGTTGACTATTGCAAATTAAAAGGTCTAGGGATGAGACATTTGAATAGGGGTCCACCCTTTTTTATTTGTTTTTGCATATTTTTCTTATGTACAGATGCTTTTAGTATTTTTTAGGAAAAACTCCAAGCAGAGTCTTAATTCTTTCTCATGCTTGTGAAACCATGAGAATGTAATAGAGTAATCTCTTGTCATTTTTTCGAACTTGCATTGGTAATACGAAAAATGAAACCTATGGAGTATCCTTTAAGCTCTTTTCAATCTCCCTAAACATGAAAATATAGTCAAGCGACCTTGTTCTTTTCACGCTCGTAAAAGTATTTGAAGAAAACATCTGATGAGTAGTAGGTTATCTCTTTTTTGGTATCGTCGAACTAACTTATGAAAAAGGACCTTATGGATTTCTCTTTAAGTTTTTTTCAGACTCCCTAAAAATGAAAAAATCCTTGAGTTTCATTTCTTTGGAATCATTAAAAAAACATCAAAAGAACCATATGGGATCGAACAACTCCTTCTTAGGGTTCAGTAAAAAAAAATTGAGGGACTTGTCCAAAGGGTGAGCTTACATTTGCAAGCATATGTTATCCTCCTCAAGCTTGCATAAAAATAAAGAGGTACTCGCCAGAAATGGTGGGGGAAATTTGGGAAAGAAATGTGTCTTTGTATTTGTGTTAGTGGCAGTAATAGTCACTCTTGAACATGACACCCCCCTTCATCATTACATCCAGGTTGGGAAATCCAATTGTCTCTCATTTAACCATCCACAATTTCATATGTTGGGTCCTCCTTGAGTCAATGTTGCCAAGACAACTGTCATGTCATTCATATGTTCAAGAGAAGTACTACCTAAACAATCCTTCTATCAAGTCGACCATCTGCAGTTATAAAATTTCTACCACGTTGGCCTTCTGTGAGTCAGTTCCAAATCACTTCAAATATGTTACATATTTTGTGTCATTGATGGGGGATACATCAAGGCCCTCCTATGACGAGTCTTTTCTGGTTGACTTCAACTCATTATCCGGGTACAAGATTTAGAAATCATTTAGTACCTTAGAGCTTGCATGCCTCAATGGTAGTTTTCTTCTCTTTCAACAATGGGTTCTAATCATTGACCCCTGATTGCAAGATTCCATCGAGTGTTCCACTTCAACTCATTTATTCACATTCGTTGGATTGTACTAGAGTACCTTGGGAATCATTGACATCAATGGTTATTTCCCTCTCACTTGTTAACGATTTTCATTAATGACTGGTAATCAAGTGGTTTCTACCATGTTCGACTTTGACACATGTAATCACATGGCTAGATTCGTACTTAGTTACGCTGGAAATGAAGACCCTGGATCTCATCATCTTGGTCCAGGTTGCGACAGAGTATTCATAAGTTTGTTCTGACACATAAATCCACTATGTATGTCTCATGGCTATGTCTGAATTTGAATTCTTTTAGAGCATAGATCCATAGTGTATTCCTGGTGGCTATGTTGAATCATGATGACATGGATCCATAGTGTGTATTTAGTTTCCATGACTCACTTGAAACTTATGGTTAGAGTCACTTGTAGTCTGAGCATGGAAATTCGTACCTCAGAAGATGGTATGTTTATATGCATATGCTTGATTGTTTGAAGGTTCTCGATCGATGCGCTCCTTGTTTTCGACACACACATTCTACAAAGTATTTCAGCTGTCACAAGTTCTAGTTTCATACTTTGGGGGGAATTCTTTTACACATTATTTTGGTCACCTTAGTGATCAACTGAAAACATGCGCTCATGTTCCCTGAAAATATTAAGAGATACTTTCTCCATGAGAAAAATGGTTTACTTTTCCTCTTTCAAAAACCATAACAAGGAAGGTTGTCTCACCCTGTTGTAATCATGGGGTGTGACAATTCCTGATTGTCGCACTGTGCACTAAAATTTGACTGTGACGTTGTCGTAGACTGCTTGTGCATAGGGTGTGATGATGCTTAAGCAAAGGAAAATTCAAAATTCACAAATGTTCTATAAGGGAATCTTCTAGAAGATGAGGTGGTCTTCGATCGGTTTGGATCTTACTCGCTTCTCGGATTTAGTGGGATCATCCTAATCCCCTCATCCATCTCTCTTTCACCCTATATAAAGAGGGATGTCTTATGGAAAAGTCTAAGGTTTGCAAGGGCTTGCATAAGCATGAAGATTTCTACTACATATTATGCTTGGGAGCTTTGCTTTAGTTCTCTAAGTTAGATTGTGGATCTTCTTCATCAAAGGCATTGAAGAAAAGGTGTGTGTGTTGGAGCAAAGAGCCATTGAAAGGGACCTTACAACATCAAGGCATGGGTTGTATTCTCCACTTTCCATTTAATATAATGCAGCAATACATTTCTTCCCTATAAAGGTGTCTTAACTTTTATTGTATAACTCCTTGATCTTATACATAGAATTCATTGGAATATTTATATCTTTGTTCTCTCTCTCTGTTTGTTGGTTTGTTCTTCTTAAATAGGTTCACCATCCTGCAAACTCAAAGGATGAGCTACAAGGATGACACTAGCGAGGATCAAGCGTTGTTTAAAAGGTATGTCACTTGTACCTCTCTAAACTAGTTTATATGACAGTGAAGTCTAAGGTGAAGTTTCTATTATGTCTTGTTTTGTTCTAGCTTCATGTTGAAGTTAGGGAGATTAGTTTGTGTCCGCACTTACCAATTATTCCAATAACAATGTAGTTATAGTATTGAAAAGTTCCTTATAATATATATGATTATTTAAAAGGAACTTTCAATAACTAGAACTATGGTATGACTAGTTGGGGATCAACATGAATTCTCTTTAGAATTTTTCTTTAAAATACAAATATTTTCTCAATTTTAAAGAAAAAGAACAACGTGATCTTAATTTGGACTCGGATCAAAGAATTTTTAAATAAAATAATATAATTTATGTTTAGAATATTTGAAGGGTTATTAAGTTTAATTCTGGCATTATCTATTTCCTTTTCCTGTGAATTCTTAAAAAGTTAACATGTGATAGAAGGAGCTTGGAAATATGGTTCCTTCAAGAGAAATCTGAATGGTGGTTATTTTCCTTTTGCCTCTCATCTATACAGAGATGGCCTTGGTTATGGTGCTTTCTACCAGGTGACAATGATCATAAAACCTACTATGTTCATCATATTCTAGATCATTATAATACCATTGCAAGGTTTATCTTGTTATTAACCAATAGTGAGGAAAGAAGGTGATCTTCACTGATCAAGAACTATGTACAGAGGAAGGAGTAAAAATCGTGATAATGGATATGGGGAAAAGGAAATTGGACGGATTTTATTCTCTCCCGTCATGACTACTCCAAATTGGGTAGTAGCGCTAATGCTAGTGACCAACTAGTAGCCATGGGGGTAGTAGACATTCAGTACAAAAGGTGAATCCAACTCAATGTCAACAAATAATTCATTGGTCACTAGGTTCGACATAGTTTGAGAATGATGATTATACTGGAAATTATGAATACGTTCAAAGATTTATGTAACTAGTCTGCAATGGTACTAAGATAATTTTATATTTATGCAGAATATGTTGTCAATATCTAAGMCAAAACCTCTTGTTCGAGATTGACGAGAGAAAAAACTTTCCATACTATCTAGCTTTTATATGCTGGTATCAAGCAAGCCAAAAATACATCCCAGCAGTTGTTGTTTTCTAGGTATGAAACATGGATTTCATCTGTTTTCATGGGTGTTTAAAGAAATGCTTTCTATGTATACTAAAGTGTAGAGTGTTAGAGCCCTTTGGTATAAGACTTCAGGTGGATAAAATTGGATAAGGGTAGAAAAAAATTGTTTTCCAATATACAAAGTGCCTCATATTCATTTCACAACTTTTTTCAAAAACATTATCACATTTACGGTTACTTGGGCACAAAAGAAATAATAATTATCTATATAAAACCGGTAGGTTGGGGAGTGTCTCTTTTGTGAAAGTTGCAAGGATCACACATGCTAAACCCTTATTATCACTATGCATACCTTTATTAAATACATTCCCTTATATGCAGACAACCTTTAACGCAGGTTAAAGATCGTCTACTAAAATATGCCACATAAGCTAATTCACTTTCCTCTTCCAAACATGGGGTATTTATCCAGCCATACCTTTTGTGAAAATGTTGACAATGTTGCTAAACTGATTAGTTGATTAGTTTTCAAAAATTAAGAGGGTATAACATATCTACGTTAGGTTAATTTTATGTCAAGCTTTAATTATACATCATCGTTTTTCAACACGCAATGGAAAAGTAAATGTGTGCATTGACAACTATCGCACTTAAACGATTTTACGTGCACGTACATGTGTTTTAAACTACACCTGGTTTATTTCAAGATTTGGATTTCAAACCCCAAGACACCAAGCTCCAGTGCATTTCAAAAATACATATTTTATTTTTGTTAAAATTCAAATTAATATTATTGTTTTTCAAAAACAATGGAATTACAGTGGAAATTTTAGATGAAGTAATCAAAATGAACTACTTAATTAGAAAAAGGGACCAAGTAATAGGGCGGTCAACGATGGTTGACCTCCAACAGAAAGATATAGTCCCTTGCCGGAGGCAGGGACTAACAAGATGACTGCCAATCGTAAACACTTATATGACATCCGATATAGTTCAAAGAAGAAAGCTAGGATCATATTTGGATATCCAATATACATTATGGGAAAAACAATTCATATTGGCATATATTATATAAAAAACTATAATTGAGAATGCACAAGCTTATCCCATTGGTGGCACTTTATAGTCAAAAATTGGAAAAATGTGTTAGATGTTTGATGAGTAGACCACTTAGGGGTTTCATAGCGTTGTGAGAGAGATTGTCAAATTGTTGTTAGGTCCTTTGTAATGGGTTTCATGGTGGTGTTTAAGGAAAATAATATGCATCCTACATCAAAGTAAGATATATATGGTTAATGATATATATGGTCTAATTTGAAATATATTAAGATTGGATGGTATACATCTCAATTTTTTACAAAATTATATACATAATTTGATTTGAGATACATTAAAATTAAATGATATATAGTTCATCTTTTACAATATTAATTACTTTGTTGTGAGGTGAATATTCTTTGTGTTAATTTTATAGATCATATAAAAATAGATTGTGTCGTGATTATGCCATGCACACCTTCCATAGTCATGTCACATAGTCTAATCATTCGATTAAGTTATCGGTTTCTCCTAAGCATTCATGTTGATAATTTGATATGGGATGTTGAAGGTTAAGGAGATTTCACTCAATGTGGCTTTATGTCAAATGATGTAGTGGGGAATGACCTTAAGCATGGGGTATTTTTGTGGTCGGCCCATTGGGAATTTGAGCATGTGCTAAAACTTGGGTCATCAAGGCATTTTCATTGGAATCATAATATACTCGTACTCCTCCTTGGTTGGTGTTGGGAATTTTAAGTTGATCTTTGTAGCTCACCCTTGGAAATTGTTGGGTCAAAGAATGAATAGGGAATGTGGTGGCCAATACAATTTTCCCTCCATTTAAATTGAAAAGGAGAGATGGGGTGTATATTTGTGTCACTATGGTCATTTTAAATACTTTCAATCTACATAATGGATAAATATAAAATCAAACTTTGGCAGATCCAAAAGGAAAATAAGGATTGATGGATTGTGCACGAGAAATTTATCGATATTGTGCTTCTCTTGTGACCTTTGGTCATCATTTGAATATTAAGAGACTTGGTTATTTGTGATGGTGTGATTAGCTATCTTGGAAAGGTGCTTTGTGGGATATGTTGAAGGAAAAATGACAGGAAACATATTTTCTTTTTCCATCAATTCTAGTAAAAAAAGTTTTGTTTACAAGTTAAATTGTTTCCATGTTGAATATATACTTTGAGAATGATCTAGGTGGATATTGGTGGCCACCCACTTGTTTCAAATTCCACTTGTCTCATCTTAGCAGTTTTCAGTTCAACACGTTTCTCTGTAATTGTGACATCTCTTTGTAATTGTGGGTTCTACACTTCTGGGGATATATTGAAACCCTACATAGAATCTAGGTGGATATTGGTGTCCGCCCACCTCTTCCAACTGGATTATTTTGGAAATTTTCATGTCAGCACATATTTTTGTACTTTTGGGGCTGTTTTGAGGCCCTAAAAAGATTTTTTTGGGCTTTCCACAGTCAAATTGTTGACAAATTTATATTTTGATGGCATCGTGTGTATTTCTCGAAAAGACCTTTCCAACGGGCTATCACACGCCTAAAATGGAGATTGTATGCAAAAGTTACAACCCTGAGAAGTTGATGTACTAACTTACCCCAATGGGGCCCACATGACTTTTGACGCTTCATCTCCTAGGGTTAGGTTTTTGGATATCTAGGGTTTTGGCTTTCATGTTTCTTGTAAAAATGCCTTCAAAGCCTCATTGTATTGATCTTCTTGCAAATGAGCATAGTTGTCACATGTCTTCTGAGAGATAAGCTTTCATCATTCTAGCGAGTTTATTCACTATGTATTTTTACAGTCTATGTACATTTCTTTCATTAATAGAAATCGTGTATTGTTGTATTTCTCTGTTTCTGGAAATATTTGTGTGTGTTTCATTATAATATCTCTACTTTCATTTTGTTTCGAAAATAATATGGATCAGTGGTATCAGAGCAAGCTACTCTTAATCATTTTTCAGTGCATGTATCCAACGAGGTCTAAGTATAGCAAGTTAAGTCTCGAGCTTGTCTCTCTTAACGACAATTTCTCTCGCATGCCCAAGAAACCCTCCATGGTGGAAGAAAATAAAAATAGCAAAGAAGAATATTCTATTAACATGTTGCTTGAGCAAGCTCTCAAGCGACAGAGGGACAAAATGATGGAGAATTTTTTCCACATCCTTTAACACCTGTCAATAGTAACAGGCACATCTTCATTAAGCGGCCACTTTGGAGGAACCTCTCCCTTCAAGGTACAAGTTAATTTTGTAATTCCCATATTCAAAGGTCAGATATATGCGTATGCCCTAGAAAAATGGTTAAATTTGCTAGAAGGTTATTTCTATGTTCACAATTTTTCCAACAGGGAAAAGATCACCTTCGCACTCCTTAAGGATCTCTCCAATGTCAAACATTGGTGGGAAACTTACTGGGAACAAAGTTTCACAGAGGAATCTAGAATATATGGGGTCGAGCCCACTTGGGATTTTTTTTGTGGATGTGGTCAAGGAACAATATTACCTTTTTTATAACTATGAAGACTAGTACATGAGATGGACCACATTGCGGCAAGAGAGGGGCCAAACGGTGTTGGATTTCACAAATATTTTCCATACCTTGCGCACCAAGTTGGGTATCAAATACTCTGAGCAACACCTGGTTCTGAAATACCATGGGGCTCTGCATAGGTACATCCAAACCAAAATGGATTTCCTAAACATCTGATCACTAGGAGTTTCCTATCAATATGTTGTCAAAATCGATAAGAAATTTAGGCACCAGAACAAATGGGAGTTCAAGTATGAAAATCCATAATAACCAAAGAATAATAAAGATGGCCCTAACCAACAACCTCCTAACAACTAGTCCAAGACACAGGAAAAGAAGGGTACGGGAAAGATGAAGAATGACACTGGGAAGTGGTGCGACTTCCACAAAATCCCCTGGCACAACACTGATGAATGTCGTTGAAAAAAGTCATTGGTGGTCGAGATCAAATACAAGGAGACGAACACTAATTCAGAATCTGATCCAGAAAATAATGAAAAAAGGATGATCATCGACACATACCCCACTGCTATCGTCATGGCCGTAAAAATTCAACCAGAAGAACCAACAAATCCTGAAGAGGGGGAGCACCTCTTCCATTCATAGATGTGGGTGAAAGGGACTCTGTTGCATTTCATTATTGATCGTGGAAGCGAGAAGAACCTTATCTCAGTTGAGATCATCAAACAATTGAGGTTGTCGACAACACCACACCCACAACCTTACAACATTGAGTGGTTTCACCAAGGATGTGATCTTCATGTCAACCAGCGATGCCTCCTATCCTATGGCATCCATCCCTTCAAGGATGAGGTAGTGTACTGTGATGTTTCCCCTCTTGATGTCTGTGATGTTGTTTTTGGCTAACCATATATGTGGAAATGTCATGTTTTTTATCAATCTCGACCTCGTAGTGTCATTATTACTTTGGGGGGTCAGATCTAAAGGATACCTGTTGACGGGAAAAATTGACCGCTCGTAAACTGGAGGAGTGAATCCGGTCCAGGGTTGTCTAATTAACCCAATATGTTTGGATTAATTCACTCCGACGGGTTTAGTGGCTCCGTTGGCCGATATAAGTCCTAAAGAAAGGGAAAAAATAACTAAAGGAAAAACAATGATCTAATAAATAACAATCGCTAATAAATATACATACATCTAATATATATCTGCAGTTTAACTAATCGGTACTTATAAAATAATTCTATTTATCATATGCACAATATATACAAATAATTCTATTTCTAATATATATATATATATATATATATATATATATACAAACTACGAATTTTAATCTAAATCCGTGAAAATCAAATGTAAATTGATTTTTTAAACAACAGTAAAGTTGTTATCTAATCTTTTTTATTTGTTTTCTTATGATGTTTATATTTGAGAAATCGAATATCAAACTGTCTAATTAAACAAAATAAATAACAGATGGTAGAAACTGTTTTAACTACAGGGAACTTCTATATTTATTATACTAATGAAATCAAATGACAGGCTAACCTGTTATCGCATCCAATATCTATTCAATGTGTAGTGTCCAGTCACCTTATCTGATAAGGTAAACCTATAACAGATCTTGAAATTGCTCCTAATAAATTTGAAGCAATACTGATGGAGTTTGAATCATAATCACAGAACACATAATAGATGCAATCACAGTAATCTTATAATTTTACAAGCAGCCACAATAAGATAATTCTTCCTGTGAGAACTTGCGTATAAACGTTCGATCGAAATTAGAGATAAATCTCTTAATTCAAATTGAATGAATGATTAATGTCTGTTATATCTGGGACATAAAAATATGGACAGTATATAATCTTTGATCATACCAATTGATAATAAACCACGATGACAAAATCAATCATAATCTATTAACAAATTAAAATTAACATGACTTGAATAAAAACATCATACAGAAAAGCTAAAGCTGTGACATGTATTATATTCCATTCAAGTCTGTAGTGAAACATCCATAGTCTTGCCCCCAAGCTGAGATGATTAATGTTTACAAAATAATAGATTTATATAGGTTTCAGGAAACACAATTGTTTCATGTTGATAAGATCAAGTTTGTTTCAAAAATATGGGGGATGCAACCACCCTGATTTCACTAAATATCAAAAACTACCAACGGCCTAATCTATTTACTTAAAACACAAAGTTGATATGGCTGGGAGATCTCAAAAGTGCCCCATATCTTCTTGGAAATCATGGGATCCTTAATCATCCTGAAAAACAAATGAAAATGGGAAGGTTTCAGATATGTTTTCAATTATTAAATCAAACAACTCGAATTTCCTTAACTGGCTACAGAATCTTACGATTCTGTAGCTAGTTATAATAGCAAATACAATCATATTTAAAAAATAAACAAACTAACTAATCTTAACAAGAAAAATAGTTTATTCAATCAAATAGAATATCCTAACTTAAGAGTGACAAAATCATGCTAAAATTTAAAAAGATCATACCTCAAATCATAGAATCAAAACATATCAAGAAATCTTGGAGATTACGGTAGCTGTTGCTGCCTCTACATTCTTAAAAATGACATGTCCTGTAGTTTTCAATCATTTTCCCTTCCCTTGGATAATGGACTCAAGTATGGTGTTTTCGTTTGTCAACCTATCGACTTGGTCTCTTAAAGACTTGAGTCGTGACTGTAGCAAAGGAACATCAGTATAGTACCTGTCGATCCACGATCGACACTCATCACACTGTGAATGTAAGGACTGTGCATTGGAACTGACAACATTAAGGGTCAGAGAATCGTCCACATGAAAGGTAGGCTTATCACAGAGTTGGATGCCAGAAAATTCTGGGTTATCCTTTAGACAAGGAGGTTGATTGCTAACATAGTCATAGGGTCGGTCGAGTTAGAGCCCGTATGACACAGGGTCCTCTTCAGCCAAGAATTTCTCAATTTCTGAATCTGAGTCTTCACTCACATCAATCATGTTGATTGTGTCTGCACAAGGTTTCAATTTGTTTCGAGCACATCGATAAATTAAACGACCAGCCCTTTTTTTCTTGAAATTAACATCAACACTGCCCTTTAGCTTCTTTCCTGTGGGTTTTTTAACATTTTTAGCGCTATCCTTTGAATGCAAACCCGGTTGATTTTCCTGTCGAGTGACATCAGGCTAATTCAAGGGTTCATTATTAGGGGAAAGATCACAGGCCAGGAGAGGTGGAGAAGAGGATGTAGGGTTCACAAGGGTTTCATCAATGACCGGTTTATCTACCTGTCCCAACTCACTATTGCCAAAGCCATTTCGTGAAATGAATGAATCCCAACAATCATTTTGTAAATGCAACTGGTGCATGAGGATAATTTTAATTAAACCATGATGGAATAAAATCGAATCAGACCTCTGTTTCATAAACCGTTTACCCATTTTGTACAGACTTATGATCAGGTAGTAAGGCATATTCAATGGAAAACCAATAAAACTCACAAGGAGGCGTAGATGATATAGGAAAACCAGTCTGAATCAACCCTCACAAGTGATAAATTGCTTCACTACAGCAAGTAAATCATGCCATCTAGGTTTCAAGAATGAAATCGGCATACCTCGATCACAGCTGGCTATTTTGCGTGAGGTAAACAGTAACGTCCAAGGGACCTCCTCCACTTTCACATTCTTGAACCATTTCTGACCAGCTGCTGGCAATCCCGTGGCTTGGCTTAAGAACTCTTCTGTCACTTCTAACTACACATCACCGATATTTTCCCTACAGCCATCAAAGGTTAAGGCAAACTCTTGGGCGACCTAGAGGTTAAAGCCCTTAAATTTTTCGATGAACAAATGCCAACCGTTCTTTTCCAGATCCTCCCTAGCGTTATCATACGAAAGAAGAGTTTGGATGCCATTCGGTTTGACCCTTACCACCGGAGCCATGCCGAATGGAAGGGAATTAACATAGAACTCACAGGTAGGGTTTGGAAAAAGACCACAGAGCCATAGCCCCGAGCCTTATCAAAAAAATGATATGATAATTCAAACGGTGGGCAGAGGTGTTAATCACAATGTGTGCGAGAAAAAATCATGAAGCTCGAGACCATACTCAGGAGTGATGGTATCCTATACTACATATTCCACCTTTCCATTGGGTACATGCTACGACAGAGTACTTTAACACATTGTGCACGCATCCAAATTTAATTGCAAAGATAGGTAATTCACAAGAATTGAAAAGCCAAAGTTTCCATGAAAGAAATATGGTTAATCATCAAACCAAAATTAATACAAAAATCAAATACCAAATGATGGGGGTGTTTCCTTCAAACAACCATAAGCTTCTTAGGCATTCTTAGAATTGAAATGATCATAAATAATGAGAGCAGCATGTCCATAGCAAGAAATCGCAATTCTGTCACAAACGATATGTTTCCAATGAAAATTTTGAAACAGAATGATAACGATAGTTGCGATTTTTCATGCTTTTAATCATGAAAACTAATGTATGAATAAAATGCAATGATTTACAACTGCCATTTGGAGAAATGCTTATGAAAAGTAGAAAAAATTCATAGACCCTGTATAAAAATGATAATTATACACTTGCTGCCAACAATGGCGACATGCTGGGAGAAGCAGTTATCTCTGCCAAAAGAACGAGTTCAGATTAGGATATTTAGAAAAAGCTTCGAATCGAAAACAACTGAAAAGTTGTCTGAGCATCGCAAATAATGATAATGCATTCCAGTTTCAGACAACTGTTATTTTTAAAGAGACGAAAACTGACGACAATCTTAACAGAAGAGAGTCACGATGTTAAAGTTAAAATCTTCAATATTGTTGACAGGGCCACTGCTGTCAGTAGGCGTCCATAGCCTTGACAGGGATGTCAATTAACCCACTCCGATATATGTATCCTGTCAAGAAATTCTAGATCAGAACAAAGGACATTTAAGGTCAAAACAGAATCCATATCAGAGAATTTTCTTTTACCTGACATTGCTTCACTGCCAGCGGGCCTATTTAGTACCCCAGCGAAGTTATCTTGGCATCATGCATGCATTTACCCACTACCAGCAAACCTATTCAGTATCCCGACAGGTTTACAAGCACTTCCCACAGCTCTCTGAAAATTTATTTAGTTTTTAAAGATATTTAATAGAGCAGGGTGACGCTGAAAATTCTAGTTTTTGAACACATCTTAGTATGTCACAGACCTTGAAGAAATTTCTTAGATGTCCTTCATCAAGATTTAGAAATAGTTTGTTAATAAAACCGACTTTCAAGAGCAGGGAGACATCTTTGAGTTGTTCTCTTAAGGAACAGGGACAGCATAAAAAGATTTTTTATGGATGATCGTGAATACCTTCAATTGCAGATTGAAATCAAGAAATGCTTTTCAAACAACAAGTTATCTTCAACATGGTTGCAAACTCAGAGAAATATAGCAATTGATGTTTTAACAACTTTCAGCAGTCATTTTCGAGGGGAAATTTTTCTGTTATTTTTGTCTGAACTAGCCCGAGGTGTAGGCATATATGTTTCAAAAGAAAGACCGATAAGCATAAAGGAAAAATCAAAACAAATCAGCAAAGAAAAACAAACAACAAACAAAACAGAAAATATTTACACAGGGTGCATGGGAGCGTCATCAGGCAAAGTACCTTTTTAGAGCTTGGCCATTCACCGGAAAGGTGTCTAGTTGTCCCTCTAAATTCTGTAAGTGGAAGGAATTGGGACCCAATTTCTCAGCAATTAAAAATGGTCCCAACCACAAGTTCTAAAACTTAGTATGCTCTCCTTTTCCCTCATGAGGTTTGTCCCATTTTAGGACAAGGTCACCTACCTCAAAATTTCTATCAGAGGCAGAATTGGAATCAAACCAGTTTTTAACAATGAGTTGATGTTGATCCAATTTTCATTTTTCTTGTGCCCTTACTTCCTCTAATTTTAACAAAGCATTAATTTGACTCTCCAAGGGGGGACAGTCTTCTTCCTGTACCTTTTGCGATAACTACAGAGATGGAAGAAGGACATGTGGTGGAAGAATCGCTTTCCTGCCGTAAATGAGAAAGAAAGGTGAGTTACCCATGGCAGTTTTAGGAGTTACTCTATCAGCCCAGATTGCATTTAACAGTGCGTTATGCTAATTTTTATGGTTTTCGGAGACCATTCTCTTGATAATTTTGATTTATTAGTTGATTTTTCCAAACCATTGCCTTGGGGGTAATAGCTAGCAGAGTACTTTAATTTAATTCCTTTTTCTATAGCGAAATCACTCATTTCAAGAGACAAAAAATAAGAAGCATTGTCAAATACCAGGCATTCAGGGATACCCAAACGAGTAATAATATTTGAATTCAAGAAGGATATTACCTGGATGGTATTTATAGCTTTTAATGGGGCAGCCTTGGACCACCTGGTGAAATAATCTATGGTTGTTATGATGTATTTATGTTGCTACGAGGATGGTGGATTGATTGGGCCTATAATATCCAAACCCCACTGCTGAAAAGGGGAGTCTACCGAAACTGGTTGCAAAGGGAAAGCTAGTTTTTGTATCCGTCCAGATGCCTTTTGACAAATCACACATTTGCGACATAGGGCATGGGAATCTTTAAAAAGGGTAGGCCAGTAATAACCTGCTCTTAATACTTTATGAGAAGTGGTGTCTCCACCGAAATGCCTACCTGCTTCACCTGAATGTAATTCCAATAAGACTTTTTCTACTTCATCCTTTTCAAGGCAGCGCATAAGTACTCCATCAAAATTTTGACAGAACAAAATACCATAAACCAGCTGAAAAGAAGCATATTTTAATCTTAGTGCTCTCCTTTTTGTGGGATCAAGGTGACGGGGAGCTAATCCGTGTATAAGACAAAATTTTATGTCATCGTACCAGGAACTAACAGGGTTTTGCGCACAACAGATTTGATTTTGACAGTGTTGTCCTGGATTTGACATATCAGTTTCTTCGTGCTATCCTACAGCTGAATCGGTGACCAACTTGCATAAACCTTAGCCTCTTACAATTTGTGCTGGGGTGATTTCTATGTCATATTCTTGTAAGGATGTGACCCAGTTTGCCCTTTTTTTGCCTAGTTCTTTCTGTACTAACAAATTTGTGATAGTCGGGTAAGGGACAATGATTTGCGTCCTAGATTTCAACAGATAAGATCGGAAGTGATTTACTTCTTTGAAAATAGCATAAGCTTGTTGATCTACTGCTGGGTAATTAAGTTCTACCCCCTTGAAGGCTGAGATCATAAAGGCGATTGGACCCTCGTTGTTTTCTGTGCTCTTTTGAGTTAGGACAGTAGCGTAAGATCGGTCAGACGCAAACATGTAGAGGGTGAATTCTTGCGAAAATTCGAGGATCATTAGAGAAGGAGCGTCTATTATGGCCTTTTCTATTGAATCAAAAGCCTAGGTTTCTAAAGGTCCCCAATGGTATTGTACATCCTTTTTTATTAAGTTTTGTAATGGTCTCACCATTTCTGAAAAGCTGGGGACGAATCTCCTAACAAAGTTTATCTGACCTAAGAAAGATTGCATGGACTTTTTTGACGAGGGAGGGGGAAGTTTTGAAATGACTTGAGTCCTTTCAGGGTCAATAATCATCCCTTCACTCGATACAATAAATCCAAGGAGCTTACCTTGTTCTACTGTGAAGATATATTTTTTAGGATTTAAAGAAATGTCGTACTTACGACATCATTGTAGAACGGATCTTAAATGATCTAGATGATCTTATTTATTTTTCGAGAAGACAGTGACGTCATCTAGGTAAACTACTACAGATTGATTGATTAAGTTGTGAAAAGCGATGTCCATCGCTCTCTAAAAAGTGGCACCGGCGTTTATGAGTCCAAAAGGCATCTTTCTATAAGCGTAGGTGCCCCATGGAGTATGGAAAGTAGTTTTGAGCTGGTCTGAGGGAGACATATGGACTTGGTTATACCCTGAAAAACCATCCAACAAGGATAATCTTTCAGAACCAGATACCTGTTGAAGGATCTGTTCCATGGGAGGGACAGGGTAGTTGTCTTTATTAGATGCTCGATTAAGATTTCAGAAATCGACACATAGTTGTATTTCACCACTCTTCTTTCTGACAGGGACAAGATTAGAGACCCATTGTGTGTCCCTAACTGGGAAAATTATTTTAGCGTTCAGGAGTTTGTTTGATTCCTTCTTGACCATTGGTTCGAGCTTTGGGTTCATTTTCTTTAACTTTTGTTGAAAAGGTTGAGTCTGGGGTTTCATGGGAATAATGTGTTGTATAATGTTAGGATCAAAGGTTTTTAGGTCATCATATGTCCAGGCAAAAACATCTTTGAATTCCTTAAAAAACTTAATAAATGCTACCTTTTCTTGCTCAGAACACCCCAACCCTAAATTAATGCATTGTGGATTGTCTTTAGTTCCAAAATTTACTTTTTCATGCGTCAAGGAGGAACTATTCGTTTTACAATTTACTGATATTCTGAACTTGTCAAGAAGATCATAAAATTTTTCTAATCTAACCATAGATTTCGGGATAGAGTTTACCATGTCTGATGAAGATTCTGGGGATCTCAGATCTGGTATTACCGTAAAGTCACGAAGATTTTCTTCATGGGTACCTTCGTCGATCACCGCGCCCTGGAAAGTTTCTTCCATATGCAGATCACTTATAATCTATTGATCGTCATCAAAGACCCTCCAATTCATGATGTTGTCTAGGACGGACGGTCTAGACAATAGTTCGACGGAAAATGCATTCGGAGATAAGCCTTCTGCAAGAAAAACTTTTGAAGCGACATTAGCTAACAAATCAGCTTCTGAATTATTCAATCTAGGAATAGAATTTATGTTAAATGCGAAAAACTTGTTCATCAAATTCCATACCTCAGTCTGATAGCTTTTAAGGTACAGAGATAAATGGATAGAATTTTTTACCTGTCTAACCACGATTTATGAATAACCAAAGACAGTTAAATTTTGAATTTTCAGATCTAATTCTTTTTCGAGGTCTTGCAGGAGTGCCTCATATTTGGATGTGTTGTTTGTACATTCAAATTCTAACTGGCAAGCAATTAGAGTCTTATTACCTGCTGGATCGATGAGCATACGCCCCACACCAGCTCCTTCCTTATATTTTGACCCATCAAAGTAAAGATACCATATTTGATTTTCATCGGGTGCATAGGACCACTGGGAGAAGGTTGTTGACTATGTGCATGTCATAATTTCAGATTGTCGTTCCGAGTCAGTGATGGTAGAAGTTTCGGCCATGAAATTGCCAAAAAAAGTGTCAATCCCCTGTATTTTGGGCGAATTGGCAGAAGGAGTGAATGGTTCATTGGGATCATTTAAATTAGTCACCGTGAACTTCAGATAACATTCACGATTTACCTTGATTCTGTTGGGCTTTCCATTCTTGGGTAGCCATAAGTGAGACCAATCCATCACAAAATAGCCATGTAATTGTTCCGACCAGTCTCTACTTAAAAACAAACCATAAACTTCTGGAATATCTACAACAATGATATCAATCACTTGATGAACTTTAGGATTAGACAACAATCTTATAAGCACGTTCTTTAATTCGCCTATCACTTTAACACTAGTTCGATCAAGCTGGATAATTTTCAAGTTAGATGATTGAACTTCGGCATTAATCTTTTGACAAATAGACCAAGGCATTACGTTAGATGACGCACCTGAATCTACCATACATCTATGTACATTCTTATTGAAAATTTCAAAAGTCAACAAAAATGGAGGGACATTTCTGCGAGTATTAACGGTGGAAGTTTGTTGTTTTTTAATCGCAGCCTCTGAAACTGGTTTATCTACATTTGTTACATTATTTACAGGAAGGTCTCTTTTCTCATGAGGCTCAGATGTAGTTTTGGTGGAGGCCTTCTAAGAAATTTTGGGGTTGTTTTGAACACCATTTTTGTTGTTCGGATTGCTATTTTTGTTATTCTCCGCAATATTCTGCAGCATTTTTTGTAAAAGGGAATTTTAATAATTCGTAAACAGAAATGTTAGCCCTAAGTTTTTTTAGATCTTCAATCAAATCATAGTTTAAACTTGGGTTTACTGAATTTTGTTTAGTCTCAATCGATTTAGACTGTTTTGGAGGCAAAGTCATCGTAATTTCAGAAGAAGGCTTATTTGTTGTCTTGCTCCTAGTATTGTAAGGATGCACTGTTTCTAAATTAGCTAGAAAAATGTTATCCAAAAAATGTCCAAAAATGTTCAGAGAGGATTCATCTTCTTCTATTGTCTCTTGTTCAGCTACCTCTTTAGGAATCTCGGGAGGAATCAAGTTATCGTGTGCTTCTAGAATCGTTTGAATAGCAAATTGTAGGCTTTCTAGATTTAGGCCTTCATCATTTGAGTTAGATCGGTTGGTGAGAAAAGGATTCCTAAAAGGGGGTTTGTAAGGCCCTTTGCTCAAAGAAGCTTCTTTAGCCGATCTTTTCAAATCTATAACTTGCTTGGACAATTTCTGAACGACTTTCTATAAGTTTTCTAAATCCGAACTCTCAGGTTGAGCTTTGTTTTGGTGAGGTCTAGGAAGGATTTCAATTTTTTTCTTGGAGGATGAATTGGTCTCTATCTCGTTACTGGTAGTGTCTTTTAAACTGAGAATATCTTTCTTGATCTGACTGGACTCTTCGAAGGCTTCTAACAACATGGCTTTCTTGGATCTCTTTACCCAAATGGCTATGTTTTGATGTAATGCTTTCGTGTAGTATGCGACAATAAGATTCTTGGGAGGCATCGAATCTGTGGGGATTCGGTTCTTTAGTGTCAGGAAACTTTGATTAAAGTCTTTGATCTTTTCTTTGGGGTTAATTTTAAAACTAGAAAGCTCCATGACTAGAACTTCAGGAGACTTGTCGTCTCCCAACTTCTCAAGGAAACATGATTCAAATTTCTCCCATGACACGATGGTGTGGGGCTGTTAGGGAAAAGTACCAAGTAGAGGCATTGCCTTCAAAGGTGTAGGGAAACAATCTACAGACTATGTCTTCGTGCTCAACACTACAGAGTCTAATGGCTAGCATAAAGTTTTTAATGTGATCTTCAGCGATCTGTTTGGAGTCTGGATCAAATTTAGGGAGCCATTTCTAAGGTGTTTGGGTAAAGGATGTTGAGGCCCAGGTAGTTGAAGGGAATAATTGACCATTTGTCAATTGGAGGAGTGAATCCGGTCCGAGGTTGTCTAATTAACCCAATCCATTTGGATTAATTCACTCTGACGGGTTTAGCGGCTCCGTTGGTTGATCTAAGTCCTAAAGAAAGGGAAAAAATAACTAAAGGAAAAACAATGATCTAATAAATAACAATCGCTAATAAATATACATACATCTAATATATATCTACAGTTTAACTAATCAATACTTATAAAATAATTCTATTTATCATATGCACAATATATACAAATAATTATATTTCTAATATATATATATATATAATATGTACAAACTACAAATTTTAATCTAAATCCGTGAAAATCAAATGTAAATTGATTTTTTAAACAACAGTAAAGTTGTTATCTAATCTTTTTTATTTGTTTTCTTATGATGTTTATATTTGAGAAATCGAATATCAAACTGTCTAATTAAACAAAAGAGATAACAGATGGTAGAAAGTGTTTTAACTACAGGGAACTTCTATATTTATTATACTAATGAATTCAAATGACAGGCTCACCTGTTATCGCATCCAATATATTTTCAATGTGTAGTGTCCAGTCACCTTATCTGATGAGGTAAACCTGTAACAGATCTTGAAATTGCTCCTAATAAATGTGAAGCAGTAATGATGGAGTTTGAATCATAATCACAGAACACATAATAGATGCAGTCACAGTAATCTTATAATTTTACAAGCAGCCACAATAAGATAATTCTTCCTGTGAGAACTTGCATATAAACGTTTGATCGAAATTAGAGATAAATCTCTTAATTCAAATTGAAGGAATGATTACTGTGTGTTATATCTGGGACATAAAAATATGAGCAATATATAATATTTGATCGTACCAATTGATAATAAACCACGATGACAAAAAAAATCATAATCTATTAACAAATTGAAATTAACATGACTTGAATAAAAACATCATACAGAAAAGCTAAAGCTGTGACGTGTATTATATTCCATTCAAGTCTGTAGTGAAACATCCATAGTCTTGCCCCCAGGATGAGATGATTAATGTTTACAAAATAATAGATTTATATAGGTTTCAGGAAACACAATTGTTTCATGTTGATAAGATCAAGTTTCTTTCAAAAATATGGGGGATGCAACCACCCCGATTTCATTGAATATCAAAAACTACCAACAGCCTAATCTATTTACTTAAAACACAAAGTTGATATGGCTGGGAGATCTCAAAAGTGCCCCATATCTTCTTGGAAATCATGGGATCCTTAATCATCCTGAAAAACAAATGAAAATGAGAAAGTTTCATATATGTTTTCATTTATTAAACCAAACAACTCGAATTTCCTTAACTGGCTACAGAATCTTATGATTCTGTAGCTAGTTATAATAGAAAATGCAATCATATTTAAAAAATAAACAAACTAACTAATCTTAACAAGAAAAATAGTTTATTCAATCAAATAGAATATCCTAACTTAAGAGTGACAAAATCATGCTAAAATTTTAAAAGATCATACCTCAAATCATAGAATCAAAACATATCAAGAAATCTTGGAGTTTACGATAGTTGTTGCTACCTCTACATTCTTAAAAATGACACGACCTATAGTTTTCAATCGTTTTCCCTTCCCTTGGATAATGGACTCGAGTCTAGTGTTTTCATTTGTCAACCTATCGACTTGGTCTCTTAAAGACTTGAGTCGTGACTGTAGCAAAGGAACATCAGTATAGTACCTATCGATCCACGATCGACATTCATCACACTGTGACTGTAAGGACTGTGCATTGGCACTGACATCATTAAGGGTCGAAGAATCGTCCATGCGAAAGGTAGGCTTATCACAGAGTTGGATGCCAGAAAATTCTAGGTTATCCTTTGGACAAGGAGGTAGATTGCTAACATAGTCATAGGGTCGGTCGGGATAGAGCCCGTATGACACAGGGTCCTCTTCAGCCAAGAATTTCTCAATTTCTGAATCTGAGTCTTCACTCACTTCAATCATGTTGATTGTGTCTGCATAGAGTTTCAATTTATTTCAAGCACATCGAGAAATTAAATGACCAACCCTTTTGTTCTTGAAATTAACATCAACACTGCCCTTTAGCTTCTTTCCTGTGGGTTTTTTAACATTTTTAGCGCTATTATTTGGAAGCGAACCCGGTTGATTTTCCTATCGAGTGACATCAGGGTAGGTCAAGGGTTCATTATTAGGGGAAAGATCACAGGATAGGAGCAGTGGAGAAGAGGTTGTAGGGTTCACAAGGGTTTCAACAATGACCGGTTTATCTACCTGTCCCAACTCATTGTTGCCAAAGCCATTTTGTGAAATGAATGCATCCCAACAATCGTTTTGTAAATGCAACTGGTGCATGAGGATAATTTTAATTAAACCATGATGGAATAAACTCGAATCAGACCTCTGTTTCCTAAACCGTTTACCCATTTTGTACATACTTTTGAGCAAGTAGTAAGGCATATTCAATGGAAAACCAATAAAACTCATGAGGAGGCGTAGATGATATAGGAAAACCAGTCCAAATCAACCCTCACAAGTGACGAATTGCTTCACTACAGCAAGTAAATCATGCCATCTAGGTTTCAAGAATGAAATTGGCATACCTCGATCATAGCTGGCTATTTTGCGTGAGGTAAACAGTAACGTCCAAGGGACCTCCTCCACTTTTGCATTCTTAAACCATTTCTGGACAGTTGTTGGCAATCCCATGGCTTGGCTTAAGAAATCTTTTGTCACTTCTAACTGCACATCACCAATCTTTTCCCTACAGCCATCAAAGATTAAAGCAAACTCTTGGGCGACCTAGAGGTTAAAGCCCTTATATTTTTTGATGAACAAACTCCAACCATTCTTTTCCAGGTCCTCCCTAGTGTTATCATACGAAAGCAGAGTCTGGATGCCATTCGGTTTGACCCTTACCACTGGAGCCATGCCGAATGGAAGGGAATTAACACAGAAATCATAGGTAGGGTTTGGAAAAAGACCACAAAGCCATAGCCCCGAGCCTTATCAAAAAAATGTTATGATAATTCAAACAGCAGGGAGAGGTGTTAATCACAATGTGTGCGAGAAAAAATCGTGAAGCCCAAGACCATACTTGGGAGTGATGGTATCCTATACTACATATGCCACCTTTCCATTGGGTACATGCTACGACAGAGTACTTTAACACATTGTGCGCGCATCCAAATTTAATTGCAAAGATAGGTAATTCACAAGAATTGAAAAGCCAAAGTTTCCATGAAAGAAATATGGTTAATCATCAAACCAAAATTAATACAAAAATCAAATACCAATTGATGGGGGTCTTTCATTCAAACAACCATAAGCTTCTTAGGCATTCTTAGAATTGAAACAATCATAAATAATGAGAGCGACATGTCCATAGCAAGAAATCACAATTCTGTCACAAACGATATGTTTCCAATGAAATTTTTGAAACATAATGATAACGATAGTTGCGAGTTTTCATGCTTTCAGTCATGAAAACTAATGTATGAATAAAATGCGACGATTTACAACTGCCGTTTGGACAAATTGTTATCACTGAAATTTCGTCCGCACATGGTTACAAGAACTCAGCATCATCAACCAGTAATGAAGTCATTCATGAACCTAAATTAATACCACAGCATTCAAAAAGGTCAAAAAACTATACAAAGTAGTGAAAAATTGAAGAGCTCTTTGCAATCATTGGGCGCGCGCGCACATGCGTGGAACAGGAACGTAGAAATCACGCATATGCGCATGATGCGCGACTGTTAGCGCAAAAATCCACGCACCTGCTAAACGGTGCATTTATGAAAGTGGTCGGCCTCCCAACCACTTATGGTTCATCTCCCAAGGCGATTTGACCCTCAAATATGGGCTGAATCCGACTGGTGGGTTGTTCAAAGACCTAATAATGGCCTAAATGGCCTCTTTTCACACTACAAAGCAGTTACACAATAACCCAATGCAATGCTATAAAAAGCCATGAATGCACCTCATTTTCTCAAGGAATTCAAAGTAATGTTATGTTGCCTTTATTGTTTTAAGGATTCCATCCTTGACAAGAACACTTTGGGCACCATTACATTGGACAATCCATCTCACCATTGAGTGGATTTGTAAAGAGTTATTTCATCACCATTTTCCATTTTCTTTGTTGTAAGAAGAGCTAACTAGTGAGGGTCCAAGAGCCTTCCCTTGGAGGAATAAGGGACTCATAGTCCCCTTTCTTCTTGGTGCTTTGTTTTCATCAATATATCAGCCTCAAACATTGGTGGCATGGGTCTTTTTGTTCTTGTTATCTCTATGTCCCTATGCTTATGATTTTAGTTTTTATTGCATCTATTAGTTTAATCCTTAATTATAGTTTTGTTTTTCTTTCTCTAACTCTTTTCTCTACATCTGTCTTGCTCAGCAGACCCAACTGAGCTTGCAAGCACCTCTTATTTTCTCATCAAGGTGACGAAAGAGGCACAACAGATTGGTGACTCCACTGGGTATCAATTTCCTACCTCATTTGGGTTTATTTTGCTCTTCTTTTAGTTTGTTTAACTTGCAGGTGCACTAATCGGCCTAAGCCGACCTGCCAATCAACCAATTCCAAGTTGAATTGAGAGAAATCCACTCGGATTTTTCATTCTTGGTCATGTGCTACATATGCGCGGGTTTTTGGGCCCACAGACGCGCATCGTGCGCCCATGTGCCTGACTCAAGGTTATGTTCTATGCACGTGCACTTTTTAACTTGTCTTTGTTCACGCACATGCGCTCTATGCGCCTTTGTCTCCACTGGGACCCACGCATCTGTGCAAAATTTCACATTGTAAGTTGTTGAGATGTGAGGAAGGCCATCTGCCCTCTTAAAAATGATGTCAAGTATGTTTTAAAGCTGCACCACACTTAGTCCCCTCATCATATAAAAGGGTTAGTCAAACATACATAGGCACTTAGGAGGATAAAATCAATTTCCCTTATTTGTTTTTTTCCACATGGATGGCTTGTTTTGACTCACAAGATAAGGTGGAAATCATTTTTAATCACATTTAACTTACATTGGGACTAGAAGTTGAATTACAATCGCTTAGTATGCCCTTCTCTCGCGCCTTCAAGTGACCTTGAGAATCATAAAAAGATTGTGAAACAATTTCATCTCCCTTAAAGAACATTAAAACCTTTAGGAGAGGACAATGGCCCTTCTTGGGACCCCTCTTAGTTTTCTTTTTCAAACACCTCTTAATAGTGTAACAGGCCCATACATGCCCACATGCTACAAATATAGGATAGTGTTTGAATTTTTGCTTTCTTAGATCAAAACACTAGGGAAGTTTAAAGGTTTGTAACGGGCCCATACATGCCCACATGTTCAATATAGGATAGTTTCAAGATTTTCTTAGCTTACATCACAATAGGGAGTTAAAGGGATAGTAACGAAACCACATGTCCACATGCTAGCTTCCTAGGGCTTTTGAATTACGCAAGGTTGTACCAAAGGCACTTAGTTAATTAGATAACCAAACACTTATAAGGACCAAGTGAAGTCCACATGCAGCAAGGTGACATCTAATTCACTAAAAATTGGCACACTTTCACTCACACACAAAAGTCACTTATCACTCACATAGTTTCTTCTTGAAACGTGGAGGTCAAAGTAAGTTTCCTCCAAAGGGATTCCGAAAATACCCCATCTTTTCTTGACAGGACTATCAACTCCCATTTTTAATCAACGAGGTTGGTTTGCACCCCCAACCTCCCAAAACAACTACATTTAAAATCTTTCTAAGAACTCACTAAGTTTTCCTCCACAGGAGGTGCCAAAAGAAATTTTTTAGTCTAGGTAGGATTTCGGGGATAGGCATCCAAATAACTCCCCGTTATCTGGTTCTCACATTGTCAAAACATAGAGGTTGTCAAATAGGGAACTGAAAATCCTCCAAGTCAAGTGTTCCAATCACCATAAGGCAGGGAGATACCCATGAAGGGTTGAAGGTCGAGGTTCGATTGTTCTGTGCGTCTCCCCTTGAGGCACCCACCTCTTGGACGGGATCCAGCTCGTGACCCATTTTTTAGGCCGAAAATCTAAATGTCGCACTTTGACCGAGGTACCTAGTGACCAACTTTAGGACATCTACCCAGGTGAAAATTGTGGGTTGCAATTGCACCTTGATTGGATTTTGTGTGGCTATTGGGAAATATCGCCAGCTCTTTTGGAATATGCCCCCTTTACCCCTCATTATAACCAATTATTTCATCCTTCACTAGTTTCTCTTCCGGTGACTTCAGACCCCACTGTTGAGTACTATTGGAAGGTCTAGTGCTATTTGAGAGGAAGAATGTTACGTCTTCTAGGACACGAGCATTTTCTTTCTTTTGATTCCCCCACACGGACAAAACCCACTTACCCACATATATGCTTCTTTCTCATTTTATGTATGATGCACATCTGATTACAGTTTGATTTGGATATATATATTGTAAACAGTCAACGCAATGGCTCTTATTTCTATATTACTCTCACCACTTTCTGCACACATACACACAACTAGTCTGACATCATAGGGGAACCACAGGACCCCCTTCGTTCATGATGCTTTCTCAACCTCCATCCTATCTTAGGGGGAGTATCTAGTCATGCCCGCTCATTAGCACCTTCACACACTCCTATGAGTGCTACTCTCTTAGGATCAACTTTGCTTGATTCTACATTACTTGGGTCAACTTCCCAAGGTCATCTGTTCACTCGCTCTCCTTTACACAGAAGCGGGGGACCCACTTCCTCTCAAGGAGGGAGCACCAACCCACCTAGCCCCCCTCACGGGTCAGGTTCACAACACACTATGGCCGGAGCTAATCCTCCCCCCCCACTGCAGATGCCATATTTTGCCTCTCTCAACATACCAGATCTCACTAAACTCACCAATGATCCTATATTGCATGATCCCACATGGCCTGCAATGCCAACCAAACTACCTTCAGACATACCAAAGTTTGAAGGAAAGGAAGGGGATGACCCTACCAACCATGTCATGACCTTTCTCCTATGGTGCTCCTCCAACAACATTATGGATGATTCCATTAGATTGCGATTATTTCAATGCACACTCACTGGCCCATCGGCTAAATGGTATGTCGAAGAAAAATCGGGGTCTCACATAACCTTTGAGTCATTGGCCAAAGCATTCTTGACCTTTTTCTAATTACCCATCCGCCACGATAATGGTCTTGAACTACTATCTAACTTCAAACAAACCTCAGCCACACACATCGCTGACCACATTCACGAGTGGCATAGGCGACGTAGTTTGTGCAAAGCATAAACCACCAAGCAACAGTGTCTCGATTGGTTTCTTAGATCACTTGTCTCTCTCCTCGGTAAGGATGTAGCTTCCACCTTCCCTCAATCCGAAGAGGAAGCCATCAGTAAGGTCCAACAGTATGACCTCATTTATGCACAGTCAGGGTACTTATACACGATACTTCCTGATCTTCCAAAACCTGTGCCATTTGGCCAAGACAAACCTGGGATGTCTCACTCAGCAGACGGACTAATAGGTGCCACCACACACCATGGTCCACAAACCCAACCACCACTGATGTATGGAACACCTCAATACCCGTCGGCATACGAGGGGACTCCTTATTACCCCCCACCCCCTTATCAATAGCCATACCCTGTTGCTATACCTCCACCCATTAGTGGACCACCACCGACACCTCCCATACATCCACCTATTCCCACAAACAGTGGTACTGCCTCAACATCAGCTTATAGTACTAGTGAAATCACTACGCCTTCCTATGTACCTTATGGATCAGTACCACCACAAAATCCATACTTCCCATTTCCTGGTCCTCCACAACCCATGGCTCCCCCACATCCTCATGCGGGGGTAAATTTTGTTCAACCCTCTGCTGCTCAACAATACCAAAGTTTTGAACAGTTGAATACAGCCAACCCAACTCATCCATCGAAAAATGCCAAGAAGAAAGGATGGAACAGGAATAACAATAACCCAGGTCAAGGCGGGAATCAACCCCCACAACACCAACCAACTGGGGGCAACCGGAACCAAGGAAACCAAAACCCCCAAGGGGGCAATAATAATAATAAACGCCAAGGGAGAAATAATGTTAAAACTATCTTCCCTTGTGCCCTTTGTGGTGAATTCGGCTATTACACTCATCATTGCCCCCAGATCACTGATTTCAAACAGTTGAAAGACTCTGGTAGTCTTCCCCATTCTCCTGCACAACCTGCCCCTTAGCAGGCACCACAACAATACGTGCAACAACCCCCTCCCTCCATGCTGCAAAATTTGATTCCACATCAAGGTGTGATAAAAACCCAACAGGACACACAGAACCCCCCACCTCAGGTGGGACAATACCTCAACCCCAACAACCCAGCAGAGCGTACAATTCTCCTCACCAGTGAGGAAGAAATCCTTCTGCAAATGCATAGTTGTCAGTATCATACACCCGCTGAGTCTCCTCCCATCCCTCCAGAAACAAACCCTACACCGTCGGGACCCCCGTTGATGATCCCTCGCCCTTCCACTGAAACACCGCTTTGCATCCCTCGCATCCCATTGCGCAGGAATGTCCACAACCCACAGGCTAGGGTAACTCATAACTATAGTTTGGTAGATGACTTAGCACAATCCCCGGCTGCCATGTCAATCTTGGAAGTCCTCCAGACTTGTCCTACTCAACGAAAATCACTACTTTCCACCTTGGGGGCAGTCGACCCTACAGATACCTGACTCATCACCTTTGATCTTAATAGCGTAGAACCTCATCTTCCCGCCTTTATTGCTTTTCAAATACCAGTGAAAATACGGAACATCACAGTTCATCGGTGTATCATCGATGAAGGTGCATCTACATGCATCATGTCCAAAACAGTATGGCAGAAACTTGGTTCCCCGGAACTCATACCCTCTTCCATCACATTACGAGCTTATGACGGACGACCATCCTCTCCTGAAGGGCTCTTCCAAAATTTCCCCGTTGAACTCGGGGGCAAGACTATTCTCATCGATATCGAAGTTATCGACTTCCCGCTCAATTATAATATCTTGTTCGGTCGTAGCTATATGTACGCTATGAAGGCAGTGGCATCTTCTGTCTTTCGGACAATGATGTTCCCCCACAATGGGAAGATCGTGACCATTGACCAAGTCTCACATTATGATCCTAACCCATCTACCAACCTCGATAACATTATTCCTCTCATCCACACAAACCAAGACGCATATCCACTCGTCGAGATGGGTCCTGGGATTTTCAAAGATCCATCCTTGTTAGGGACATACCATGGAGCACCACCACTCCTTCATCCGACTAATCAAGTATGCATCATATCATCTAACGGAACTCACACAGAGGATACCCTTCCTCCTACAAAGGCTTCTGTCATATCTGACATCCCAGTCATCAAAGAAACCCCTTCTCAAAACCCCCATGGACACTCGTCGACCCCATCAGTCTAGGATTCCACCTCTCTCCAAGGCCATATTCCAGTTTGGGAGACAGTCCCCCAACCCCTCACTCAAATTCCCTTCTTTTACCCTCCACCCGGTATAGAAGATTTTTAGGTAGCCGCAATGCTCACACTACCTAATATGGTGTTATCAATCCTAGTGTGGTATTTACACCCACCTGAAATGGTCCCTCGACCATCCCTTCCCCCACAGGAAGGAATCCCCATGATGATTCCCATCCTTACCCCCACCACTCCCCCACTCACTAATCCCCCTGTTACAGCTGGGGGCAGGAGAAAGAAGAAGGAGCCCACCGCTCCACTTCCTCCATGCATCCCACCGCCTTGTGCACTATGTGAAAAGGAAGGCCACCAAACCAACAACTATCCATCACTACCTGAATTACGAAATTTGATCCCCCTCAATCAAACTCCCACAACACCCACCACTACTGCTAATCCCACCACTACCCCCCACCCTTCCAGTTGTAAAGGGTTGAGGACCAAATACACTTGTGCTATCTGTTCAGAGTATGGCCATTACACCCATCATTGCCCAGCACTACCATGCTTTTGGGAGACATTAGCCGCAGTACACCAGAACTTCCATAACAACCCCAGCCCTGCTACGTCCTCCTCAACCAATATCACTGAAATTCATTATTTCACCACTTCAGTCAATGAACGTATGAGATGCCCTTTCTCTCTCTGTGATTCATTAGCTCATTTTACATACCAGTGTCATATGATCCTTGAATGCAGGCAACATCAATTGGCCCTGGTTCACTGACCCGCAGAGGAGATAATAGACATTACCTCGTCACTAGAGGATCTTCATATCATTTCTCCCGAGCCCGAGGCACTCCCAACACCTCTGTGGTTCTTAGATGACGTATCTGAGGATTTACCCCCCAACCCTCCCAACTCTCCTGCTCATTTCCCTATGAACACTCTCCACCCAAACACCACGGGTACCCCTCAGTACTTCAATATATGGTTTATGTCGAGTGAACCCTCACCATCTCCTAGCATTGTTCCCCCTACTTCTTCATCAGGGGACAACCAAACTGTCACTGAGATCACTCCTCACGACCCCTTGTATTCCTGGTGTTTCCAATGCGACGAGAAAATACTGGAAGATCTAAACCACCCGGACTCTCCCTAGGATGCGCTACATCACCGCACACTCTTCTCTCCACAGGAACCCCCATGCCTCCTAACCAAAACCCCATTTACACAATCGAAACCAAATATTTTATCCCATCAGGGCCTATCGATTGGTTCAACAATCTCATTCCTGCTCCTGATGCATTTCACGAAGGCAATATGGCCAACATTTCCCCCACCATTAAAATCGACATTCCCATTAAAAATGGCATCGTCGAAGAAATCACCATTGGAGTTTCTTGCACCCCTCAGGAAATCGCCACATATAAAGCCCTCTTCCAGGAATATAGGGATATTTTCACCTGGTCATACACGGAAATGTCTGGCCTTGATCCCTCTAATATCAAACATTGCATCGACACCTGGCCCGACATCACACCATTTCTCCAAAAACAGCGACCACTACACCCATCCAAAGTTGCGGCTATCAAAGCCGAAATTGACAAATTACGCGTTGTCGGGTTTATTTATCCCATCGTTTACACCTCTTGGGTTTCCAACCCTGTACCCATTGACAAAAAACAGGGCACTATCCGCATTTGCATAGAATTTCGCGATCTCAATAACACATGTCCCAAAGACAACTTTCCAACACCTTTCATCGATCAAATTATCGATGACTGCGTCGGCCACGAGGCTCTCTCCTTTATGGACGGATTCTTTGGCTATAACCAAATTCAAATCCACCCAATCAATCAGTATAAAACCGCATTCATTACCCCGTGGGGCACTTTTTCATATCGTGTCATGCCTTTCGGCTTAAAAAATGCCGGTGCAACTTTCCAGCGGGCGATGACATACATATTTCACGATCTGGCTAATATCATCCTCGCCTACTTGGACGACCTCACAGCTCGATCCAAGAAACGCACCTAGCATATCGATGATTTACGAATCATATTTCAACGGTGTCATTAGTATAACATCCACTTGAATCCTCTCAAGTGTGTGTTATGTGTCACCGCAGGGCACCTCCTTGGTTTTATTGTTTCCCAAAGCGGTATTACCATGGACCCTCTCAAAGTCCAAGCTATCACCGAAATTCCACCTCCCCGGAATTTACGACAACTTCAAAGTCTTTAGGGAAAAGATAACTTTCTTAGACGCTTTGTCCCGGATTACGCCATATGCACACACGGTTTCCTTCACTTACTACATCATGACATCCCATTTCACTGGGACGACCACACCCAACAGTCATTTGACGATCTTAAAAAAACACTTTCAAATGCACCTTTAATTAGTGCACCTGACTATAATCGCAACTATATCCTCTATGTATCCACATCAGCTGTATCAGTAACCGGCATCCTCGTCTAGCTCGGAGATGACAATCGTGAACACATCATTTATTATGTTAGTAAAAACCTCTCATGGCCACCCTTGAAGTATAAACACGAAGAGAAACTTGCTCTTGCAGTTGTCCTCGCAGTCCAGAAACTACACCATTACATTCTGCTTCGCACTACAAAGGTCATCACAGATTCCAACCCTATGCAGTACTTGCTCAGCCGTCGGCAAGTTAATGGAAAATTCGCTCGATGGATTGTTATCCTTTAGGAATATGACCTCGATTTCTCCACATGTAAGAGTAAGAAGGCCCTCGTTCTCGCTGAACTTGTCATGACCCTCCCCTCTGACACCACTAGTGCCACCATCAACACCGACTTTCCCGACGAACATCTCTTTTACATCACTTCGGATGATCCTTGGTACTGTGACCTTCTCATCTACCTCCGAACTCAAAAGTTCAGTAACTACCTTTCACGAGATGATCGTCGACGTATTCACCATCAGGCCCCCCGCTACCTTCTCATCGGAGACATCCTATACCGGCGGGGCGTCGACACCATTCTTCATCGGTGCCTGACTATCGACGAGGCCGACAGAGTCTTAAATGACTGCCACAATAGTGCATGTGGGGGCCATTTTTCGGGTATATCCACTGCTCAAAATATTATCCGAGCTGGTTACTTTTGGCCTACCTTGTTTCATGATTGTATTCATGCCGTGAAACGATGTGAGCAATGTCAGCTCTACGCCAACAAAGCCCGAGCTCCCCTTGCTCTTCTTCACCCTGTCATTATTGTTGGCCCTTTTTTGTAAATGGGGAATCGACTTCATGACTTGTAATCCCCCCTCCAGCAATGGCCACAAATACATCATTGTCGTCGTTGATTACTTCACCAAATGGGCCGAAGCTTTGCCCACTTTCAACAACACTGCTGACACTGCAGCGCATTTTTTCTTTAACCACGTCATATCCCACTTTGGAGTACCCCTCCAACTCATTTCCGACCATGGGAAACACTTCAAGAATGAGATTTTCGTCGAACTCTCATCTTCGTTAAGATTCTCTCACGAGTTTGCCTCACCATATTACCCTCAGTCAAACGGACAGGTTGAGGCAGTTAACAAATTCCTCAAGACCATGCTACAACACACAGTTAATAAACATAAAACCAATTGGCATCATATGTTATTTTCTGCACTATGGGATTATCGAACTGCTATGAAGACCGCTACCGGTTTCACACCATTCCATTTAGTCCATGGGGTCGACGAAACTCTTCCCATCGAGTGTGAAATTCCTACCTTACGCACCGCAATTGAGCTATTACCTGATACTGCTCCAATGGAGCAGCGCTTGCTGAACTTGGAGTCTCTAGATGAAGATCATCGATCTTCCTTACAGAACAACGAGGCAGCTAAAAAACGATCCAAGGCTACCTTTGATTGCCATGTCAACCTTCGATCATTCCATGAAGGCGACCTCGTCCTAGCTTATGATATCACTCATGATACCTTTGGCCACAACAAATTCGAATCACTTTGGCATAGCCCTTAAATTATCCAACATTGCCTCACCAAAGGTGCATACATCTTGGCCTCCCCTGAAGGCCTCTCTCTCAAGGAACCCATCAATGGGTTGTATCTCAAGAAATTTTATGCTTAAAAGTAGTCATTCTACTTTAGGTTATTTCTTTTCCTAGTGTTTTTAATCTTTTTTCTCCTCCCCTCTCGTCTAAAACTATCATTTGTGCTATTGGCAGATGCTTCCTCCACCAGAATACCACATCAGTTACGCCGACAGCGCCAATCGTTGGACACAAAATCTCACTTCGGTTGCTTGGTCTCTCTACACCCCCTCACATGAAATGCTCCATTCAAGTGGCATATGTTTGGGGTCAGCAACCAACAACCAAGCCGAATACACTGCTGTCATTGGCCTCCTAGTCGATGCCCAACATCATCATTTTTGTCACCTTAGCGTCTTCCTCGACTCTCAACTATTCGTTCTCCAGCTCAACAATGTGTACTGCGTCCRTGATCCTTGTCTCTTTTGCAAATACCTGCAGGTTAGGCTTTTATCTCGACATTTTGATTCCATTACATTTACACATATTCCAAGACAATTGAATCAAATCATAGATAACCTAGCTAATATTGTGTTAGACTGGCATATATCACATCAAGCTACCTCTACACATACATAAACATATCACAAATCCTGTCATAGCATATATATAGATAGACATCATCAAACCATTAACCAAAAACATGTATACACCACATAGATATCCAAAAGTATACTCATGTATATATATATATATATATATGTCTACAGGTTCATCTGAATGTTTACATACAAAAAATACACGTATCCGCAGGCCAATACAGCACCTTGGTACAAAATGGGCTCACCAGCCTATATACACAAAAATACATATGTACATCAAAGCACCACTCACGGTGCATCTAAAGCACCACCACCTGCCCCTCCCTCAGGCAGTGGCGGCCCACCAACATTTTCCCCGGGAGGTGGTGGCCCACCCCCTATAGGCCCCTCCTGCCCTGGTGGCAGTCATCCACTCGTCATCGCCGCAACCACTGCTGCTCGTCGCACAATGGCCTGCCATGGCGGCGGAACCCCCACACACTGCTCCAGGAACGTCTCATCCTGGATACGAGACCATAGGCCCTCAGGCACGTCCTGTAATATCGTCTCCAGCCAATGACGTATATCCTCAAAGTCCACTCCAGCAGCCGTCGGAGGAGTGTGTGATGGTCCAGCACCAGGGTCATCAAATTGGCACCTCCTCGCTTCCCTCTCCAGATCAGTTGGTCACCCCGCAGTGCCCTCACACCGATGTATCTCCCCCCGCGGCAGTCTCTCCGGCTCTCGACGAGCCGGGGCTCTCTGCATCTCCACCTTGCGCCCACGAGGTGCCACATCTGCACATGCAAACAAACAACAGATAGTATCAACATCTATATCATATACATATGGACTACTATCTCAAACAACAAAATAAACCAAAACATACACACCAACCCTAAACATACCTCGATGGTCAAAAACCTCCCCTGGAGTTAGCACCATGTGTGGGTCATCCCGGAAGTCCACCCCGGCATAGGGGTACCGAAGTATCACCTGCGACATCTACCGCCATACCTGTGCCGCCTCTGCAGAAAAGAAGTGGCCACCTTCGCCACCACCATGATGAAGAAAAACTGTCGACCACCACCTCAACCGCGGCTCTCGCGCCCCCGACATCCCCAGTAGAATCCTCGAGCGCAACATCGGCACCCTCTATGGAAACCAGGCCACTAGATTGGACCCGAAAGAAAACTCCCCTGCATCAGTAGACCGAAAGTGGTCCAACTGCGCCACCATCCTCACATGCAGCGTCAGCCCCCAAGTGAAACGCTCGTCGGCCAACACTCTCTCCAGCACCAGAAGTTGGCCACCACTAATCCGCTGGGTCGCCAGTGACCCATATACCCGCACAATCATCGTTGTTATACAGCGATGCGCCAAGGAATCTATCGCCGATATACTCACCACCGTCCCGGACTTAAAGTTCTAACCTGAATAATATCTCCGGCCAATATCGACGAGCAAAGTACCCCTAGGCAGCACTGGCTCCGCCGGTAGGGGCGTTCCCCGAAAGGGGAGCCCAGTCAAGAAATATACATCCTCCACCGCAGTGAAGGGGATCTTCTCTCCTCGCACGAGGAAGCAGTGCAGCTCCGAACTCCACATCTGGATCAGGAACTGTAGTAGATACTCCTGTGCCCATATCAACGGGCACTCAAAGAACTTTAGCAACCCATAGGTTGCCAAAATCGCATGCACACTGGGCTCCTCAATGGCCATGGCGTCTTGCAACTGAGCCCAGTCTCTCTCTCGCCACCCCACTGGCATCGTCACCACCATCCACCTGCAGACAACACAGAGCCCTATATCAGCTCAAGCAACCATCCACAGCATCAAAAAGACTCATTTTTGTACACCTCAACCTTTCCTCCTAGGCACGGTTTTGTTACCCACAGGCACACACACATGTGCACCTGTACACTACACAGGTGCGCACGCATGCACGCCTATTCACTACACAGGTGCGCATTAGTGCGCACCTATTTTTTTCACAGGCACACCCTTACACGCACCTGCTCACCATACAGGCACGTAGAGGTGCGCACCTGTTCAACCCACAGACGCGCACTGGTGCGCGCCTGTTCAACTCACAGGCACGCCCTTCGAGCACGCCTTAAATTCTCTCTACCGCACCCCCATGTGCGTATATCCGGTGTACAGGCGCACATGTATGTGTACCTATCACCATATCGCCCGCACATGTGGGGCCCATACCCCCTAAATGTCTCTGTACGGCCCCCCGTACAGCCCCTACCCAAAAAATGAAATCCTATTTCTATGCAAGATGATCAGACTACTAACCTGATACTCGTTAATCACCACTCGGTTGCCTTGTCCTCCCTGAATCTCCAAATCTCCTCTGAAAACTGCTTGTCCAGTCACTATTGCAGCAGGTACAAATGAGGTGGCAATGTGGGCCCTACAACTATATATAGGCCTTTTTCCAAACTTCCACTCACCATTCCAGTAGCCCACGGTGTCCATTTTTCAATCCGTCTTCAGCCACAGGATCAACATCCCGTTACCTACATCACAACAGTCCCTGGGTCGCTTTTCACCCTATGCCCCCGGGGTGCCCTTTTTTTTTCATACCATGGTCAGGTACACATGCGCATAGTCACACTTCTCAAATACATGCTCATATCTTTGATTCTCTTTAGATATTATTCACTTTGGGTATTTGGTTTTCATGTGTGCAGGTACTTGATCATCATCCATCGACACAACCCCTTCAGGTATATACTCATCACTGGCATGTAGTCTTTCCCGCTATATCGCATTTACATTTCCAGTCACACCCTCTGATATTGGCCTCTAGGATCCCCATTCTCGGCTCTGCAGTACCCACGCCTCCATTTGCATCTTCGGTACTATTACCCGGTAGCATTCTTCCCCACATGAGTTGTCCCATGCATAGCACCTTTTTCCACTTTTTGACACTCATGATGTTTTTCCTTACCCTTTAGGGATGGGAGTCCCGATAGTCTTTCAGCATGTCGTGAATCAGCCACATACTCCTTCTCCTCATTTTGCTAGCTTTCCCACACGGACTCCCAGATTATCTCTTTACGGTTCTATTTTTTACCTGCACCTCCACAGTATCATGAACCCTCCATTTCATCCACCATTAGTTTGCCCATCTGTGAACCTACCTTCATTTCACCTACCTCACACAGAACCTCACCACTGCCCCCCCCCCCTTCATCAATTTTCCAAGCAAATTCTGCCCTACGTGGGCCACCCATATCACACTGGGGAACCCGTTTCTGTATTTGTACATTTCTCCCCAATTATTTGTTATTTATTGTACAAATGCCTTTATTTCCAGTCATTACATTATCTTTTTGTCGTCACCTTTGATAACCTTCTTCCCTCCTTTTGGCCAAACGCAACCCATGTCACCCTTGGTTGGAGCATTACTTATCATCTACCCTTGTCGGCATCGTCCATATATTTAGGGTACCCCACAGGTCACTTACCTCTACCCTCTGAATTTGTTCACCTTGTCCTGCCTCTAGCACAACTTATCACCAGTCTTGTCGTCCCCCTGACACTCGACCTCATTACATGGTTGCGGCCACTTTTTCTCTCATACACCCTCCAACCAAGGGGCAGTCTTGAGTCCTCCCACTTCTTGACTTCGTCCATGTACCTCTGCCACTTCCTCACCTCAGTAGATTTCACGAAGCCCTTTGCTTCTGGGAGTCGCGTTCCCCTTTTTTCGACATCAGCACAATTTTCCAGAAGGGTGACAGTATCTTGATTCTCATTATCTATTCAATGAGAGATCTTGGATGGCACAGGGTGAAACACCATTACTCCCTGTTGTTGTTGACCCCCATAACATTTGACGCCAACACTTTCTCATGTTACAGTGGGTCTTACTTTGCGACTATTGCAGTTAGTTCTTTTATTTGTCGAAGACCTCTACACTTGGTAGGGCTATCAATGCCCACATCATCACTGCTACTTATTACCGCGATCAATGCCTACTATTCAGAGCATGTTCATTTGTAGAATTGTCTTCTACCTCTATCATGACCGCCCCCGAGGGCACTGCAGTTGTCTACACCAACACTTCAGTCATCTTTTTTCAGAGTTACATGACACGAGCATGGGGCATGCCCACCTCGTTTGTACACAGTTTTCTATTTTGCGCACCTCATAGAAGGATGGGTCCTACCGGTTCCTTTTTCCCTCCAACGGATCACTCTGGACAATCACACTATTACTCTCTCTTACAACAACATTCTCTGTAGAAGAAACATTGATGAATTTCAGCTATACGTATGCTCCTAACCTCATCCATCAGGGGGCATCTGTTATCACTGAAATTTTGTCCGCACATGGTTACAAGAACTCAGCATCGTCAACCAGTAATGAAGTCATTCATGAACCTGAATTAATACCACGGCATTCAAAAAGGTCAAAAAACTATACAAAGTAGTGAAAAATTGAAGAGCGCTTTGCAGAGATTGGGCGCGCGCGCACATGCACGGAACATGAACGTAGAAATCGCGCATATGCACACGATGCGCGATTGTTAGCGCAAAAAGCCGCGCACCTGCTAAACGGCGCATTTATGAAAGTGGTCGGCCTCCCAATCACTTATGGTTCAGCTCCCAAGCCGATTTGACCCTCAAATTTGGGCTGAATCCGACTGGTGGGTTGGTCAAAGACCTAATAATGCCCTAAATGGCCTCTTTTCACAGTACAAAGCAGTTACACAATAATCCAATGCAATGCTATAAAAATCCATGAATGCACCTCATTTTCTCAAGGAATTCAAAGTAATGTTATGTTGCCTATATTGTTTTAAGGACTCCATCCTTGACAAGAACACTTTGGGCACCATTACATTGGACAATCCATCTCACCATTGAGTGGATTTGTAAAGAGTTCTTTCATCACCATTTTCCATTTTCTTTGTTGTAAGAAGAGCTAACTAGTGAGGGTCCAAGAGCCTTCCCTTGGAGGAAGAAGGGACTCATAGTCCCCTTTCTTCTTGGTGCTTTGTTTTCATCAATAGATCAGCCTCAAACATTGGTTACATGGGTCTTTTTATTCTTGTTATCTCTATGTCCCTTTGCTTATGATTTTAGTTTTTATTGCATCTATTAGTTTAAGCCTTAATTATAGTTTTGTTTTTCTTTTTCTAACTCTTTTCTCTATAGTTGTCCTGCTCAACAGACCCAACTGAGCTTGCAAGCACCTCTTATTTTCTCATCAAGGTTACAAAAGAGGCGCAACGGAAATGCTTATGAAAAGTAGAAAAAATTCATAGACCCCGTGTAGGCAGCTTTATAAAAATGATAATTATATACTTGCTGCCAACAATACCAGAGGTAGTTTTGACTATTGTTCCACCAAAAAAGTACCGCAAGGTAATCTCTCTTACTGCTAAATTCAGTCTCTTCACATTTTCTTCAAAGGATGAACAGAAGGCCACTGCAGCCTCAATACCTTTTATCCAACAGAATCAGATTGCAGAAAGGAAAGAATATATTTCTTATTCACCTATGATGGTGCCTACACAATGCCCCGTCAAGCCAATATACAACAGGTTGGTGGAACATATTCAACCCCGCCAACAACAGGTTCGTGATAGCCTTCCACAGACCAAGCATCACAACTTCTCCAACAAGGCAAACAACTCACCAAGATTTATGTTTAGAAAATGATTTCCCCTCTTCCCCAAGAACTCAACACAATGAAGATCATTTCTTCCTAAGCGGGGAATATTGATCTAGGTGGATATTTGTGGCCACCCACCTATTCCAAATTCCACTTGGCTCATCTTGACAATTTTCAGTTCAACACATTTCTTTGTAATGGTGACATCTCTTTGTAATTGTGGGTTATGCACTTCTAGGTTTTTCTTGAATCCCTACACAAAATCCAGGTGTATATTGGTGGTTGCCCACCTATTCCAACTAGTTTATTTAGCATTTTTCATATCAGTACATCGTTCTGTACTTATGTGGCTGCTTTGAGGCCCTAAACAACATTTTTTGGGATTTCCATAGTCAAATTGTTCACAAAGTAATATTTTAATGACTTAATGTATATTTCTCGAAAATAAATTTCCAACGAGCTATCACACGCCTAAAACAAAGATCATATGAAAAAGTTATGACCCTGGGAAGTTGATGTACTAACTTACCCCAACGTGGCCCACATTACTTTTGGTGCTTCATCTCCTAGGGTTAGGTTTTTGGATGTCTAGGGCTTTGGAATTCATGTTTATTGTTAAAAGGCTTTCAGAGCCTCATTGTATTGATCTTCTTGTGAATGAGCATAGCCATCACATCTCTTCTCAGAGATAAGTTGTTACCATTCTAGTGAGTTCATTTACTCTATATTTTTACAGTCTCTGTACATTTATTTCATTAATATAAATCATGTATTGATGTATTTCTCTATTTCTGAGAATATTTGTGTGTATTTCATTCTAATATCTCTTCTTTCATTTTGTTCCGAAAATAATTAGTATATGGTCTCGATGATGTGAGTAGTTAAATTCAATTGAAATGTCCCTCAAATGTTTTTTTAATTAAAATTGAAATTTGTATTATATATATATAAAGAGATTTTTTGCATCGAAGCTAGTAGCAATTACATCGATTGTATCTTTGGACTTCCACAAAATAGAGCATAGTTATAGATTGATATCTACATACAAAAATATACTTTCTAGACAAGAGTTATCAGTGTTCCTGCTTGTAGCCTACCTAATAAACTAACACAAAACACAAATGAATCTAAAAGAAATTTATATTAGTTTACATTTTCATGTTACCCTGGTCTTCTTTCTCTTCGTGAGAGTGATGGGTGCATATGCCTTTGATTTCCATGGGAACTTGATTCTGATAAATTATCTCAACCTCAACTTCCCTCTCTTAATTAGAGCTTTGAGTTCCATGATTATTTGATGCTAGAGAGAGATTATCCACCCGTTGAGCTAATACCAAAGCATGTTATACTTGAAAGGTTATACTAAACACATTTAGCTTTTCCACCTTAGAGGAAATTACCAAAATAGTGTTGTTGTTGGCCTAAGTTATTTCCTCGTGTCTATGCAAAACCCTTTGAATTCTCGAACATATTCACGTACCATAATTGCAGGACTAACCCTTGACTCTTTGCTATTTATCACGGAGAGAATTGACATTGTCTCTCTCTTCCCTGAGCCAAAACACCAATTTAGAATATGCCCCGCAATTCATCTAGTCTAGGTGACTAAGTCTGCACCACATAGGAGCAAATCAATAGGGAAGAAAATAGGAAATAAGGAAAGACATACCAAGACATAACCAACAAGAATTTGAAGAGGAACCACTCTATGCCTGCTATCACCATCCACAACCACACCTCAGTAATCATGCCATAAGCTCTCCCTTTCCATTCATCTGATATCATGCACTTGAATTGACATTCATGGACTAGTTCCTTTCATCGCAAAACCTCACCTCTGAACCATAACCATGGAGGCTCCCATACACGATTAATCCCATACCCATTTCTTTGTTCCATATCTGTGAGTTGAAATCATGTGAACGGGGCTTGGATGAGTAAATGAGAGTGGGCTCACTCACTCTTGTTCTCTATCTACCAGTTGCTCAACATGTGTGACCTTAGGAGAATCTACACAAAATGTACATTAATTGATGACCACTTTTCCATGAAATAGTTAATCAGCCACTCGTTGATAAAAATGTTTAGGGGATTGTGGCATAATGATATTCCCCATTTTTCGTAATGGTTCCTGGGTTTAGCAAGGTCGCAAATTTTACACACGTATCTTCCTCACCATTCAGTGCCCTCCTGATGTGAAAGAGAGAAACCTTATCAAATTGACATAATCCCTTCTTGATTCATGCAATAATCCCTTGAAGTTGGTGCCCTCTAGGGTTCATCTGAGTAATTATTGCCCGGATGATTAACATTGAATCCCCAAATACAAACGAGGTATTGATTCCATATTTCTGAGTGATGATGAGCCCACACCGAAAAAAGTAGGCTTCAACTAAATTGTTCATCACATTCCCTAGGCCTCAAGCATAGTGCACAATCTTGTTCCCCATGGAATCATGGAGACTTCCCCCTGTACCTGCCACCCCTGGAATGTCCCTCAAATGTTATAATAGGGGCAATGTTGAAATTTTACATTCAATTTGAATGTTTTTACTTATTTTGAACATTTTTTGCCTCTAATTGTGGAAAAGAAACTATCGACATTGATGTGGAGTAAAATTGTCAACTCATAAATTTTACAGGTTAGAAAACTATCTATTTGTCATTTTCTCTTTATAAGAGTACCCTTTGAACCAACACTTATATATATAGTTTTAAATGTTTAATACTTTCTTTGTTATTTATAGTTTTGTCCTCATCATGGATAGACTCTTATTGTACTGCCTCCCAGGCAGTATACATAGCAATGAGTTAGCGTTGACTACTCTATTAATTTAGTTTGACTTTAAAAAATTTGTAAAGAACTTAATGTATAACTAAGAAACTCAAAATTTTATTTTTTAATGTGTAAAAAAACTGAGTTTTCTTACATTTCATTGGCTGATAACTTTATAGTGTTATTGCAGCCTTCACTTATTTCGAGGTTTCAATCACTTATTTCAAGGTTTCTAATAGTAGAGTATAGTACTCAGACTGTAGGGTATAGGAGGCAGACTGTGGGGTATAGGACCAAATCTGCAGACACTTAAGTCGAGTTTTGACGGGTGGTCAAAATAAAGAGCCAAATATGAAATTGTTTAAAAAAACAAACAAAAGCTCATTTGAGACGTATTGCAGTCCAAATGTCTATAATCCGGCAGAGTCAAATTTCACAGCGGAGTTAATCGTCACCGTCGATTGTAGCCAAGAGGCTTTTATGGCCCAAGCCGCCCATTACAGAGGAGCTCCCACAAATAGAGCGGTGTTTTGGCGGAACACAGGGCAGTTGACAGTACAGACACGGGCTCCGATAAGTGACATTCTTGTTCAATTTGGGGTATAGGAGGCAGTACGCGCAGCCTCACTGCCCTTGTTTAATATATATATATAAGAAAACAGTGTGAGCATGAAGAATATCGTATGCGAAAAAACAAAAACAAAATGTGTGATGTGAAGTGTAGGTAAAAAGTTTCTCTAGTACAAAGTTCAAATAAATAAATAAATAAATAAATTAAAGAAAAACAAATTTTGTGAATTTAATTATTTTTACATGAATAAATTAATTTTGAAAAATAAAATATATTTTAAATACTTTTATAGAAAGCTAAATTTATTAATCATAATAATATCTAAATTTTCTAAATTTTTTAAGGTTAAATAATGTTTGATGAATTTAATTACCTATAAAAAAAATTTAACTAAATTAAACCAAAATATTTTGTATTTTGTATTTATTATTAAGATAATTTTTATTTTTATCAAGTTAAACTTTACTTTTTCTTATATATATATATATGAATGATTTGATTATAAACTCTTTTAATTTAATATCAATTTATATTTATGATTTTTTAAATCTACGATAAACTATTAATTTATGTGAAAGTGAATTTAACTTTAAATATTAAAACGTTATGATTTTACTTTTTTAATAAAAGTAAATATCAATTTTTAAAACGTTATGATTTTATTTTTTTTAAATAAAAGTGAATATCATTTTTTAACACTAGACCAAATATAAATGTTTATATATCTAACAATATGCAAGCCAAGCAATATGCAAGCCAAACATTAGAGCGTTTAGCTCCATTAAAATATACCTTGAAAGTTGTTTCTTTTCGTAAAAGTTTATTGACATGTGGATATAGGAATCCCCTTTAAGAATACCACAAGGTGGATGGTGACCCAACTTCCCTTCATCGTATAGGGCCTCTTAAAAATACTAGTTTCAATTTCATTGGGTAGATTCGTGAGAAATAAAGTAGATGGCACTATTGGGAGCATAGTGTCCAATACTGGGCCTTTGGTTGTTGCAGTCTTTCCTGGAAGTAATTAAATGTATTGATTACCTTCCAATTTGTTAGCTAAACTTCAAAAAAACCAGTGATTGGAAAAGCATTAGAAAAGGAATTAGTTAGTTGTATGTATTTTCTTGATTTAGTTAAATAAATCATGCAATTATTTGGCAAGTTTTGGATTTGCAATGTGTGCAATGTATATATAGTTTAATGTGTGAAATGTATATATGTTTAAATATGTTATGGTTTTAATATTTTTTAATCATATTTATTTATTATTATTTCTTATTATTATTTTTAATTTGGTTAAAAATTTAAAAGAATTGTTGAAATGACTAATATCAATTGTTGAGATTGTACAATTCATATGGGATAGAGGTTTTTGAGGAGGTTGAATCCATTTATGTATTTAAAAATGTAATTTCAATAATGAAAAATTGCAATTTGACTAAAAATTGTATAGCTAAATTCCAATGATGATTGCAAAAAAAAAATCAAAATCCTATAACGTTTATATCTCTTCTTTCTAATGCGTTCAATGGCCTTAAAATACCATGCCCATCCATGAAGTGTTTGTACATGTTTATCTAGTAATGTCTCCATGTTGAAAGAGAATGAAAGAGACTCCATGTTGTTCTTTTCATATCCTTCACTTGTATTCAACAAATATAGTGGTGTAGGTCTCCAATTTCATTTTCATTTTGTTGGAGTTCGTTTTTTTCTTTTCATATGAGGCTTTCATTTCATTATATGAAAATTATATTAATATATTATTAATTAATTTATGTCTAATATAAGTTAGGGTAAGAGGTTACATTGTAATTAGGGCAGTATATGATGTCATGTATGGTATTAAGATTACATGTTATTAGAAATCACATGATTTTATTAGAGGTAGCCTCAACACTTTTCATAAGGAATATTGGCTTTCTTACAAATACTATTTAGGTTAAAATCGTTTTTTAACCTTGGAGTAAGATCAAAACTACCTCTCATTGGTTAAGAGTTTATCTTCTTTAAACATAAAAAAATAAGTTAATGAATCAAAATTATCTTCACTATAAGTTAATAACTAAATGATAATAAGATTTGTTAACATTAAAAAAGTTTTAAAAAATTAATAAAATTACATAATTAAAAGAAAAAATGGATTGGATTTGCATGTGGTTTTTAATGTGATTTTATATGTATAATGAAAGAGTCAATGTTTACTCTTTACATTTAAAAAGGAAGGTTTTACTTATTTTGGTTAGGTTTTGGAGAAGATATTATTAATATTGAAGTGAGCAAATTGTATAATGCATATATATATTTGAATGGTTGGATAATAAATTAATCAACATTTTTTGGAGAATTATTTTAATTCTTTTAACTTTATTTTTAGGTTGAAATTGGGGAATTATTTTAATCCTTTTAATTTTATTTTTAGGTTGAAATGATATAAAAAGATATATAATGTAAATAAATTTATTGGGGAAAGATATTTTCAAATATATAAATAAAGGATTTAATGTTTGATTGATGAAACTTGAAATAATGAAAAATATTTATTTATTTATATAATTTTTTTATTTGATTTATGAAAATTGAAATAATAAAAAAAATTATTTATTTATACAAATTTTTAATTTGAGTTTAAAATTTATAATTAGAATGTGAAATATAAAAAGATATATAATGTAAATAAATTTATTGGAAAAATATATTTTCAAAAGCATACATAAAGGATTCAAATACAATGATATAAAAAGATATATAATGTAAATAAATTTATTGGCGAAAGATATTTTCAAATATATAAATAAAGGATTCAATGTTTGATTTATGAAACTTGAAATAATAAAAAATATTTATTTATTTATATAATTTCTTTATTTGATTTATGAAAATTGAAATAATAAAAAATAATTATTTATTTATATAATTTTTTAATTTGAGTTTAAAATTTATGATTAGAATGTGAAATATAAAAAGATATATAATGTAAATAAATTTATTGGAAAAATATATTTTCAAAAGCATAAATAAAGGATTCAACGTATTTGATTTATGAAAGTTGAAATAAAATAAAATAAAAATTATTTATTTATACAATTTGTTTATCTGTATTTGAAATTTATGATTTTCTCACATTCTAATTCTAATGACTTTCATAGAATAGATTTATTAAGACGACTTTAATAATATTAATGATATACTTTTCGAGGTGTAGGATAGTCGGTGACAGAGTGTGTTGTTAAGGTACTCTATGATGTTAAAGTCACCAGTTCAAAACCTGTGGGGACAAAAAATCTAGCCATGTTAAGGGGTGGTATGGCTCATGACGAGTAAGATCCCCGAGTGATTTTGACGGCTTAGATGCCCCTATGTCACGGTTTCTCAGCCACAGGATAGTCCCACAAGTCACGAACAAACTAGCAAACAAAAACAAACAATATTAATGATATAATTATTAAATGATATAAACAAATTATATGAAAATGAAAAAATATATATATAATGATGATGATGATGATGATTAACGTCCACTGAGATCGAATTGGTCTATCAGACCTGTTATCGCACAAGTTGTAGGTTGGGAAAAGCCCGACCCAACCACCAATTGGCGACAACTAGGAGGGCACCTACCCACTGCCACCCACCTTAGGCAAGTGTCCCTGTCACTTTAGAGGTGAGGTAGTCACCTCAAGGGGGAAATCTCAGTGACCCTAGGGGGAAATGAGACGGAAAAGGATGAAGATGAAGAGGATGTCCCCAGAGTTCTATTCTAAGTGGTGTGAGGATCTTGGGAAAGAGTCTTGGGAAGGTTTAATGGTTTCCAAATGAATTGAGTGACGTATCGATAGTGAAGTACCTTTTCGAAACACAAGAAAACCAAGTATATGATGCAATATAATCAATTTGACAAGCAAGTTAAGCTTGTTGTCCCTAATAACAGTTGTTAGTAACAATATATATCAACAATGAAATGGCACAATAAGATACTAAACAAGTGCTATAAATCAAGTGAAAGATGCAAGAGATAGACTAGCTAGACACTAGTGAAACTCAAGATTCAAAGACCAAGATACTAGCATGAAAAGGTAAGGTTGTTGTAATGTCCCCAAGGTCGAGCCTTGTTGTAAATCATGTCTATGAAGTATAAAGCTTGTTTATGAACTGTAATTCAAGTTTATAAGGCTAGTGAGCCAAGTTATATAAGCTAGTGGGCTTATGTGTTATTAGGCCAGGGAGCCTAAGTGTTGAAGGCCAGGAGCATGATTTTTGTACATGTAATTATGCACAGTATTAATACAACACATCTCTGCATGTGGACCGACCATGATGAATGAGTGATGGGGGACTAAGCTTCCACAAAACCTGGGTAAGGAATTGGGGTGTAACACACCCACTACGAGAGCTAAGATTTTTTGCCTTTTTCTTTCTTCTTCGTTGTCGAGGGACAGAGTTCCTGAATTCTTACAAGGTTCTGGCGTAGGCTAGGTCTTCCAATCGGGACACTCACCCAACCAATTCACAGGTTCTTTTGTTGAGAATTTTTCATGTACAATTCACGCACCAAGTGTAGGATTTACTTCCACGTGTCCATCGGTTGTGACCCAGGGCTAAGTCAAGAGGCGCCTTTTGCATTTCGGGACTTCGAACACTGGGAGTTCGAAATGCAAGGGAGTCAAATCTTTCGACACCCCGAAACCCGAAATCCTATTCACACCAAGCCTGCTCCGGGATTTCACCTACCAGGACTTCGCGTATCAGGATTTCGCGATGTATGGAGACGAGGGTTCATACCCTTCGGTTTCCCGAGTGCCGCAACACTGAAGCCCATATATCTACTAGGCTCATTTCGGGGTTTCACGAGTTAGATTTTCACGATATGCGAAGACAAGGGGTTTTCCCTTGGGTATCCCGGGTGTCAAAACACTGAAATACCAAACTCTAGCTGCTGTACCATTTCAAGGTTTCTCACATTGGGATTCTTTGATATGCGAGGATGAGGACCTCACATCTAGGATATTCGAGAGCCAAAACTCCGAAGCTCATATATCCACTCAACTCACTTCGAGGTTTCACAAGTCGGGATTTCACGATGTGCAATAACAAGAGGTCTCGTATCTAAGTTTCCCGAGAGCCGAAACTCTGAAGCTCATGTATATACGCTACACTCATTTCGGGGTTTCACAAGTCGGGATTTCACGATGTGCTATGACATGAAGTTTGCATCTGAGTTTCCCAGGAGCCGAAACTCTGAAACGCCGATATATATATATATATATATATATATATATATAACGCTAAGTTCATTTCGGGGTTTCGCAAGTCAGGATTTTGCAACTGGCGAATACAAGAAACCGACCCTTAGGATTCTCGGGTGCCGAAACGCCAACACATCAAACTCTAGCCACGCTATTATCATTTCGGGGTTTTGCAAGTCGAGATTTCGGGACTAGTGAGTACAAGAGACTTGCCCTTAGATATCCTGGGTGCCGAAACACCGAAACACCATATCTCATCCGCTCTATTATCATTTCGGGGTCTCGCCAGTCGGGATTTCAGGATATGCACAGACAAAAGGTCTCGCACTTAGGTTTTCCAGTTGCGAAAACTCCGAAACACCAAGACTTATCCACGTTAGACTATTTCGGGGTTCCACATATTGGGATTTCACGTCTGGCAAATACAAGGAAACTCATTCTTGGGTTTTCCGGTTACCGAAACTCTAAAACACCAAGACTTATCCACACTAGAATATTTTGGGGTTCCACGTATCGGAACTTCACGTCTAGAAAATACAAGGAAACTCACCCTTGGGTATCCCAGGTGTCGAAACGTCGAAACACCAAACTCTAAGGAAACCATTCTTTCTGGTGCAGGGTTTCCAAACTTAGGCCATAAATTCCTTCAATGGATTCTTGGGTAATTATCACTAGGCTTGGTGACCTGACTGTAATACCTTCTTAAATTATTGAGCTATGAACTCTGTGATAGGGGTGAGGTAAGCTTAAGTATTTATTTAAAAACGGTAGTCCCTTCCAGAAACTCACTCCGGCTTTGGAATATGATGGAGCTTCCCAGAAGAAGGTGCCTTCGGGAAAACAAACCAGGGCATATCATGGGTCGTGAACATGGTGAAACTCTCCAGGGGACGAGCTCGAATCTGAACTTATACATTCGATACGTAAATCGATTATAGTCATACAAGTATAAGCACGCATTCATTGTTGCTGATCGAAATACCAGGCAAACACTTCTATATAGAAATCAATCATTTATAAGTGTACAAAAATGAGCATGCATCCATTATATTTTAATTCAAGATGCGATATGTAAACACTTATCAGAAATAACACCAAGTGTAGCAAGACTTCTGAGAGGGGTGCTCGTTTCCACCCAACTATAGGCTCAGTGACTCCAAATGGATTTACCACTAGCCACCCCCAAGCTAGACCACGATGCTTTGAGACTCAGTCTCTTACTTCCCACTTGTCGTAAGTCTAGGATGAAGGTTACTCTCCTTCTCCTCTGCTCATGACTCTCTCTATTTTTCGGAGTTCCTCTGGTTCTTCTTCCATGATTCCTCCTGCATCCCCCTCCACACACTTCCTTTATTGCTTTGTCCTGCAAGGTTTTGTGTGGCGCGAATTCCCCCACAGTGGTCAGGTCTGAGGGATTCTACGGATGGGCGGTTCACCCCCATCCCGTCATTAACTCATGAGGATCCTACCCACCTACCATCTTGGTGAGTAATTCATTCCAAGGCAAGAGAGCAGCTTTGGTCTTTGGGCCAGTAAAGACCAACACGGTATTTGTAGTGTCCCCAAGGTCAAGCCCCGATGTAAACTATGATCTGAAAGAGATTGTAAATATGTGTTATAGGATGGTGAGCCAAGTTTTGTATAAGCCAGTAGGCTTATGTGTTTGACTAGGACAGAGAGCCTAAGGGTTGAAGGCCAAGGGCCTGGATTTTGTATATGTATGTATGCAGCACATCAATAAAATATAAACACCTGCCAGGTGCAGACCAACCACGATGACTGAGTGATGGGGGACTGAGAGTCCACAGAGGGGCAAGGGATTAGGGGCTAAAAGGTGGGAAAAGGGGCTGAGTGTTGAGCCTAGGGGGCTTAGGCCTGGAATAATATTTTTAATATTATTTCCAAAAAGAGCCATGTGCATATTATTTTATCCTAAGTTCCTGGCAAGGGAGGGAACGTGCAAAGGGGATGCACGTTGTGGAACGCATGTAGTTCCTAGGGTGACAAGTGTCAACCCTGATCCATGCAAATATAATCGCCGAGATGATCCGCGAGAGGGGATCTTTTTTCCATTCGGACCTGAACCTCGGAGGGGGGGGGGAACCGGTATGACCTCTGCAAGAATACCCTGGTTCATCCCTGAAAGTGCTTCTGAAATACCCTGGTGCAACTCCTGTCTGAAGAGTTCGAACCTGTGTTGACCCTGCATGGATTGTTTGTCACGCGTTCTCAAGAACCCGAGCATGAGTCTGTCCCGTGTTGTCAGATTGAGAAATAGGAAGTGACCTGCCATTGTTGAACCAGTTAGAAAGCCCGAGCCTGTATTCCTGATTGTCTGTGGTGGTCACGCAGTGCTGGTCTGCACGTAGCATACTGGCCAGAGTAAGCATGTTATGAGCTTGTGTATGAACTCTCTCCAGGTGAGGGAGGTGGTGGATGTTGGAAGAGGAAGGTTGTCAGGCCTGCGAGCAACTCTTTCCAGGTGGAAGAATTTGTTGGGAAGTGTTTTCTTCCAGAGAGTGTCCAGCACCAGCTACGGGCCCTGAGACTTCCTGATCTGGCCTGTTGTCGAGACCCAGAGGGGAGGTTAGCACCGATGGACTGTGCGTGAGAAGGTGTATACTCCCGGGTGGAACAGGCATGTGGGGAAAGAGGGTCTGGTAGTAGTGGGCGTAAGATGGCATCTTTGGGAAGAATCCTTCCAGATATTTCTATGTTGTCTTCCCTGTAACCTCAGCCTAGCCTAGGATTCCTTGCCTTGGGGTGGATCTCGGTCCCAGCTTGGGGGTGACCCTCTGTTGAGATGATGAACAGTGTGGTCTAAGGCTGGGAGGTTCGTGGAAGGCCTACACTTGGTTGGTGATTTATACAGATGTTAAAAGATAAGTATTTGAATTATGCTTTGATTATGTGGTGCATGACTGTGTTGTTTATGTATTATGTTTTCCGCTGTGTAAATGAGTTATTGTTAAATGGTATGGAATGTTTAATTATAGCAGTAACAAGATATGTTTTACTCTGTAATTTAAATGTGTTTAATTGTGTTAAATGCATGTGGAGTATATACTGGACTGCATGTGTAATATAAATCAAACTTAAGTGTATACTGATTGTTTTATTGTGCATTATAAGCCTCGGTCTAGCAAAAAGGTACACTACAAATTGGTATCATAGCCAAGGTTTCGAAACTGATCCTAGATGGGCTAGTGGAGCAGTCTTTGGACTAAGAATGCAAGGGAAAATTGAGTCAGGAGGACCAATTTCGAACCCTAGTTTGCTTCGAAGCATCAAGGAGACACTTGACAAGTTTTATTAAGAACTCAAGAAGTTTAGCGGTACAGTGAAACTGCAGCCGATGTGGTTATGGCCACACCAGGAGTTTAAACTCGGGAGGAGCGTGAGTCGTAAGATCACTGTGGGATTACCCGTCAACTGCCCGAGTTGACAGAAGTTGCACAAGGTTTAAGTCCTCATGGGTAGAGGAGAAGTCCCAGGAAGTCATCGGGATATCAGAGTCATCGGGTTTCAGTTCATCGCAGATTCTAGGATTAAGGAAATCGCAACCACAGGAATCGCGATCCACGATATCCTGACGGGAGCTTCGAACCGTCCATCAGCAAGGACGCGTGGCGAGAGATCCCGGAGAGTCGTAGTTCGGGATATCGGGGTTTCTGAAGTCGTGAAACTCTTGCACAATGAAATCGTGATTTGCGGTTTCCCGACATGGTCGGAGCCATTCAATTTAAGGGATGCGTGTCCGAGGATCTAAAAGAGTCAGGGTTCGGCATCTCAAGGTTTTTGCATACAAAGGAATTGTTGCATTAGAAGTCGTGATTTCACAATACCCGATAGAGCGATGAGGAAGTGGTGACGTGGAGGAGAGAGCTCACACGTGCATCGTGGATCGGCATTTCGGAATTCTCGGTGACAAGAAAATCACACCAGGAGAAGTCGCGAAACTCCAAAACGCGACGGTCCCAGAGTCATAGCCAGGTGTCAACCCATATCGAGGTTCGGGACTTGGAAGGGTCCGTGGACAAGTGCTATGGGAATCGCGATGTCCCGACACGCGATTTCCCGATCACTACAGGAGTGTGGGCCATAGGCGCCAGAGTAAGGCACAGGTGTTGGAAGGTCAACCCTCGCTGGAGTCAACGCCAAGTGGCATCAGAAATCGGGGATCGGGAGTTCGTGAGAGTAGGAACTCATGTCGTTGGGAATCCCGAAACCCCGATACTCGAAACCTCAATTGGAAACTATGCCACGTGGACACGTGGAGTTGTACCGCATGCCAATGGGGATGAGAAGACAAGGCAAGAGGGGTGGGACCCCAATGACATCACCAAAGGTGACGTGGACCTTCCGGAACGTGCTATGTCCCATCATAGTTAAGCGTGACAGCGGTGTTGTGGGGGTCAGAGTTAATTAAACCCGAAATTTTGGATTTTGGGGAATTGTAGTAAAAGGGAGTAGGAAGTCACTATTGCATAGTGAATTTCCGGGTACCGAAAACCCGAGGTTCCAAAACTTGAAGTACTGAGAAACTGAAGTTTCAAAAACAAGAATTGTGCAGAGCCTATTGAGAGCTCAGAAAACTTATTTTAAAACTGAAATGTCTTTTATTTTACTCGAACTGGCTTATAATATTGTGGTTGTTCGTGAAGGTTTAATGGCCTGACAATTTAGAATTGAATTGCACAGTGCGTATGCAAAGTTCAACGAAGGCCAAAACCCCAGTTAATCAACGCCAAGTATGGAGTGGGGAAAAGTGCAGTTTACCCCTGAAATAGAAGATGAACGAGAAGGAAAGGATGTTAACCTGGGAGTCGAAGGTTCAAACTCTAATGGGCATGGGAAAGAGATGGATAAGGAAGGACATATGATGAAATTCATTGAAGGGATGCAAAGAGAGGCCAAGGAGCACCGAGTTGATAGCCGAAAGATCATGAAAGTCAGGGACCGACAGAGTGCATTAAACTTAAAAAAATTTAAGAGTCTGGAAAGAATAGAGAAGAAACTTGAGAAGGGAAGAGACTCAGGTACAACAGAGAGTCGCAGAACCCATGGGAGAAGAAGTAGGTCGAGGAGTGGTAGCCGACATCACAGTCTCTCCAAAAAACATTCGGATAGGGAGACACACAGTAGTTCGAGACCGTCCCCTACCCGAAAACATCGAAAATCTGGAAAGGAAGAACTGAAGGGAGAGATGAATAAAATTAAACCTCCAACATTTGATGGAGAGCATAAGAAGGAGGAAGATGCTGAAACTTGGTTGTTGGGCATGAAGAAATAATTCCAGCTGCAAAATTATTCTGCCCATGCAGAGGGAAGAATTGCAATGTACCAGTTGAAAGGAAAAGCATCCATGTGGTGGGATCAGTTTGTGCAGGTGCAGCACATCAGAGAGAAAGAGGTCACTTGGAAGGAATTTAAGAAGTATTTCGAGAAGAAATACCTAACTAAAAGATACTATGACAAAAAGATGAAGGAGTTCTTCGAACTCAAGTTGGGTAGTATGACTATGGATGAGTATGAACGAATTTTTCTGGAACTTCTGAAGTATGTTCCATTTATCAAAGACGAGGTTGTTAAAATTCAGAGATACCTGAGTGGACTGCCACCTTCTATTGGTGAAAAAATTCAATATGATGATCCTAAGACTATGGAAGAAACGATAAGAAGGGAGAAATGCTTATACGAACAGCAAAGAGAAAGCCTACCTTTCGGAAGGCTTGGGATGACCAGAAGAGGTTTAAGAAAGAACAGAGGCAGAAGGGAGACAAGCCATCCTTTTTCAGAAACATCCTTCAGGGACAACCATCATTTAGAGAGCCAAGAAGGAATGAAGAGGGTGCACAAAGACAGAGACAGACACCCATTCAGTGTTGGGGTTGTCAAGGCAACCTGATGCAGGAGCATCCACAACACATCAAGCGAGCCAGCACGTGGAGCAGGAAAGATAGTTGGATAGCGCCAGCACCGAATTTTGAAATACTTTGATATGGTGGCGCCAAACATTAATGAGAAGAGTTAATGAAGCACGCTTTGTATATTGTAAATGGACCTTGAGCAGATAAGCTCTCGTCCTTAGTAGATAGGAAGGCATTTATTAGATTTAATGTTGTTAGATAGGAATTAATTGTAGATTTGATAGTTGTAGAATTCGAGAGGGCAAACGAAATATAGGCACCCTCCTTTGTACATTGTATTATGATTTAGAATAAAGCATTCAGAAGAGAAGAGCAGAGCAGAGAACTTGCGTAGAACACCCATGTACAGATTGAATTAATAGAAGAGAGTCTGTGATTCAATTTCATGGTTTGTGTTGTTTCCTCTATGTTGATATTGTGCTCATGAATGTTTGCTTTCTTTGTATGCATTTGCTTTTGAATATGTTGTGCATGTGATTTCATAGGTTTAACTGAATTCTGTGAGAGAAGAGAATGAGTTTCAATTGTTTCTCTATTTGAGCCAGGAGATTCCTTCATAGAGTGCAGTCGAATTCATCTGCATAGAGTGCGTTGATGAGGCTCAATAGTTAAGCTCTCATTCTCGTTCACCCAGAAGTTGATTTGGGTCGGTAGAGCCGAGCAGGACAAGTGCAGGTTGAAATTGAAGTTTCAGTTGTAAGTCTGAACAGGGAGCTAAGGACTGCTATAGCAGGAAGTGCATAGAGTCTGGAAGAATCCAATACTTTGAGAGTTGTTGGAAGTCGAAGCATGAGAAGTGTGCAAGGAAAGTCTCTGAGGGAGTCAGATTTGTCAAATCTCAGGAGGGATAGTTCCTTCGTGGATACGGCGAGAACCGATCCAGGAGAGGCTCGAGCAGGAAGAAGTTGTGGAGTAGACGAAATCCTCAAGGGGGAGAATCAACGGCCAGGGTTCGGAGGATAGATTTGCGAATTTTCGCTGACCGACAGGTTTGGGAAAAGTTGCGCGGGAATTAGTCTTTAGGCGCAGGGAAGAGAACCCATAGCCATCGGGATTCGGCATATCGAGTTTCTCGAAGGCAAGAGTTTCATATTCGTTGGAATCGCGATTAGCGATTTCCCGATTTAATCGGAGTCGTTGATCGTTGCGAGGACATGTGGCACGAGATCCCGGAGGGTCGGGTTCGGCACTTCGAAACTCTTGATGTTAAAGTGATTTTGGAGGATTCGCGAAATCTCGAATTGCGACGGGTCCCACAGTGATAGTGTGGGGTATTGACAGGTGGCATCACGTTTCGGGGCTCAGGACTTGGGAGACCCTGGGAAACGGCACCACGGAAATCACGAAGTCCGATTTCCCGATTTGGAAGGGAGGTCAGTGAAGAGTTGCTATGGGTAAAGGACTTCCGACAGTGGGAGTTGAGGGGCATTTTAGCTCATCGGGCCAAAGATAGAGAAGGTCTAGGTGTTCATGATCGTTCTCCGAGGAGCAGGGAGGGTTGCGTCAGAGTGGTATCAGAGCGGGTATATCTTTGCTTTCTGTAGCAAAGACAAAGATTCATCATGCCACCGAGAAGAGAAAGGAATTCACCTGATCGAGAGGACAGGGATGCACGAAGAAGGGGTAGGCCGGCAGGGAATCCAGAAATGGAGCGCCAAATGAGAGATCTTCGAGCAAGGCTTGAGGAGATGGAGACAGCGCAGAGACGCAAAATCGGCGCTGGAGAGTTCAGTGATTCTGAGGTGAAAGAGGAAGCTGGACATGATGACGGAGAGGTCACAGCAAAGGATGCTTTGACTGAGCGATTAATCAAAGCTATTGCCAGGATGAGTTCGAAGACGAAAATGGACATTCCCGTCTACGAGGGGAATCTAGATGCAGAAGAGTTGCTGGATTGGATCCGAGCTCTGGACACCTACTTCGATTATGAGGATATCAAAGAGGACAAGAAGATAAGGAATGGTGTTACGAATTTGAAAGGACATGCAGCCTTATGGTGGGATGAGCTGCAGGCAGATAGGCGTTCCAAGGGGAAACAAAAAATCAAGAGCTAGGATAGGATGATCGCGAAGATGAAAGCAAAATTCATCTCGAGAGATTATCATATCACTCTGTTTAGGTGAATGCAGAACCTGAGACAGAAGCTGATGACAGTCAGGGAATACACTGAGGAGTTCTACCGACTGAACATCAGAGCAGGTCATCGAGAGAGCGATGATGAGAAGGTGGCGAGATATCTGAATGGTCTGAGGTATGACATTCAGGATGAATTGAGCATGGTTACCATCCGAACAATTGAGGATGCGTATCATATGGCTTTGAAAGCCAAAGAGAAGCTGAGCCGCAAGAAAGGGCAGCGAGGGCGAGGCAGGAGTCATCCCAGAGGCAAGGCAGTTTCCCAGGAAAAATTCTAGAAGACCAAGGAGGAGTGGAAGAAACCTCGGGGTAAAGTTGAAAGAGGTGGAACCTCACAGAGGCAGCAATATGCTGAGCCGAGGAGACAGCATACAGAGCAGGGTGGCGGTTATGCTGATTCCAACACATTTCCTCGTACCCGAGGTAGAGGAAGGGGCCGAGGTGGAATCATCACATGTTTTACATGTGGAAAGGACGGACATAAAGCCGTTGACTATCCAAATAGGAAAGTGGACAGAGGAGAAACTCACATCACTGAGGCGCAGAGGCGTGATGCTGAGAACAAATATGCAGACAGCGGAAGATTGCTTGGGATGCATAAAATCCTTTTGACCCCTGAGAAAGAGGTAGAGAGCGCAGTGCAAAGGAGAAGATTGTTCAGGACAGCTTGCACAGCCAAGGGCTAGAAATGCAAAGTCATTGTGGACAGCGGGAGCACTGATAATCTCGTTTCAACCGAGATGGTGGAAAAGATGGAGCTGGAAACAACTAAGAACCCGAGCCCATATAAGGTCTCGTGGCTATAGAAAGGACACCGGGTAAGTGTCACTAAACAATGCTTAATTAAATTCAATATAGGGAATTATAATGATCAGATCCTATGTGATGTTATTCCCATGGACGTATGTCATATATTGTTGGGTAGACCATGGCAGTATGACCGAAATGTGGTTCATGACGGAAGGATGAACACATACACTTTGGAAAAGGATGGGATCCATAAATTGCTTCCGATAAAAGATAAAGAAGTGAAGATGGAAATAAACAGCACAACACTTCTCATGAGTGGGAAGGAACTTCTCACAGAGATGGAGAAGAACGAAGATCCACAATTCTTTGTTGTCAGGAAGTCGAGAATTGTCCTGACAAGCACAAGAGTGGATGACTTACCACACGAGATTCAGGAACTGTTGGGAAAGTTCACTGATATCATCATGGACGAACTACCTCGTTCATTGACACCGATGAGGAGTGTGAGTCACCATATAGACCTCATACCTAGAGCAAGTTTTCTGAATAAGGCAGCGTACAGGTTGACACCTCAGGAGAATGAGGAGGTCAAGAGGTAGGTACAGGATCTGCTGGATAAAGGACTAGTCAGAGAGAGTCTGAGTCCATGTGTTGTTCCGAAAGTACTAAGTCCGAAGAAGGATGGAGGCTGGAGAATGTGTACAGACTCCGGGGCGATAAACAAAATCACCATCAGGTACAGATTTCCACTGCCGAGAATGGATGATCTGATGGATTGCCTGAGTGGGGAAAATTATTTTTCAAAGATTGATCTGAAGAGCGGATATCATCAGATTCGCATGAGAGAGGGTGATGAATGGAAGACATCATTCAAGAGAAACGTGGGTTTGTATGAATGGTTGGTCATGCCGTTTGGTTTGACAAACATGCCGAGCACATTCATGAGGCTGATGAATGAAGTCCTGAGGGAATTCATCGGGAAGTTTGTAGTCGTGTATCTGGACGACATACTGATCTTTAGTAAAACAAAGGCTGAGCATTTAAGGCATCTGGCCATTGTGATGAAGAGACTACAGCAGGAGAAGCTGTTAATAAATTTGAAGAAGTGCTCGTTTTTGCAGACAGAGCTCATTTATTTGGGTTTTTTTATCTCGGCGAATGAGTTGAAAATGGATCCTGAGAAGGTGGAAGTAATCAGGAATTGGCCATCACCGAGAAATGTTTTTGAGGTGAGAAGTTTCCATGGATTGGCTAGTTTATACAAAAAATTCATTCGGAATTTCAGTGGAATTAGTGCAGCAATGATGGACACAGTGAAGAAGCGGCATAAAGTTTTTCATTGGATAGCAGAGGCTGAGAAGAGCTTCAATCTGTTGAAGCGGAAGATCACAGAGCAGCCAGTGTTGGTGTTGCCTGATTTCCAGAAGACATTTCAAGTGAAATGTGATGCGAGCGGATATGTCGTAGGAGGGGTCTTGAGTCAGGATGATAGGCCAGTGGCATATTTCAGCGAGAAACTGGATGATGCAAAGATAAAATACTCCACGTATGATAAGGAGTTTTATGCCATCATACAGACACTAAAGAAGTGGAGGCATTACTTGATACCCAAGGAATTTGTATTGTACAATGACAATCATGCATTGCAGTTTGTAAGTCAACAAGAGAAGTTGAACCAGAAGCATGCAAAATGGGTAGAGTACATGCAAAATTTTACATTTGTGATCAAACACATTTCAGGGACTGCTAACAAAGTGGTTGATGCTTTAAGCAGAAAATGTTTACTGTTGCAGGAGTTCTGAGTCAAAACATTGGGTTTTGAAAATCTGAAAGATATGTATGCAGGTGATGCAGATTTCAGAGAAGCATACGAGGTAGCTAAGAATCCAGTTCTCAGGGATCGAAGTCCTTGGATAGATTATATGATCCAGGAAGGATTGTTGTTCAGAGGCAATTAGTTATGTATTCTGAATTTCTCCATGAGGGAGAATTTAGTGAAGGAAAAGCACAGTGGCGGATTAGCAAATCACTTTGGACATGACAAGACATTCGCGAAATTGAGCAAATCATATTTTTGGCCGGGTATGCGAGAAGATGTTAAAATATTTGTTGACAGATGCAGGATTTGTCAACATTCAAAGGGCCGAAAGTAGAACGAAGGGTTTTATCAGCCATTACCCATACCTGAGAAGCCATGGGAGGCGATCAGCATGGATTTTGTAGTGGGATTGCCGAGAACGCAGAGAGGGGTTGATTCCATCTTTGTGGTGGTGGACAGGTTTTCAAAGATGGCACATTTTATTCCGTGTCAGAAGACCAGTGATGTGACGCACATCGCAAACTTTTTTTTCAAAGAAATCGTCAGATTGCATGGATTGCCGAGAATCATAGTCTCGGACAGGGATACAAAATTCATAGGTCATTTTTGGAGGACGCTATAGAAAAATCTAGGAACTAATCTGGCATTTAGTTCAGCTTATCATCCGCAGACAGATGGGAAAACAGAGGTGGTGAACCGAATTCTGGGGGATCTATTGAGAAGCTTGGTGACAGAGCACCATAGCAGTTGGGACCAGATATTGCCACAGGCAGAATTCGCGTACAACGATTCGGTGAATCGGAGTACAGGAAAAATCCCATTCCAGATTTTATATGGAACACAGCCAAGGGGAGTTTTTGAGCTCAGGGAGTCAGAACAAGGTGCGACTAGCAGTGCTAGCGCTGAAGAGTTCGCTGAGGTGATGCAAGAACTTCACAGCCAGGTGAAGCAGCGACTGATGAAATCAAACCAGGAGTATAAGCGCAGAGCCGATCAGCAGAAAAGACAACTTCAATTTGAAGTTGGTGATCTCGTTCTAGCGCACCTGAGGAAAGAAAGGTTCCCAAGGGGAACATATAACAAGCTCAAGATAAAGAAGATTGGGCCATGCAGAGTCCTGAAGAAATTCGGGGAGAATGCTTATGAGATTGAATTGTCGGATGGCATCAGGATATCTCTGATTTTTAATGTTTTGGATTTATACCCATGCAAGGCTGGAGAAGCAGAGACTGGAACTGAAGAACCAGTGATCCAGTAGCAGAAGCAGTTACCAATTGCAGAAAATCCACAGATGGAATGCATACTAGATAAGCGAGTGGGTAAGAAAACCAGACGAAAGCAATATTTTGAATATCTGGTAAAATGGAAGAATCACTTAGTGGAGGATGCCAGCTGGGAGACAGACGCAGTGATTCGAAAGCATGGGCAGACTGTGCAGGAGCTCATGGATAGGAGCCCATGAAAATTTTTGAGCCGAGGAGTATGATGCAGGAGCATCCACAACACATCAAGCGAGCCAGCGCATGGAGCAGGAAAGACAGCTGGATAGCGCCAGCACCAAATTTTGAAACACTTTGATATGGTTGCACCAAACATTAATGAGAAGAGTTAATGAAGTGCACTTTGTATATTGTAAATGGACCTTGAGCAAATAAGCTCTCGTCCTTAGTAGATAGGAAGGCCTTTATTAGATTTAATGTTGTTAGATAGGAATTAATTGTAGATTTGATAGTTGTAGAATTCGAGAGGGAAAATGGAATATAGGCACCCTCCTTTGTACATTGTATTATGATTCAGAATCAAGAATTCAGAAGAGAAGAGCAGAGCAGAGAACTTGCGTAGAACACCCATGTACAGATTGAATTAATAGAAGAGAGTCTGTGATTCAATTTCATGGTTTGTGTTTTTTCCTCTGTGTTGATATTGTGCTCATGAATGTTTGCTTTCTTTGTATGCATTTTCTTTTGAATATGTTGTGCATGTGATTTCATAGGTCTAACTGAAGTCTGTGAGAGAAGAGATTGAGTTTCAATTGTTTCTCTGTTTGAGCCAGGAGATTCCTGCATAGAGTGTAGTCGAATTCATCCGCATAGAGTGCGTTGATGAGGCTCAATAGTTAAGCTCTCATTCTCGTTCACCCAGAAGTTGATTTGGGTTGGTAGAGACGAGCAGGAGAAGTGCAGGCTGAAATTGAATTTTCAGTTGTAAGTCTGAATAGGGAGCTAAGGACTGTTGTAGCAGGAAGTGCACAGAGTCTGGAAGAATCCAATACTTTGAGAGTTGTTGGAAGTCGAAGCACGAGAAGTGCGCGAGGAAAGTCTCTGAGGGAGTCAGAGTTGTCAAAGCTCAGGAGGGATAGTTCCTTCGTGGATACAGCGGGAACCGATCCAGGAGAGGCTCGAGTAGGAAGAAGCTGTGGAGCGGAAGAAATCCTCAAGGGGGAGAATCAACGGCCAGGGTTCGCAGGATAGATTTGCGAATTTCCGCTGATCGACAGAGTTGGGAAAAGTTGCATGGGAATTAGTCTTTAGGTGCAGGGAAGAGAACCCATAGCCATCGGGATTTGACATATCGGGTTTCTCGAAGGCAAGAGTTTCATATTCGTTGGAATCGCGATTAGCGATTTCTTGATTTAATCGGAGTCGTTGATCGTCGCGAGGACACGTGCCACGAGATCCTGGAGGGTCGGGTTCGGCACTTCGGAACTCTTGATGTTAAAGTGATTGTGGAGGATTCGCAAAATCCCAAATTTCGACGGGTCCCACGGTGATAGTGTGGGGTATTGACAGGTGGCATCGCGTTTCGGGGTTCGGGACTTGGGAGACCCTGGGAAACGGCACCACGGAAATCGCGAAGTCCGATTTCCCAATTTGGAAGGGAGGTCAGTGAAGAGTTGTTGTGGGTAAAGGACTTCCGACAGAGGGAGTTGAGGGGCATTTCAGCTCTTTGGGCCAACGACAGAGAAGGTCCTGGTGTTCACAATCGTTCTCCGAGGAGCGGGGAGGGTTGCGTCACAACCACAAGTACAAAGATTGTCCCCATAAAAATGGTAAGGCAAGAACTGTACATACTATTCAGAAAGTTGAAACAGTGGAGGATATGGGCAGTAGAATGTCGAGGATCTACGCAGCCCTAGACAACAAGAAAGCGGAATTTCAATCGCACATGATTGAAGTGGAAGGTATGATCAACAACCGACCACTTGTTATTTTAATTGATTCAGGGGCTAGCCATAGTTATGTAGATCCTAAAGTGGTGGAAGGTTTGCATATAACGAAGAGAAAACATGAGAAGTCTTGGTTAGTACAGTTAGCCACAGGGACCAAGAGGAAGGTCACTAAATTGGTTAAGTCATGTTCAGTGGACATGAAAGGAATGAGCACTAAGGCTGAATTGAACATTCTTCCTTTAGGCTCATATGATTTCTTAATTGGGATGGACTGGTTGGACCAGCACCATGCCCTTCTGGATTGTCGAAACAAGAGGTTCACATGTCTGAACGAAGAGCGAAATCAGGTAACAGTCCAAGGAATTACCAGAGCCATGGTTGTGAGGGAAATCTCAGCTATGCAGTTGAAGAAATGTTACCGGAAAGGCTGTCAATTATTTGCAGCCCGAGTGGAACAAGCATTCCAAGATATGATCTCAAATTTGGAAGACCACAGGATACTCAAAGAGTTTGAGGACGTGTTTCAAGAGGTGCCTGGACTACCTCCGAAGAGGGATATTGAATTTTCTATAAATTTGATGCCTGGAACAGCTCCAGTTTCAAAAGCTCCTTATAGGATGAGTACGCCAGAGCTGAAAGAGTTGCAATTGCAGCTCGAAGAGCTATTAAAGAAACGTTACATTCATCCCAGTGTGTCACTGTGGGGAGCCCCAGTCCTATTCGTGAAGAAGAAAGATGGGACGTTGAGGCTGTGCATTGACTTTCAGTATTTGAATAAAGTCACTATCAAGAACAAATATCCTCTGCCAAGGATTGATGATCTTTTTGATCAGTTAAAGGATGCGAAAGTATTTTCAAAAATAGATCTTTGATCTGGATATCATCAAGTGAGGATAAAAGATGAAGACATCAGAAAGACTGCCTTCAGAACAAGATACGGTCATTATGAGTTCACTGTGGTGTCGTTTGGACTGTCTTCATGTGCTTAATGAATGGAGTGTTCAGAAATTATTTGGACAAGTTCGTCATAGTATTCCAGGATGATATCTTGTTGTATTCCAAGATAGAGGAAGAACACGAACAACATCTTAGAGTGGTGCTGCAGGTGTTGAGAGAACACCAGCTTTACTCAAAACTGAGCAAGTGCTCATTTTACCAAAAGCAGATCCATTACTTGGGACACATTATATCAGAG
>ML781971.1:523711-541648 GCA_009831015.1 Picea engelmannii | reverse complement strand
CGATGTAAACTATGATCTGAAAGAGATTGTAAATATGTGTTATATGCTGGTGAGCCAAGTTTTGTATAATCCAGTAGGCTTATGTGTTTGATTAGGCTAGAGAGCCTAAGGGTTGAAGGCCAAGGGCATGGATTTTGTATCTGTATGTATGCAGCACATTAATAAAATATAAACACCCGCTAGGTGCAGACCGACCATGATGAATGAGTGATGGTGGACTGAGCGTCCACAGAGGGGCAAGGGATTAGGGGCTGAAAGGTGGGAAAAGGGGCTGAGTGTTGAGCCTAGGGGCTAAGCCTAGGGGGCTTAGGCCTGGAATAATATTTTTAATATTATTTCCAAAAAGAGCCATGTGCATATTATTTTATCCTAAGTTCTTGGCAAGGGAGGGAACGTGCAAAGGGGATGCATGATGTGGAACACATGCAGTTCCCAGGGTGACAAGTGTCAACCCTGGTGCATGAAAATATAATCGCCGAGATGATCCGCGGGAGGGGATCTTTTCTCCATTCGGACCTGAACCTCGGAGGGGGGAACCGGTACGACCTCTGCCAGAATACCCTGGTTCATCCCTGAAAGAGCTTCTGAAATACCCTGGTGCAACTCCTGTCTGAAGAGTTTGAACCTATGTTGACCCTACGTGGATTGTTTGTCATGTGTTCCCGATAACCCGAGCGTGAGTCTGTCCCATGTTGTCGAATTGAGAAATAGGAAGTGACCTGCCATTGTTGAACCAGTTAGAAAGCCCGAGCCTATATTCCCGATTTTCTGTGGTGGTCATGCAGTGCTGGTCTGCGCGTAGCATACTGGCTAGAGTAAGCCTATGCTGAGCTTGTGTATGACCTCTCTCCAGGTGAGGGAGGTGGTGGATGTTGGAAGAGGAAGGTTGTCAGGCCTGTGAGCAACTCTTTTCAGGTGGAAGAGTTTGTTGGGAAGTGTTTTCTTCCAGAGAGTGTCCAGCACCAGCTACGGGCCCTGAGACTTCCTGATCCGGCCTGTTGCCGAGACCCAGAGGGGAGGTTAGCACCGATGGACTGTGCATGAGAAGGTGTATACTCCCGGGCGGAACAGGCATGTGGGGAAAGAGGGTCTGGTAGTAGTGGGCGTAAGATGGCATCTTTGGAAAGAATCCTTCCAGATATTTCTATGTTGTCTTCCCTGTAACCTCATCCTAGCCTAGGATTCCTTGCCTTGGGGTGGAGCTCGGTCCCAGCTCGAGGGTGACCCTCTGTTGAGATGATGAACAGTGTGGTCTAAGGCTGGGAGGTTCGTGGAAGGCCTACACTTGGTTGGTGATTTCTACAGTTGTTAAAAGATAAGTATTTGAATTATGCTTTGATTATGTGGTGCATGACTGTGTTGTTTATGTATCATGTTTTCCACTGTGTAAATGAGTTATTGTTAAATGGTATGGAATGTTTAATTATAGAAATAACAAGATATGTTTTACTCTGTAATTTAAATGTGTTTAATTGTGTTAAATGCATGTGGAGTATATACTACTCTGCATGTGTAATATAAATCAAATTTAAGTGTACACCGATTGTTTTATTGTGCGTTATAAGCCTCAGTCTAGCAAAAAGGTACACTACAGTATTGGTTCGGTGGAAGTTAACGCCACCATCCCAGGTGCCTTCCACCACCTTTAATTAGCCATCGTGGTCTCTTTTTTTAGCACATCCCCCTCTCAACAGTCATGCAACATATATTCATACATCATTTACATTCCTCGGACCTTTTATACTAAGGTCCGTTAATTCAAACATTCACAATCTTTGAGTTTGCCATACTTCTTGGCCAATATAGTTATTTTTACAGACTGGGGGAAACAGGGTGTTACAATTCCCTCCCCCTTAAAGGAACATCGCCCTCAATGTTCTATCCATCAATAGAACATGTAAGTACATAAGTAAACAAAATCGAGTATGCATGTTTTATGGCATCTTCCATTTCCCAGGTAGCCTCATCTGGGCCAAAATGTTTCCACTACACCTTGACCTATGCAATGGTTCGGTTCCTGAGTGGGGTTTCCTTTTTGTCCAGTATGCATTGAGGTTCTGGTAGGAATTGTCCCTCCGGTTCCACCTGTATCACAGACTAGTCAATTATATGATTAGAATCATGTACGTATTTCTTCAATAATGAAACATGGAAAACATTATGTGCTTTTACTGTGGGAGGAAGTGCTAGCCTATAGGCTATAGGTCCCACTCTATCTAGAAATTCAAAGGGTCCACAATACCGAGGTGCCAACTTGGCACAGGCTCCCATCCTCAAGGAACTCTTCCTGGGCCTAACTCTGAGGTATACATGGTCTCCCACCTTGAACTCTCTTGGAGTTCTCTTTTGGTCGGCGTAACTTTTCTGTCGGTTCTGAGCAACCTTTAGATTTTGTTTTATTTGAATCACTTGTTGTTCCATTTCTTTCAACATGTTAGGTCCAATAGTAACTCTGTTTACGGTATTACTCCAACTTACTGGAGTATTGCACGGCCTACCATAGAGGACTTCGAAAGGACTCATCTTTAGGGATTCTTGGTAGCCGTTGTTGTAAGCGAATTCCACTAGTGGCAGGTAGTCTTCCCACTTTTGGGGTTGATGAATTACATGCATCCTGAGCATGTCTTCTAATATTTGATTCACCCTTTCCATATGTCCATTGGTTTGAGGGTGATAGGTTGTGCTAAATAGTAACTTGGTCTCCAAACCATCCATCAACGATTTCCAAAAGTTGGAAGTAAATTTCATGTCTCTGTCAGACACGATCTCTTTCGGCATACCATGGAGTCTGAATATCTCCTTCATGAATATGTTGGTGATGTCTATTTCCTTACAAGTCGACTTGACGGGGATAAAATGAGCGAACTTTCTCAACTTATCCACCACTACCATGATGGCATCATTCTGTTTTATCGAGGTTGGTAATACGGTGATGAAATCCATGGAGATGGTTTCCCATTTCCATTCCGGGATTGGTAGAGGTTGTAATAATTCTGTTGGGTTTCGGTGTTCTGATTTAACCTGTTGGCACTCTATGCATTTGGCTAAGTACTTAGCTGTGTCTTTCTTCAATCCAGGCCAATAGAATTGTTTCATGGTGGTCGTGATCATCTTCTAGTATCCTAGATGATCAGTGTAGGGTATTTTGTGCAGTTCATCCATTATGAACCTCTTCAAGTCGTCACAATCTGGGATATACAATCTATTTCTATAAGTGAGTAGACTTCCTTCCATCATCTGGTAGCCTCCATATTTTATCCCTGTGGGTTCTTAATGCAAGTACAAGGTCACGGTCTGGAAGAATGTGTCTGTCTCTTGTCCATTTCTGACTCTTTCCTTGACATCCATATCACAGGTGCTTACTACTGCCAGGTGAATTTTTTTCATGCTTCTGCTAAGGGCATCGGCCACCCTATTTTCCTTTCCTTTAATATGTTTGATTTCAAAATAAAACTCGCTGAGGAGGGCCATCCATCTAGCTTGTCTAGCATTGAGATTTGGTTGGTCAAACAGATATCGCAATCCACAGTGGTCTGTCATAGGTACAAATTTTCTTCCCAAGAGGCAATGCCTCCACATTTTCAAGGCGTGCACTATGGCGGCTAGCTCTAAATCATGGGTCACATAGTTGACTTCGTCCTCATTCAATTTTCGGGATTCTTAGCAGATCACACTTCCTCCCTGCATAAGGACTCCTTTGAGCCCTTCCTTATAGGCATTTGTGCACACGAGGAAGTCAGTTTCGGAATCAGCAATCTTTAGTACAGGTGCGTGGGTCAGTAGATGTTTTAGGGTTTGAAATCTTTCTTTACATTTTTGTGTCCACGTGAATTTTGTCCCCTTCTTCTGGAGGGTAGTGATTGGATTCCCAATCTTGGAGAATCCTTTTATAAATATCCTATAGTATCATGCCAAGCCCATAAAGGATCTGATATCTGAAACATCCTTCGGGGTAGGCCATTCCATGATAGACCTGATCTTATCAGGGTCTACCGCTACTCCTTGTTCAAATAGGACATCGCCCAAGTAATGTATCTTCTTTTGGAAAAGGTCACACTTGCTAAATTTGGCATAGAGATGATGTTCTCTTGGCACTTGAATCACAAGCCTATGGTGTTCCTCATGTTCCTCTCTATTCTTGGAGTAAATTAATATGTCGTCAATAAAAACCAACACAAATTTGTCTAGGAATTTGTTGAGCACATTGTTCATCAAGCACATAAAAGTGGCAGGGGCATTGGTCAATCAGAATGGTACTACCACAAACTCGTAGTGACCATATCTCGTCCTGAAGGCAGTTTTGTGGATGTCTTCGCCCTTGATTCGGACTTGATGGTATCCAGATATCAAGTCAATATTCGAGAATATAGAGTCACCTCCCAATTGATCAAACAAGTCATTGATCTAGGGTAAGGGGTACTTGTTCTTTATGGTTACCTTATTGAGTTGTCTATAATATATACACAGTCAGAGGGTACCGTCTTTCTTTTTCACAAACAGGATTGGTTCCCCCCATGGAGACATGCTGGGCCGGATATAGCCTCTGTCCATCATTTATTTCAGTTTCAATTTAAGTTCAACTAGCTCAAGTGTGCTCATCCTGTAGGGTGTCCTAGACACTGGCACCGCTCCTGGTGCAAGTTCTATTGAGAAGTCGATGTCCCTTCTCGGAGGTAAACCTAGTACCTCTTCCAGAAATACATCTTTGTATTTTCTTAGTGTAGGGTGGTCTTCGAGGATTGGGTTGTCACCTTCAATTTCTTTCAACATCTATATTTCATATAGTGGACATGCTTTTCTGCAATACTTTCTCATTTGAAGAGCTGATATTTGTCTCACCGAGACAAGTTTTTGGATTCCTTGAAGGGTTATTTTTCTTCCTTCTTCACTTACACATTCCAAGGTTTTATGGTAACAGTCTAGTTTGGCTTTGTGGGTGGCTAGCCAGTCCATGCCAATCAACAAATCATACGATCCCATAGGTAATATGTTAAGGGTTGCTTAGGTGGGGAATTCGCCCATAATTAATTGGCAGACTGGTATGACCTCCGCTACTCTTCTTTTGGTGCCAGTGGCTAACTGTACCAACCATGGTTTGGCATTTTTATGTGGCTATAGTTTACAGTTATCAATAGCCTTAGGGGCTATATAACTCAAATTTGAACCAGGGACAATCAGAATAGACGCTAGATGTTTGGTGATCATATCTTCGATTTCCACCACTGAAGCTTGGTGGTCAGCTTGGTTATTATCCAAGGCTGCATAAATTTGCGGTACACTCTTGGCCACGTTATTGAAGGTGGTAGCTTCTTGAACGTTGTAAATTCTTTGGTTGTTCTATTGTCGGTGTGGGTAGTCCCTCAGTAGATGTTCTTCTCCACAACCCCAACATTTCAAAGGTTCTCTCTTTGGGTTATCAATCTTTATTGGGGAAAATCTAGAAAGTTTATTTCCGCTCAAGGAGGGAAAGTTTTGCTGGTGTACACTTCGGATTGGGAAGCTCATCCTTCTGTTCTTTTTATATTCCTTAAATCTTGGGGATTTAAACCCCCTTTTCTGGAATCCTGAACTATTCTTCTGCTTCCAGCCTTCGCAAGGTCATGTCCGATGCCCAAGCTATTCATAATAATATCTTGCCTTTCGGATAGTATCTTCTAGGGTCTTTGGTTCGTCAAATTCAATCATGTTCTAATAGTCTTTAGGTAGTCCGCTGATGAATCATTGCACCTTTGCCTTTTCTGCTTTTATGTAGGGTACATACCTCAACAACCCGATGAATCTACTGACATATTCCTCTATGGTGAGTTTCCCCAGCTTGAGTTCATAGAATTCCTTAGCCTTTTCATCGAAGTATTTTTCCGACAGATATTTATTCCTAAAGTATTTCTCAAACCATTCCCAAGACAGGTCTTCTTCGTGAATCCCTTTTACATTCTTAAGGTATTCCCACCAAATGGAAGCCTTTCCATTCAAGTTGAAGGTGGCTACTCGGGCCTTCAAGTTTTTTGAGAAATCATGGACTCTGAAATACTTCTTTAGTCTAAGAAGCCAGGCCTCTGCTTCCTCTCCTTTCTTTATTTCACCATCGAAGGAGGTTGGTTTGGCCTTTTTTAACTCTTCAAGATTATGATTCTTGGAAAGCTTCTTCTTCTTTCATTTTCTTCAGGAATGAGAACTAGTTCTACTACTTGAAGATCCCTTCGAGTCGCCAGCTTCCTTTCCAGAAGATTTGTTTGATGCTTGTCCCTTATCTCTGGGGTGGATCTTTCTCGAGGTGCTCCTCTCAGTGTGGCCACTGACGTGACCATGTTTCTATGTCTTAGGCTCATGTTGCAATTGCCTTTGTATGTCGAATAAGCTCTGCAATAAAACCGCATTAATTTCTATTTGCTTCTCTTGCTCTTTTATCATCCTTTCATTGTCAGCCTTGCAGCTCTGTAATTCGACCATGAGGCTCCTCACCGTCTCAGCTAGATCTGGAGGGATCCCTACCGCCCTCCTTTCGTCAGACTCTTTGTCTCTATTGTGGGAGCCCTCCCCCACTTCATGGCGAGTCACCATTCTATACGTGTGTAATTTCCCATGGTTGATCTTCCGCTTGTGTGCAAAAGAAAAACGCTGACTGTTAGTCAATGTTTATATTCATTTATAACCAGTACATAATTCATATTTTTCACATGCACAAGAACAATAGGGGTTTTTCACTCTTAACTTCGACTTTTGATTAAGGGGGGTTAAGATAGAGGGTTACTCCTATTAAGAGTGCTTTGAATGGAGTCTTTGCGCAACCCGTTCATGAGCCCAAGCAGGCCAAGTGTTGTAACCATGCTCTGATACCAATTTGTAACACACCCACTATGGGAGCTAAGATTTTTTGCCTTTTTCTTTCTTCTTCATTGTTGAGGGATAGAGTTCCCAAATTCTTACGAGGTTCTGGTGTAGGCTAGGTCTTCCAATCGGGACCTTCACCCAACCAATTCACGGGTTCTTTTATTGAGAATCTCTTGTGTACAATTCACGCACCAAGTGTAGGATTTACTTCCATGTGTCCATCGGTTGTGACCCCAGGCTAAGTCAAGAGGTGCCTTTTTCATTTCAGGACTTCGGACACCGGGAGTTCGAAATGCAAGGGAGTCAAATATTTCGACACCCTGAAACCCGAAATCCTATTCACACCAAGCCTGCTCTGGGATTTCACCTACCGGGACTTCGCGTACTGGGATTTCGTGATGTATGGAGATGAGGGTTCATACCCTTCGGTTTCCCAGGTGCCGCAACACCGTAGCCCATATAGCTACTAGGCACATTTCAGGGTTTCGCGAGTCGGGATTTCACGATATGCGAAGACAAGGGGTTTTCCCTTGGGTATCCCCGGTGCCGAAATGTCGAAATACCAAACTCTAGCCGCTATACCATTTTGGGATTTCACGATATGTGAGGACGAGGGCCTCGCATCTAGGATATTCAGGAGCCAAAACTCCAAAGCTCATATATCCCCTCAACTCACTTCAGGGTTTTGCAAGTTAGGATTTTGCGATGTGTAATAACAAGAGGTCTCATATCTGAGTTTCCCGGGAGCTGAAACTCCGAAGCTCATGTATATATGCTACGCTCGTTTTGGAGTTTCACAAGTCAGGATTTCGCGATGTGCATTGACAAAATGTCTTGCATCTGAGTTTCCCGAGAGCTGAAACTTCGAAATGCCGAAATGTCGATATATATATATATATATACAACACTAAGTTCATTTCGGGGTTTCCCAAGTCAGGATTTTGCAACTACCGAATACAAGAAACCGACCCTTAGGATTCTCGGGTGTCGAAATGCTGACACATCAAACTCTAGCCACGCTATCATCATTTCGGGGTTTTACAAGTCAGGATTTCAGGACTAGTGAGTACAAGAGACTTGCCCTTAGATATCCCGGGTGCTGAAACATCGAAACACCGTATCTCATCCACTCTATTATCATTTCGGGGTCTCGCAAGTCGGGATTTCGGGATATGCGCAAACAAAAGGTCTCGCACTTATGTTTCTCGATTTCCGAAACTCCGAAACACCAAGACTTATCCACGTTAGACTATTTCAAGGTTCGACGTATCGGGATTTCGCGTCTGGCAAGTACAAGGAAACTCACCCTTGGGTTTCCCAATTGCCGAAACTCTGAAACACCAAGACTTATCCACGCTAAACTATTTCGGGGTTCCACGTATCGGGATTTCATGTCTGGCGAGTACAAGGAAACTCACCGTTGGGTATCCCAGGTGTCGAAACGCCGAAACACCAAACTCTAAGAAAACCATTCTTTCTGGTGTAGAGTTTCCAAAATTAGGCCATAAAATCCTTCAACGGATTCTTGGGTAATTATCACTAGGCTTGGTGACCTGACTGTAAGACCTTCTTAAATTATTGAGCTAGGAACTCTGTGACAGGGGTGAGGTAAGCTTAAGTATTTATTTAAAAACGGAAGTCCCTTCCAGAAACTCACTCTGGCTCTGGAATATGATGGAGCTTCCCAGAAGAAGGTGCCTTCGGGAAAACAAACCAGGGCATATCATGGGTCGTGAACATGGGACAACTCTCGAGGGGATGAGTTCGAATCTGAACTTATACATTTGATACATAAATCGATTATAGTCATACAAGTATAAGCATGCATTCATTATTGCTGATCGAAATACCAGGCAAACACTTCTATACATAAATCAATCTTTTATAAGTGTACAAACATGAGCATGCATCCATTATATTTTAATTCAAGATGCGAGATGTAAACACTTATCAGAAAGAACACCAAGTGTAGCACGACTGCTGAGAGGGGTGCTCGTTTCCACCCAACCGTAGGCTCAGCGACTCCAAATGGATTTACCACTAGCCACCCCCGAGCTAGACCACGATGCTTTAAGACTCAGTCTCTTACTTCCCGCTTGTCGGAAGTCCAAGACGAAGGTTACTCTCCTCCTCTGCTCATGACTCTCTCTATTTTTCGGAGTTCCTCTAGTTCTTCTTCCGTGATTCCTCTCGCATCCCCCTCCACACACTTCCTTTATTGCTTTGTCCTGCAAGGTTGCGTGTGGCGCGAATTCCCCCATAATGGTCAGGTCTGAGGGCTTATACGGATGGGCGGTTCACCCCCATCCCCTCATTAACTCATGAGGAGCCTCCCCACCTACCATCCTGGCAAGTAATTCATTCCAGGGCCAGAGAGCAGCTTTGGTCTTTGAGCCAATAAAGACCAACACGGTATTGGTTCGGTGGAAGTTAACGCCACCATCCCAGGTGCCTTCCACCACCTTTCATCAGCCATCATGGTATCTTTTTTCAGCACATCCCCCTCTCAACAGTCATGCAACATATATTCATACATCATTTACATTCCTCGGACATTTTATACTAAGGTCTGTTAATTCAAACATTCACAATCTTTGAGTTTTCCATAGTTCCTGGCCAATATAGTTATTTTTACAGACTGGGGGAAACAAGGTGTTACATGGGGGCTGGAAGGTTGGAAAGAGAGACTAAGTGTGGAGCCTAGGGGCTTAAGTCCTTGGGAATAATATTTTAATATTATCCCAAAAGCCATGTGAAATCTATGTTTTGTCCTAAGTTCTTGGGGAGGGACGCATGTAGCTTCATGGGCGACATATGTCGACCCAGGTGCATGCAATTTAACCCAGGAAATGAGTCGTGTTGGGGGCTCTTTCCATTCTATCGACTGTTGCGTGGGAGTTGGGTGGGCATTTCTCCAACCATCACCTAAATCCGGGGTTCGACCTTCCAATTCCTCCATCCTCCATAATTACGTGTTTGGCCTCTGTGATTGAACCTCTGTACACCTTATGCATCTCTAAAACCAAAGAGAGCCACGTTATGCTTTAGCACTGATCGTTCCCGTTTCGAGTGTCCATACCCATTTTCCCAATTGACTGTTGTGGCCACGCAGTGCTGGACTGTGTGTGGCTTGCTGGCCAATGTGAGGGAGGTGATTGTTGTTGAAGAGGTAGGTTACCCAGTCTGTGAGCGACTTTCTCCAGGTGAGAGAGTGCACAGAGGAAGTGAGAACTCCTAGAAGGAGTCCTATAGCTTCCACAGAGCTCGGAGACTTCCGGTCTGGTCTGTTGCTGAAGCCCAAGGGAAGGGAGGTTAGTAGCCGATGGACTATCTTGGTGACAGTGAAGGTGTATACTCCTGGGGTGGGACAGACAAGTGGGGAATGAGAGTCTATGGGCAGTGGGCATAAGTGGCTCCTGGGAAAGGATCCTTCTCCTGTGACTGTTTGTCTTCCTATATTCCTTGCCTAGCCTAGGAATCCCTACCCGGTGGAGCTTAGTCCTAGCTCAGGGGTGACCTACTGCTGAGAGTGATGAGCAATGTGGTCTAAGGCTGGGAGGTTCGTGGGAGTTCTACACGCAGTTGGTGAATTACATCCAGTCTAAAAGATAAGTATATACATGCATATAATTTAAATTAAATATGCATGTCTTTGATTCTAGCAATGTTTACATGTATTCCATTATATTCGTGAATTATTGTTAATGTCGTGGATTATGTATGCTAACGGTATTAATGTGCTTACACTATGTTTAACTGTAATTAAGAAATTGTATTTCATAAGAATGCATAATATGTTACAGTAGTGTTTTTCCGCGTAGTAATGTTGGCCCGACCATGGGGTTGATGGTGGGGGGAACGTTACAGTATGGTATCAGAGCCTAGTTTCAATGCTAAGCCTAGATGGGCCGGATAAGTGGTCTTTGGACCGATATTTTGAGAAGAAATTATGTTTGGAGGACTAATTTCAGACCTCGGAATGTTTCTGAGTGTCAACAAACTACTTGATCGTGTTACAAAGTTCGGGAAGTGTAGCAGTATTATAAAACTGCAGTCGGTGTGGTATATGGCCATAGGGAGAGAGAGAAGTCCACACCAGAAGTGTTGGAGCCATAGAATCTGTTTGGGAGGAAAGGAGAAGCCTCACAATCGTCGATCTAAGAGAGATGTGGACCGTTAATTGTCCAGGAAGAAATCGACATTTCAGGAATAGGGAGGACGAAGGTGGAAAATCTTTCTACCTCGTGACACACAAAATCCTGATACACGAAATGTCGATGAGATCTGAGTCATCAGATCATGGGTAATCAAGACCATTGGATCAAGTAGATGAAAGTTCAAAAGGAGGGTACCAATTCATTGGCCAAAAGTTCTTGAGAAGCAGAGTTGGACGGTCAGAATTCTCTGTGGAGAACTCAAGAAATCGCGAGGATCGTAAGATATCCAAAATTTGCAAGGTAGTTAGTGGATGGAGAAACTCGCCACCCTAGGATCCAGAATAAATGTGGGTCATTGATCGTGGTTGGTTTGATCCGTTGCATCATTTCGTGAATTCGGGGATCATGAACTTGGAGCGCAGGCCAAATTCTTGGTCACTCCAAGTCCCAAATCACAAAAGAGATTAACAAGGGTAGAATCGAACAGTGGAGCGCTTCCAGGAAGAAGTGTCGAAATCGCGTGATCTGAAAATAGGGGGCTGACTTGTTATGCTACGCAAGCACCCTCTATCTCATTAAAATAAAACTCCACAGGACCTTGCTCAATGTGTCAAAATATGAAAGATAAATTATGTGTCAAGTTCATGCATCTTCTTTTAAATGTTCATGTGTGAGGAATTTTTCCTTTAAATGGTTAAATATGTGTTTTAAATAAATACACAACAAACATTACTTGCAGCAAATAAACCATCAAACTCACAACAATAACAAGATGATAAAGGAGTTCGCCCCTCTCTGGGCTACATCTCCTTGAGCCTCCATCAATGGACTTGGCTCTTTCGGATTAATTTTTCAAAGATTATTTTACAAGCTACTTCTAAAATCCAATGGATTTTATGACTGTACCATTGGGTTTAGAATACATAAAAACCCCAAAAATGACTAATAGAACTCTGAAAACGGACCATGGCTCATCCGGGCATGACCTCTTCTACATGTGGCCTTGAGCTTCCCTGAGCTTCCTTGTGGTAAAAACACCTATAAAAGTCCTCAAAAGCCTTTGAAACCTATCCCAATGTGTTCAGAGCATAACAATTAGCCAAAAATGACTATTCAGTCATAGAAAACAGACTTGGGCTCATCTGAGCATGACCTCAATCAATGAGGGCTTCAAGCTCCCTAAAGCTCTCTGAAACTTCAATGGTGAAAAACCTGCAAAAGAAGTCTTCAAATGGATTTGAAAACAATGCCAATGGATTCAAAACGTCCAAAAACCCCTAGCTGGGCTTTTTCGACACCTCATTTAGCCAAAAAATGAAGAAGATAGGCCTCTTGTCATTTTCTTTCTTCAAGCTTGTTGTCTCTGGTTCGCCAAAACGCACCTCTGTACATTCAACCTAGCACATGTGCTCAATCTCATGCTAAAACCTAGCACCGAGCGCAATCGCATAACGGTGTGAACTGTAGGATGATTAGCAGAACTAAAGCCCCCAACTTCCAAACCGTTGGGCATATGGGTCCATGTGACCACGTCCTAGCGCATAGATAGGCACCCGCTCCAAGGTTGAACCTAGGCATGACATGTGGCGGCGCATAAACTCAATCATTTGAAAGAAAAAACAAATCCACGCCAAAAATATGTGTGTATAATGGTCACATGGTAATATGTGTGCGATCGGGGGCTGGGGCTAAACCCCAGCTCGGACCCCCACGCCAACCATAAAACAAAGCAAATTTAAATATAAATAAACTCATTTATATAACAAGACTTAACATGTGGAGTGCTGGTTGGTTGGAATTTGTCAAAACTTTGCCAATGGGGGAGGTCCAAGGTTCGATCCCCATGACTCCATAATATTTTAACCAAACACCCAAACCAATAATAGGGTGTCACGTGGCAGCCCATGCCTGGGCCACATGACACCATACCATTTGCCAAAATGATGCCATGTGTCACAACAGGATTCGTCCAAAATATACCAATCAATGAATTCCATGTCACCAACTACCACCTCAGCGTATGGACGTGCCACATCATCGTATGGCCTCTGCCACGTCAGCATCCGTACGGACTGTACAGTCAGCACAATTTGTTTTTTCCTGTTTGACGATTCGAACAAAATGTGATATCTCACTCATCCGACGTCTGTTTGAACCCAAATGAGTTGCGTTGGGTTCGTGATGATGAGGGCTACGCACCCGTTTGTTTTGAGGCAATTCCAAGAACTTTTATTTTTGGGCTAAATTTTGACCCCTGGTCCAGATTCTGATCATCCCATGAGTCGTCGAATCCAGCCAACTAGAGAGGAAGTTAGGGATGAAGAGCTCTGACAGGTGTAAGCTTAGGAGAGATCTAGACCATCGGATCAGGGGAGGCTCATAGTCGTTGATCTCATACATGAATTCCCATATCGGAATTCGGAGATTGAAGTGACAAGAGATTTGGAGTTGTTGTATCGTGAACTCTCGGTTCATGAAACTCCGAAAATATCTGGACCGTTGGATCCAAATCATCAAGGATTGTTGGATCTCGTACAAGAACTCATATATCGGAGTTCAGGGAATGGAGTGACTAGTGGTTTGGGTCACTGCATTTCGAACTCCCGGTTACCGAAATCCCGAAACCCGAAGTTCTGAAGTCCCGAAATCTTCGAAGACGGAAGAACCGTAGTGGAATTTTAACCGTTGTATGTTGGGTAAATGTGGACCATCGATCCACCTTATTTACATGAATTTGGTAAATCGAAACTCCGGGAGATAGATGTGTGTACCTTAAACTCTTTGAAGGTCGAAAGCCCAAGTAGCACCTAGTACTCTAGCATTTGGTCACGACCTTTGGTTATGAGGGTAGGGGCTAAGAAAGAGGGAGATATCACCCGAAAATTACAGAGCCAAGAATAACTTGGAAAGTTTGTGAAGTCAAAGCGTTTTCTTAAATCAGAATGGTTTTGAATGTGTGGAGTTTGCTAAGAATGACTACCTGACAAATCCCTGTTGTCTGCACATGTGTTTGCAGAYGCTTAGCAAGTGCCAGAACCGAATAGGGTTGTCGTTGAGAACAGAGAATGGAAGAGGTGCAGATTGCCTCCAATTCATAGAACGAAAGAGAAGGAAGGAATGTCAACTTGGGAGTCGAAGGATCAAACTCTAATGGGMAAGGAAAAGAGATGGATAAGGAAGGACATATGATGAAAATCATTGAAAGATTGCAGGAAAATGCCCAGGCTCGTCGAGTTGATAGTCGAATGCTCATGAAAGTCAGGGATAAGCAGGGTGAATTCAACTTAAGGATGTTGAAGATTCTGGAAAGAATAGAAAAGAAATTGGAAAATGAGAGTGACTCAAGCAAGACAGAGAGTCGTAGGACCCCTGAGAGGAAAACAATATCAAGGAGTGTCAGGAGACATTGTCGTCGCTCCCCAAAGCATTCCAGTAGTGAAGAACACAGTAGTTCAAGATCATCTCCTACCAGAAAGCACAAGAGATCTAGAATGGATGAATTGAAAGGGGAAATGAACACGATCAAACCTCCAACGTTCGATGGAGAACATAAGAAGGAGGAAGATGTTGAAACTTGGTTGCTTGGTATGAGGAAATAATTTCAACTACAGAATTAATCCTCTCATGCAGAGGGCAGGATTTCCATGTATCAATTGAAGGGAAAGGCATCCATGTGGTGGGATCAACTTGTGCAAGTGCAACACATCAGGGAAAGGGACATCACATGGAAAGAATTCAAGAGGTATTTCGAGAGGAAATGCTTAACTAAAAGATATTATGACAGAAAGATGAAAGAGTTCTTGGAACTCAAGATGGAAAACCAGACCATTGATGAGTATGAACGAAATTTTTTGGAATTATTGAAGTATGTTATGTTCATCAAAGATGAGTCTGTCAAGATTCAGAGGTACCTGAGTGGATTACCACCTCCTATTAGGGATAAGATTCAGTATGATGACCCAAAGACTATGGAAGAAATGATAAAAAGAGCGAAGAGCTTATTTGAACAACAAAGAGAAAAGCCTACCTTTCGGAAGGCTTGGGATGACCGAAAAAAGTTCAAGAAAGAATAGAGGCAGAAGGGAAATAAACCACCCTTTTTCAGAAATAGTCCTCAAAGACAGTTGTCTCTTAGAGAGCCCAAGAAGGTTGAAGTGAGTGGACAAATGTCAAGGCCGCCACCTATGGAATGTTGGGGTTGTAAAGAAAACCATAGGTATAGAGATTGCCCCCACAGAAATGATAAAGTAAGAGTTCTCCACAATGTTCAGCAAGCTGAAACAGTGGAGGACATGGGCAATAGAATTCCAAGGATCTACGCAACCCTGGACAACAAGCAAGATGAGTATCAGTCGCACATGATTGAAGTAGAAGGTATGATCAAAAACCATCCATTTACTATTTTAGTTGATTCAAGGGCTAGCCATAGCTATATAGACCCTAGAGTGGTAGAAAGTTTGCATTTGATAAGAAGCAAACATGAAAAGTCTTGGTTAGTGCAGCTAGCTACATGAACCAAGAGGAAAGTCACAGAGTTAGTCAAGTCTTGTCTTGTAGACATGAATGGACTGAGCACGAAGGTCAATTTGAACATTCTGCCATTAGGCTCTTATGACTATCTAATTGGGATGGACTGGTTGGACCAACACCATGCCATCTTGGACTGTCGGAACAAGGCATTCACTTGCTTAGATGAAGAAGGGAATCAGAGAGTCATCCAAGGAATTCCTAGAGTTGTTATTGTTAGAGAAATATCAGCAATGCAGCTAAAGAAGTGCTACAGAAAAGGCTGTCAATTATTTGCAGCCCATGTGGGGGAAACGCCTAAGGATAAGGTGTCAAGTATTGAGGGTCATGAGGTACTTAAAAAGTTCGAAGATGTATTCCAGGAAGTACCTGGACTACCTCCGAAAAGGGATATCGATTTCTCTATGAACTTGATGCCTAGAGCAACTCCAATGTCAAAGGCTCCATATAGGATGAGTGCGCCATAACTGAAAGAGTTGCAGCTGCAACTTAAAGAACTTCTGAAGAAGGGGTATATACGCCCAAGCATGTCACCTTGGGGTGCCCCAGTCCTGTTCGTAAAGAAGAAGGACAGAACGTTGAGATTGTGCATCAATTTTAGGCAATTGAAAAAAGTAACGGTGAAGAACAAGTATCCTTTGCTGAGGATTGATGATCTCTTCGATCAGTTGAAGGATGCAAAAATATTTTTGAAAATAAATCTAAGATCGGGATATCACCAAGTAAGAATAAAATATGAAGAGACCAACAAGACCGCCTTTAGAACAAGGTATGGTCATTACGAGTTCACAGTGGTGTCGTTTGGACTATCAAATGCACCCGTTGTTTTTATGAGCTTGATGAATGGAGTATTCAAGGACTATCTAGTCAATTTTTTCATCGTCTTCCTAGATGACATTCTAGTGTATTCCAGGACCGAAGAAGAACACAAACAATGGTTGAGTATGGTGTTGCAGGTGCTAAGAGAGAACCAACTGTATGCCAAGCTGAGCAAGTGCTCATTTTATCAGGAGTGGATCCATTACTTGGGACATATTATCTTGAAGGATGGGATAGCAGTAGGACCTGAGAAGATTGAAGCCATAGAGAATGGTCAGTGCTAAGGAACGTAATGGAAGTTAGATTCTTTATGGGATTGGTTGGTTATTACATAAGGTTCATCGCAGGGTTTTCCAAGATAGCTCACCCCTATCACTTCCTTGCAAAGAAAGGGGAAGCAATTTCACTGGATAGAGGGATGTGAGGAAAGTTTCCAATGATTGAAGCAATTGTTAACCAGTGCTCCAATCATGAGGATTGCAGATCCAAATGCAAATTTCATAGTATGCACTGATGCATGGAAAGAAGGACTGGGAGGGGTCCTCAGTCAGAATGGATTTGTAATCTGTTATGAGTCCGGGAAATTAAAAGAGCATGAGAAGAACTATGCAAACCATGACTTGGAGTTGGTATCCATAGTTCATTTTCTAAAGCAATGGAGGCATTACCTCATGGGAAGGAGGTTTGAACTCAGAACAGACCATAATGGTATGAAATATTTGTTTGATCAGCCAACCTTAAACGCTAGACAAAGTAGGTGGCTAGAATTTCTGTGTGAGTACGACTTTGAGATCAAGCATATCAAAGGAAAGGAGAATAAAGTGGTTGATGCACTCAGTAGGAGGGTGCATGAATTACATGCTACAGCCATTAGCATGTATTAGACTGATATTAAAAGAAGAATTCTGGAGGCTGCAAATGGAGATTTGCAATACAGAGAATTGGTAGCCAAGCTACAGTAGGGTAAGATGCCACAGAATATGGAAATTTATAAATTGGAAACAGATGGAATACTGCTTTACAAGAAAATAATTTTTGTACCCAATGTCAGTGCTTGAAACAAATGATTTTGTAGGAGAGCATAATGTGTCTTATGTAGGGCACCCTAGATATCAGAAAACAGTAGCAGCGGTCAAGAGCCATTACTTTTGGCCAGGTATAATGAGAGAGATCGTTGAATACATTGCTAGATGTATGGAGTGCCAGAAAGTTAAAGCTGAGCATAGGCTGAAGAGAGAGAGTTCGTTGAATACATCGCTAGATGTATGGAGTGCCAGAAAGTTAAAGCTGAGCATAGGCACCCAGCAGGGTTGTTGCAACCTTTACCCATTCCTGAGTGGAAGTGGGAAGCAGTAACGATGTATTTTATTACGGGATTGCCCCGAATAGGAAAGATGCATGATTTGATCATGGTGGTGGTGGACAAGTGTTAAGCCCTAATGTTGGCTCATTACCCCTTAATTGGGGCATATTAGATTAGTAATGCTATTTTATTTATGTCGGCTTTAGGCTATTAGTTGTAATTTATATTAGTAATGTTATTTTAATTATGTCGGCTTTAGGCCATTATTTGTAATTATACCTCCTAGTCTCCTATATATAC
>ML781971.1:476396-502233 GCA_009831015.1 Picea engelmannii | reverse complement strand
TGTAGACTTGTGAACCATTGTGCAAAGTTTATGCAATCATCAAGTGTAGAAATGAGGTACCGAATATATTTTGTATTGTTTTTAGGGAATGAAACTATATAATTAATAGGCAACTATCTACAACAAAGAACCATAAATCTATACCATGAGTCTTCCAAACATGAAATGTGTTAGGGATTACTCGTTGATGCTACAAAACTACTTATATCCTTCATAATTAAACATCATTGTTGAAAGTAAAGTAGAATGCAAATGCTTAATGTTACAAAAAGCAAATGGAAACTAAAAGGAAAATTCAAATGTTGGAAGATAAACCTATTCGATTGTGCTCTAAATCACACAACAGATCCATTACCAACCATTGGTTTATGGCATAATGGAAAATGAATAAATCATATTATCGGAGATAACAAAAATGTTCTAGCTACATAAAATAGAAGCATTCACGCCATAATATATATATGCAATGCATAAAAAATATTACGATGCATTCATCAACAACCTCTCTAAGAGGGCCCTACCTATAGAGGATTGGTAAACCCCTTCTTTACAACTTAAATTGACTTAGAAGAATGATAATCCTCTTATTTCATAAAAAATATTAAAAATTATAAACTATAATTTACATCACTTTCAACCCTAGATATATGCAAACTTAAACCTATCACTATTCTAACAAAGCTACAAATGAGCATATTTATACTAAGAGAACCTTGACTCCCTATTAAGAAAATCTAGGCTATGAACTAATATTATTACCCTCATAATTGTCACCCCTCCTTCATTAGTTAAGGTAGTTTGTCAAGGAATGGGATTCTAGGGTGCATGATCTCTATTTGGCATAGGAACATAGATCTACTTGGAGGATCCATGGCACCATTCTTTCTCATGATTCGTTACATTAAATGATTTTTGTGGAGTGCACGACTATCTCCCTCCTTCTTGGACTGAGGCGAGAGGCTTGTTGGAGAACTCACAATGCTAGTCTCTTCATTGATATGTTTCTTTCATTGAGCTATCATAGAGTGCACAACCATCTCCCTTCTTCCTTGGACTGGGCTATTGGGGAACACATATCTACAAATTCCAATGTTACTTTGCTTGGGTTACTAGGGCCAATTGATTCATGCCTTAATTATTTTCTAGCAAATATTTTCCTTCTCCATCACCTTGATGAGAGTGTGTCAGATCATTCTTCTCCTGCATGTAGCTGGGAAAAATGTCAAAGGAAGGATCAAAGCTAAAAAACAAACAAAGTACTTTATTCCATAGCCATAGGGTTAAATCTATAAGGAATAAATCATAGAAAGCATATCACAAACCCATACTCATCGGCAATAAGAAAACTCAAGCATTCACACATAACAATCTAATGAAATGAAACCAAAATAGACTATTGCAAACTATTAATTAGCACATTGTCATTAACTAAAAAATAGGTTAGTTTAGTAGATATTTGACCAACCAATAGACAAATTGCAAGGTCTCGGGGGAAATTAGCTGTACAATTAATGAATATAATGGGATAATTTAGGAGCATGTCATACCTCCCATCTTAAAGGTTTGCATGACCTCATGCAAAAAGAAAGAAGAAAAATTGAAGGTTGTCTAGTAGCTTCATCAGTCTTCTCATCTTGCTCTTATTTTTGTTGTGTTGCTAGTTCTATCTATTGTGATGTTGCCATTGATTTTACCTTTGCTACTGCTATAGATTCAAATTTTTTCATAGCTATTGATTCTACTTCCATTTTTTTAGCTATTGATTCCACTTCAATTTTTGTTGTAGCTAACTCTATATTAAGTATCGTTGCTTTTGATAACTATGTTTTAAGTATTGTTGCTTCTAATGAATCTATTTTTAGTATTGCAGTTGTGGATGATTCTTATTTTTCTACTTGAGACTATCCTTTCTACATGGACTCTTTTTTGTTGTTGTTGGATACTAAGTCCTTGTTGCAGGGGATTTTATTTTTACTGTTGAAGTCCTTTCTTCCCTTGTTGGGGATCTTGGTCTATTACATGTTACTAGTGAAAATGTCCTTGCTGAAATGGATTATATTTCCCTTGGGATTGCTTCTCCTTCTCACTCTATTTCCTCTTGGTCCAATTGTTTCTACGTCATCCTATACAATTTTTATATCTTGTGATATTTCTTCAACTCTTGTTGCAGGTGCTAGTTCTGTGGTTGTCATTGATGGTTTTGGTGCTATGGATTGTAATGGTGGTGTCATATTTGTATCTTGTGACTACTCTACAGTGGGCTGTGCCAATTCCACAGTTACCCAAGGGAGCTAACACACATTTCTAAAGTTACATAGGGTTGTCTTCTTCTTAGGGAATCCATAATCAAAATTTTAATTAAACTATGTTATATACAACAACGATTTCATCAAATAATAGGGCATGTTGGAACACCTTTTATTTTTCAAATAATCTGGTCATCAAAGGTCGGAGCCACCTATTTCTAAGTATTGAGACGGTACACCTAAGCCTAAAAAGTCAAATTTTGTGATTTTGTATATATCATGGTCATACATTTCTGAACCCTCGATATCCCGACATGCGAAGTGGCGAAGTTGAATTAAGTGAAATCAAGGTTTTTTAACTTTTAAACACGGGTTATCACCATTGATACATCGTGTTCTCACGTTTCGAGAGTCACGTCTCGAACACCCTTCGAATGTCCGACGTGCGAAGTTGCAAGTCTTGTTTAAGTTAAAACTGGTTAATAGCAAGAATAATGACTTTTAAGCCATTTTTAATCTTCGTTGCGATTTCGCGACTCGGTGGTTGTTAACCCAGAAACAACACATTTGTAACTCCGATCCCCGAAGTTGCGATTTTCATTAATTAATCGGGGTTAATTAAAATCTTAAGCCAAATCACAGTTAATCAACCAAATCACAATATCGCAATTTTGGGGTTCGCGGATTCAACGACTAGGAGTTAAGTTATCTGATACTGCGAACTCCTAAAAAGGGATTAAAGACTAAACACACTTAATAAAAGGTTGAACTGAATTAATTAACACCTTAAACGACCTTTAACCCGTACAACCTACGGATTGAGTTTTAAACGTTGTCGTGATCCTCCCGAATCACAAGTTATCAAACATTTATGGCATTTATTAAGAAATTTAGTGAGGTGACTGATAGTAGGATCTGTTTTATTTCTAAATATTTCTATTAAATGATTTAAACGTTCTGTCAACAAGGACTCTCATAGACTTAAGTACTCAAAGAGAAAATATTTCAGTCATTATCTTAGATTTCTTTCCAATTTACGCAGAGACAAGTTCACCAAGATAACCTCTGTCTGTGTTTCCATTTTATCTGACAGGGAATCCAATTGCAAGGTTCTACATCATGGCTCCGTGAAAAGTGCCCAAAGCAGCTGCCGAGAGTTCAGGTCAAGGTTCAGATATTATTTCTGATACCTTGCCTAGAAGTATCAATACTGTCAAAACATGGACGTATGTTTCCGACATTCTACAATCCGAGATGATATATTGTCCAGATGATTCCAGTGATAGCGAGAAAGAAGACTTGTCCACCAAATACAAAATTGTCGCTCATTCGGAGATGCACAAGGTTGAAGCAAGGCCACGACTTTTTCCCTATTATGATATGATCAGATGGGTGCTGGACCATGTAGACATCCCTACTAGAACAATTTTCAATGAGCAGAAGGTGGCAATTTGGACATTCAGACCAGAGCATTTATAGGAAATGTATAAATTGTCTCCCATACTAGACCTTACTCACAATGCCGGATTATTGGAGGGTTTCAAAAAGAAGGAATGTGAGTAGTTTGGGAAAATATAATTCGACATGATCAAAGATTGGGTTTCGCACCCCGTGAAATTCAGGGTCGATACTAATGGAATTTATTCATTCTCATCGTTGGTACCACAATTCATGTATATAGCAATGCTAGTTTGCAGACTGTATGGGAAGGAGGACACCTCTCACTTCTTTCTCCCATGGGTACCACTTATGCACACAGTAGCAGAGGGATTCTATTTCGATTGGGCCAAATTGTTGTCAGACAGTCTGGCCAGTCGAATTACGGAATATCGAGCACAAAAGGCGAGCGGGAAGGCATCCTCATTCTTCATGTCCGCTTACATCATGGATGCTATTTGATTCATGACACCTTTCCCACTAATGAACTGGAGTTGGACTCCAACTAATGCAGACCCTATCCATGTCTGCCACTCGAAACTCTGGGAAGATAAAGCCAAATAATTCGTCTACGAGATTTTCAACTGGGTAATGGTGCCATTACATGTCTCTATCTTCGGCCATCTGCCTCGCATGATTTCAGATAACATCATGGCCAACCTGAGCAGTGTGGCATATTGGTATATAAAAGAGGAATTTTTGTATATTAGGGTTTTTGGCACCTCTGTCCCCCCATATGCTCTGCCGCTATTCTTACCAGACAAGCTAGTGTGTCGCGAGATCGCAAGGAAAAATGTGCTCGATGGGATAAGCAAGGATCTCAAAGGAGTATCGAAGAAGGTATGGCCACCTTTCCCCATTCACATTGGTACATATTCCTTATTAGATTTCGGCCATGCCAAAGCAGAGGCTATGACCTTGGACAAAATGAAGTTAGTGGACATTGAGTTTAAGAAACACGACCCTAATAAGGTTGTGAGTAATCACTTGGCAAGCTGTGGGATGAAGAGATACGAACATGAAGACTCACCTCATGACGAAATATTTCGAGGTGCAAGGTCCTACTCTGAAGTCTTGAGCCAGGTTCAAGCTCTGTTGCCAGGTGATATGGCCGATTTTTATACATTCCAAGAGCACATGAGAAGTTTCCTCCCTAAAGTGTTACAGGGCGGAAATTCATAATCTTCGAGTACACAACAAGCAGAAGATAAAATTTCAGTGGGTACGAACCTTAGCTAACAAGAGACTGAGGACAAATGAGAGGAAACTAAGATCTCGAATCAGGAAGGAGAGATCCCCAACCAAGAAGAAGGAAACCCAGAGATAGTTACCAAGGAAATAGGCATCCCCATTGCATCCATCACTCCCTTACAATTCACGAAGGGGAACCCTGGTACAGAGTGGATATTCAAGGAGTACCTGACACTTATTTATGTAGAAGAGTTGTCTCCTAGTGAATTCTTCTTTAGTAAGAAAAGGAAGGTTGTGGTGAAGCAAGAAGCATACCAAAGAGCGGGCACAGTGGCTAAAAAATACAAAATCCTCGTGGATGGGGAAGACTTGGAAGAGGAAGAATTCATCGATGAGATAGCTAGAACATTGGGGGCTTACGCAACAACCAACCAATATTCAGTCGTAACTTTGAGGGCACAGTTGAAACAAAACAACCTATTGATCAACAAGTTGGAGGCTTGGTTAGCAACGACAGAGACAAATGCCAGGGAGGAAGAAAACAAAGGTTTCGAGCAAGCCAGAGTGACTGATCAACAGGAAATCGAGAGACTTAAGTCTGACCTTGAGAAGATGCATCAGTCGACAGAAACAAGCCAAACGTAGGTAAGTCAACAGGAAGAGAAAATAAAATTGTTGCAGTCTAAATTAATTTCTGTTGAAAACCAGGTCATAGACATAACAATATTCTAATGCCAAGCCACAGAAATACGAAATAAGGTAGAAGTAGCTCAACAGGATCTACTTGCCAAAGTAGAAACCATACAGAATCATTTCCATATGATAGAACAAGCATTGAAGGATATCTCCTCGAGATAAAGAGAAGCGGTAGCAGCTCAAATTTCTTTCCAAGAAGTTGTTATAGCAACAACGAAAGAATAGGTAGCCATCAGTTCTAGGCTGTCTATCCCAGAGCAAGCTAGAGGTAACATCCTACTGAAGGCATGGGAACATAATATATCCGAGAGCAGAAAAAGTGCTAAATAAATGAGAGATGCTTGTGAAGAAACATTCAGCTTGATAAATAATTTTTTTTTAGATCTCGATAAAGAAAGTAGTGCTGGAACACTGGGCAAAATTAACATAGCCAAACATTTGTTGGATATCAAGGAAAATGGGGAAAAAGATAAAAATGAATTATCCCAGGTAATTCAATTCAATATCGCCCAAGTGGATAAATGGTTGATAAGACCAAGCTTTCAATTGTGGTCTATCATCACGAAATATCGACAAGTAGGAAAAATATTGCCATAGTTGATAAAGGATTGTTACACTTTCGAGGCGAACAGTCAGGCTGAACCTTCCAAGGTGATAGCCCAGTTGGTAGAAAAATGTGGTTTTTGTATCGAGCAGGGGAAAGGGCAGACTTCTGGAAGCAAGTAATGACAGATGCTAATCCCATCCTATTCCTGGAGCCAGAGTACAAAAAAAAAAAAAAATGCCCTACCCACATGGAGGAAGACAAGAGACAAGGAAGTGAAACGCTTCATTTCCCATTTGTAACCAAAAATTTTAGAACAATCGAAATTCAAAGCATTTTAAAATTTTGTATAAGTATAATTTTGAGAGAAGAAGGAAGGGATTTTTCACCGTTGGCCCATTGTACCAGAGAATATCTCTTTCACCAGAATTAATACAAGGCAAATCGAAGACTCTTTTTTCCGTCAAGACTGGGTTATGTGTTTCTTCTATTGTTTTCGCATTTCACATCATTTCTCATATGTGTCTTTAATGAATGCTTAGCTGCAATTTAGTACAATTTCTACTATGGTGGTCACTTTTTTTAGTTATCTAATCATTTACAACTTTTCCTCTGTATCAGCTATCAGCAGGTATAAGACCTGTGAATTGTTTAGATTTCTATATCATATGCTTCATTAAAATTTCTCTTACTTATCTTATTCTTCTTTCACAAGGTGAGATTCTTCCCTGATTGATGCCTCACATTGTTCAATAGATCTATATTTTCTTTCACTTCATGTATGGTTTTAAATTTTAACTCAGTTATGAAAAACGACCTATGATTTCGTTATACTATTAATTCGATTGTGGGATTCTTTCTTGTATAATTTAAAGGTGAAACATCAACCAACGCTTTACAAAACTTCTGTTCCTTTATGACTGTCCCTGTGGCACGACAACCCAACTTAGAACCCGGTCTCTCAGATCAAACCAGCCTTGCTTTAAACCTTTTCGATACCATTATGAAAACTGCTACTACCCAGGCCGAACTTGAACGTTCATGGGCATCCATTGAACAGGATATAAACATTTAGGAACAGTTAGAAGCTAGACCCAGATAACTTAGAAACTAGCTTTAGCTTCTTTTCCTAGTTGTTTCCTCCAGTTACATCTTTCACACTTTTTGGATGCCTAGACTTGGTACTTTATAGCCTTAAGTACAGACTCTGGAACAACATCTTTTTGGCACCGTTGTCGGGGAACGGATATACGAAATCATTTTTCCCTAGGAGAATGACATTTGCAAGTTTCTAATTTTTGATAGTGAACAAAGAGTGAACACCTTCTAAAGGATAAGTTTTTATTAGTCACTTGGCGACTCCACGTTAAGTAAGCTTGCATCCAGTCGAAGGAACGCCAGACAAAATCCAGATGGTAAACAGACCACGCCTGTTCCCGATCCCAAAAAAATACTAGAATCAAGAGGTTCCCTTAAACCAACTACTATGACCTACCAGCTTAGACACACAAAACCCAAGTCCAAGACCCCACTCGAAGCATTGACTTCGCGAGGATATCTCATCGAAACCCTCTCCGAAGAAACGAGGACAGTCGAGGCTTAAACCCTAAACCCAAATTTAGCTTCCCCAGAAATTAAATCTGAAACTCATACAACTACCTCCTGCGTAAACGAAGGTGAAAATACCTCAGTAAAGATCGCATCAATTGGTACCCCTATAACTCTTCAGTTGGATTTCCCGACCTCACTAAGTCCCGAAGAGTATACCATATACTCAGATTCCACACCTGCGGGTTCCCCTTTTTACATCTCTTGCAAGTCAGAGGAACCAAGCCCCCGTATCTCATTTCCACCTTTTTTAGTCTTCTCGTTTCCCAAAGAAGCTAAAGATTTTCTATACATCTTCCAAAATCCTCTGTACAATGTACCAGTTTCCTCTCTGAGAGTATCTATGGCTTCAGCAGGAGGAGGAGTGGGAGGCCAAGCACCGCCCCCACCACCCAGGATTTTCGCTAAAGTAGCTTCCAGATATGCCCCTCTGGTCCTCCCGGTACCCCTGCATGACCTACCTGAAAACTATATGAAAAACCTACCTAAGTTTACAGGGGAATGAGACCTAACCGTGACCGAACATATAAATTTCTTTGACCAATTCGCGGAAATCCTAGGTCTCGAACATGAAGATGTGTATTCACGGTTGTTTGTCCAAACTTTTGAAGGACAGGTGAGAACCTGGTTCCGAAGTCTGCCTGTAGGTTCGATATTATCCTATGATGCTCTCGAAGATGCTTTTCTTAGGCAATGGGTCGAAAGGAAGGACCATTTATACTATCTAACTGAGTTTGGATCTTTGAAGAAAAAAAGTTCAGAAACCGTTATGGAATTCATTCAAAGATTTAACAAACTATATAATAAGATCCCAGTCGAGGTTAAATCGTCCCAATCTGCAGCCAAGGTAACCTTTGTGGGAGCCTTCGAACCCGATTTCACACTTTTATTAAGAGAAAGGAGAGGGGCCGACCTGACCCGAATGCAAGATGATGCCGTGGAGATTGAGTCAAACATGATGGCTTCCGGTAAACTAAAAACAAAAATAGAAACGAGAAACAGAGAGACCAAATGCTTTAAAGAACAAGCGGGACCTTCAGGATCAGGGAGGTCCTCAAACGATAAAATAGATGATATGGCTAGGATAATAAAGGAGATATCAAATAAAATTTCAAGAATGGATCTAGATCAATCCGAATCATATCAATTCATTAAGAGGGATTTCAGAAGAAACCCCAATCCTCAAATTCAACAAAGACAGATTAAAAATGAAGACCAAAAAATTCAAACTCCTTTAAAAAATGAAAATTTTATAGGAGGAAATGACTTGCAAGAATTTGAGGATGTAGAAGAAGATGTTAACAATTTGGGTGACGATTGTGTACAACCTCATCTAACCAAGGAAGATTATGAGAGGTCTCTGAACATAGAACAACCATCAAATAAAGATAACAACACAAATAATGTAGGTGATTCTTCCTATCAAGGGATGGTTGATACTATAATGGCTGAGCTCCAACACAAGTACAATCTGAGGCCTAAAACTAAATCTACGTCGACTACTCAACCAAAGAAAATCCTGCCAAGAGGCAAAACATATGAGCCCGTTCCGAAAGACACTGAGATATAGAATACCAAAATAAAGGAGGTAGAGGCCCAAGCTGGGAAAATTAAGGTAGATAGAATGCAGACATTGGAAACAAAACTAACTGAAAATAAAACAATGCAAACAAATAAGCCAGAAAGGAAGGAAACCGAAGCTTCAACTAAAGAAACAAAAAAACTCGTGGGGGGTTTTAGCATGGAAAATGAGATAAACAAGAAAAAAATACCAATACCTCTAGTCGAATTGGCAAAGAATCATGTGTATCGAAAGCAAATAACCAAAATGATAAATCTTTCAGATTTAGAAACTCATTCTGACGTGATAAATTTGGAAGACGATAAGCCTAATATAACTTTTGGCCCGCATTTTGAAGGCGCCAGGGATACCGTCGCCCCTTTCTATATCACACTTAACATGCAAGATCGTCTGCTACATAATTGTATGCTAGACTCTGGAGCCTCACATAACGTGATGCCCAAGTCTATTATGGACAGACTAGGCCTCGAAATCACCAGGCCATACGGAGACCTGTATTCTTTCGATTCAAGGAGAGTTGAGTGGATGGGCATGATCAAAGATCTAGTGGTAACTCTTGCACAGGTGCCGGTAAAAAATGTTCTAATGGATGTAGTTATTGTTGATATACCTCTGAAGTATGTTTTTCTCTTGTCTAGGTCTTGGGGAGCCAAGCTTGGGTGATCTCTTCAATTAGACATGACCTATGCCACGATTCTCGTTTTTGGCGGACAATTCACTCGGCTATACAGAGAGACACGGTTAGCATATACAGTAAGTGATCCGCAAAATCCTAATAATTATCCTATTTATGTCGCTGATCAAGGCCTGGGTAATTGTATTTTATCTTTTGATGATGGTGCAAATGATTGTACAGAAGAAAATTTCATAGAGGAAAATAAAGCAAAAAAGATAGATGAAAATGTGTATAACTCCGGGATTTGGAAAATGTTATTTGATGGCACTTCATCATGTGAAGGAGCAGGTACAGGAGTACTCTTTGTAGCACCTGAAAATGAATTTGTTATCCCTTTTTCTTACAGACTACAGTGGGACATAGACTACACAAATAATGTATGTGAGTACGAATCCTTAGTCTTGGGACTAGAAGCTGCCAGGAAGATGAACATAAAGAACTTGGAATTCTATGGAGATGTGGAGTTGATTTTGAAGTAGATAAATCGGTAGTACCAGGCCAAACACTCGAGATTAAGATCTTACAAAAATTGCACTTGGGATCTAATAGAAAACTTTTTCTCATCAGTAAATGTTCATTACATTCCACGTATAGAAAACCTAAAAGCTGATTCATTAGCCAAAGAAGCCTCAACTTTCGCACCTCCTATAGATTTCAAACTGAAGTATCATATAGAGGTGAGGCACAAACCCTCCATAATGAACAATATACAACACTGGAAAGTCTTCGAAGATTATGAACATATCAGAAAATTCCTCGAAATGGTAGACGATTTCACTGAAACTCACATTGACCAAGAAAACCAAAACGACCATACTTGGATTATGCAAGAAGGGGAGGGTCCTCAAGAGTTTCAAGAAAAGATCGCGAATCATCACATGTTAGTTTTAAAAAACAATTAGATTCCAAAAGGATTAATCCCTCTAGAAAGATTGTTTGACCAAAATGACATGCCCCTAAAATCTACTTTACAACCTCAACCAGAAGAAGTTGAAGATTGTGACATAGGGACTAAAGAGGATCCTAGAATAGTAAATATATCAAAATATCTTCCCCCTGAGATGAAAGGGAAGTATGCAGGTTTACTCCAACAATATAAAGACGTGTTCGCTTGGTCTTACGAGGAGATGAGAACTTATGACACCACAATGATCGAACACAAAATACCTTTGAATCCCGGTGTTAAACCTTTCAGATAGAAACTCAGGCAAATCAATCCCATTTTATTACCCATGGTCGAAAGGGAATTTAAAAATCTTTTGGACGCAAAAATAATTGTGCCACTAAGATACTCTGATTGGGTAGCTAACTTGGTCTCGGTTAGGAATAAGAGTGGAGAGATCAGACTGTGTGTGGATTTCAGAAATCTAAATAAATCCTCTCTCAAAGACAATTATCTGCTTCCCAAAATAGATCACGTTTTGGAGAAGGTGGTTGGGGAAAATATAATGTCAATGATCAATGGGTTTTTGGATTATAATCAGATTGCTGTCAGTGAGCACGAAAAAGAGAAAACAATCTTCACCACCTCTTGGGGCACATTTATGTATGACAAAATGCCTTTCGATTTAATGAATGCAGGTGCTACCTTCCAGTGTGCTATGGATATCACTTTCGTCGGCGAGAGAGATAAATTCGTGGTCATTTACCTCGATGATCTGAATGTTTTTTCCAAATCTGATGAAGATCATCTGATACACCTCAAGCAAACATTCGAAAAGTGCCGAAAATTCGGTTTGTCTTTAAACCCTAATAAGTCTCACTTTGTGATGCAAGAAGGTAAACTCCTAGGCCATATTGTGTCTCAAGATGGAATTAAAATCGATCCTAAAAGGGTCGAAGCCATAGACACTATAAATATCCCTAGAAATGTAAAATAAATTCAATCTTTTTTAGGAAAAATAATTTTTTTGAGGAGATTTATCCTGAATTTCACTGAAATTGTAAAATTGATCACAGATATGCTGAGGAAGAACAACGAAGTCAAATGGATGGCAGAAGCTAAAGCGTCATTTGCACGTATCAAGAAAGTTATAAGAGAAGAACCCATGTTGGCAAACCCTGATTACCTCAAAGAGTTTTTGATTTTCTCATTCGCCTCCAAACACACGATAGCGGTAGTACTTCTCTAGAAGAACGAAGAGGGTTTTGAGCAACTGATAACATTCTTTAGTAAGAGCCTTAGAGATGCATAATTGAGATATGATATAATGGAAAAGCAAGCATATGCTATGGTAAAGGCATTGAAGCCTTTCAGAACCTATGTGTTACACTCCAAGGTTATTGCATATGTGCCCACCAGTTCTGTAAAAGATATATTGGTGCAGCCCGACAACGATGGGAAGAGGGGTCGATGGCTCGCTAAAATTAAAGAATTTGATTTAGAGTTCAAACCAACAAAGCTCGTAAAAGGACAGGGTTTGGCTAAACTCTTAGCTGAATCAAATTTCAGAGCACTCAGAATAAATAACCTGCAAGAATACCAAGGATGTGTGGACATAGATGAATTCAATGGCCAAACAACTCCAACCAGAATCGGAGAGAAGTTTGTCTTATCATGTTGGTATAAATACATAGTATCATACCTTCTGACCCTGAACTGCCTGAGCGATTTATCTGCGTCTAAAGCCAGGACACTGAAATTACATGTGATAAAGTACTGTATATCCGAGAGCCAATTGTTCTAGAAAGACCCTCTAGGCTTCCTTTTGGTTTGTTTGGTAGAATCAAAAGCATAAAAGGTCATAAACGAATTTCACGAAGGAGTATGCGGAGGACATCACGCGTGGAGAGAAATGACTTATAAAATCCTGAGGGCAGGATATTACTGGCCTAAACTTTTTTTAGATGTCAATACCAAATTCAGATCCTGTAAATCTTGCCAATTGTTTGCAGGCAAGCAGAAACTCCCAGCACTACCTTTGGTTCCGATTAAAATGAATGCCCCATTTCAAAAATGGGGGTTGGATTTTATAGGCGAAGTTAACCCACATTCCAGTGCTCAACATAGATGGATCCTGACTGCTACCGATTATTTTACCAAATGGGTGGAAGCTATTCCAACCAAAAGAGCGACAGATTCGATGGTGATAGAATTTATGGAAGAAAACATACTATCAAGATTCGTCTGTCCCAGAAAAATAGTTACAGACAATGCCCAAGCGTTAAAATCTATGGTGATGGTCAACTTTTTCCAAAAATACAATATTATACTGGGCCATTCTACAACATACTACCCCCAAGGAAATGGGTAGCCGAGTCATTGAATAAAAGCTTAATTACCATAATTAAGAAAGTGCTGAATGAAAACAAAAAATCTTGGCATGTGCATTTGAAGTATGCCTTGTGGGTGAATTAGATAGGCACCAAGAAATCGAATGGCACTTCTCCTTTTCAAATGGTGTACGGGACCGACGTAGTGCTACCCATAAATCTGGCCCTACCCGTGATGAAACTTTGGCAGGATGAAAAAGAAGAACCTAATCACGTCACAAGAAGGATAAATCAGTTGATCGAAGTTCAACAGAACATAATGGAGGTAGACGAAAGGCTTCAGAGGTATCAAGATAATATGGAATCATTGTTCGATCATGAGGCTAAAGACAGGAAATTCCTCCCTGGTGATTTAGTTTTAAAATGGGATGCTAGAAGGGAATATTCGGCAAAACATGGAAAATTTGACCATATCTGGTATGGTCCATTCAAAGTCATAGCTTCTGAAGGGGAGAACTTGTTTCTGTTAGAAAATTTGGATGGTAAAACCCTTAATGCCCCCATCAACGGGCACTATCTGAAGCACTATATGAAATAAATAATTTCCAAATTTCCACTGTACATACCAGTTTGTTTTTTATTTTTATAGTTGTTCGGTAAGTTTTATTTTCTTTTTTATCACAAATAAAACAGGTTAGTGATACGAAATCTTCAACACATTGAATTCGATAAATTTTAAGATCCTGACGCTCTTCGTGTTGTTTTCTTACAGGATTCTAGTTTAAAACCCAAACATCATTTAGAGGAGAACGACGGGTCATGTATTGGGAAACCGATTCACCCGAAACAGGTGATAAAAGATAATTTACTAATATGAGAATGAAATGGTAAGGCAAAGGTACGAATTCCCCAAATATTTAGATTGCAATTGAAGGTCACCTAAGTGAAATAATAGGCTCGCGAGAATAAATTTTTTCGCTCGATGGATTATCAAAAGAGTATTTTTATTGTGGATTCTAAACAGTTCCCCTGGATAAGATAAAAATAATCAAAATAAAACAGAAGAAGTGAAGCATCCTAAGCAATAAAAAGGTTCCAGGGGTCAGGATTGCGTTATAACACCTGTGCTTACAAAATACAAAACCTCCCTTGCCTCTTTGTTCAGAATCTTTAATTCTTTCCCGTTGAATCTTGATATCTTCCCATGGTTTTCACAGAAGGAAAAGAGGTTTCACTTTAGCTCTGAAAGCCGATAAATGATTTTTCAGAACGCCAGCAAAAAAGGTGTCAAGTTCTTGCGAACCCTCAACTCTCACTGAACTTAGATATGCTTAGGCTAATCCCAACTCCCCTGTTTTTTTCAACGGGTATTGACGATTAGTCTTGCTCAAAGGAAGGCCCTTGCAAATAAAATCTACCCTAAAGCTTCCCTGCCAACCAAGATGTTTAGAGGGTCAAAGGAAAACTGATCCAGAGTAATCAAAGTGAGTGAACAAACGGTGGCTACAAAGTTATACGCAGATATTACCCCTAGTATACCTTCTACTAAATGATTGCCCCCACTTCATGACAAAGAAAAATATAAGACGGATGGTGAAAGGAAATTCAAAAAATTGATTTCCCCCATCTAGTCCGAGAAGAGATGATGAAAATAAATTCACGAAATGATTGCCCTCATCTCAACATTTAAATGCAAAGTTACAGTTCAAAGTGGTGAAAGGAAATTCAATAAAGGGAATCAGACAAATTCACCGGGGTACTGAACAGGCTTGCTGGCAGTGAAGCAATGTCTAAAATATTTGTAAGTCTGTTACACATGAATTGTACTATACTCTGGTAATTAGTTTTCTTTGAAACTTGATCTTCATCCAAGGTGCATGCAGGACTCCCCATTTAAAAACATCAAAGTTACTTCACCTTGATGCAAGAAAAATCAACAGAACCTGTTCAAATCCCCAATGTTGTTTTGATCATCTTTAGCAGACCCGAATTCAGTATTAGAGGAGCAGGAGGACTAATTTTGAGATAAGAGATTGATTAAGTACGAAAGCTTTCATAAGTAAAGTGAAACCCCCCTTCTTCCCTCCATATCCTCTTCCCGGACAGGTTTCGTAGAAGCAAGATAATGACTCCATTTACCCAATAAAGGCACTTGGTCTACTGTTCTTCTCGCCTCATAAGGAGACGAGATCCCTAGTTGGAGCCTATGTTGGAACACCTTTTATTTTTTGAATAATTTGGTCATCAAAGGTCGGAGCCACCTATTTCTAAGTATTGAGACGGTACACCTAAGCCTAAAAAGTCGGATTTCGTGATTTTGTATATATCATGGTCATACATTTCTAAACCCGCAATATCCTGACACACGAAGTGGCGAAGTTGACTAAAGTGTAATCACAATTTTTTAACTTTTAAACATGGGTTATCACCGTTGATACATCGTGCTCTCGCGTTTCAAGAGTCACACCTAGAATGCCCTTTGAATGTCCAACGTGTGAAGTTGCGAGTCTTATTTAAGTTAAAATTGTTTAATAGCAAGAATAATGACTTTTAAGCCATTTTTAATCTTTGTTGTGATTTCGCGACTCGACGGTTGTTACCCTATAAACAACACATTTGCAACTCCAATCCCCGAAGTCGCGATTTTCATTAATTAATCGGGGTTAATTAAAATCTTAAGCCAAATCACAGTTAATCAAGCAAATCACAATATCACGATTTCGGGGTTCACAGATTCAACGACTAGGAGTGAAGTTATCCGATACTGCGAACTTCGAAAAAGGGATTAAAGACTAAAAACACTTAATAAAAGGTTGAACTGAATTAATTAACACCTTAAACGACCTTTAACCCGTACGACCTACAGATTGAGTTTTAAACGTTGCCGCGATCCTCCCGAATCGCAAGTTATCAAACATTTATGACATTTATTAAGAAATTTAGTGAGGTGAATGATAGTAGGATCCCATTTTATTGATAAATATTTCTATTAAATGATTTAAATGTTCTATCAGCAAGGACTTGCATAGATTTAAGTACTCAAAGCAAAAATATTTCAATCATTATCTTATATTTCTTTCCAATTTACACAGAGCCAAGTTCACCAAGATAACCTCTGTCTGTGCTTCCATTTTCTGTGACAAGGAATCCAATTGCAAGTTTCTACATCATGGCTCCATGAAAAGTGCCCAAGGCAGCTGCCAAGAGTTCAGGTCAAGGTTTAGATATTATTTCTGATACCTCGCCTAGAAGTATCAATATTGTCAAAACATGGACGTATGTCTCCGACATTCTGCAATCCGAGCTGATAGATTATCCATATGATTCCAATGATAATGAGAAAGATGACTTGTCCACCAAATACAAAATCGTCGCCCAGTCGGAGATGCACAATATTGCAGTAAGGCCACGAATTTTTCCCTATTATGATATGATTAGATGGGCACTGGACCATGTAGACATCCCGACTAGAACAATTTTCAATGAGCAGAAGGTTGCAATTGGGACATTCAGACCAGAGAATTTACAGGAAATGTATAAATTGTCTCCCACATCAGACCTTACTCACAACACCAAATTCTTGGAGGGTTTCAAAAAGAAGGAATGCGAGCAGTTTGGGAAAAGCTTATCCGACCTGATCAAAGACTGGGTTTCGCACCCCGTGAAATTGAGGGCCGATACTAATGGAATTTATTCAATCTCATCGCTGGTACCACAATTCATGTATATAGCAATGATGGTTTGCATATTGTATGGGAAGGAGGACACATCTCACTTATTTTTCCCATGGGTACCACTTATGCACACAGTAGTAGAGGGATTCTCTTTCGACTGGGCCAATTTGTTGTCAGACAGTCTGGCCAGTTGAATTACAAAATATCGAGCACAAAAGGCGAGCGGGAAGGCATCCTCATTCTTCATGTCCACTTACATCATGGACACTATTTACTTCATGACACCTTTCCCACTAATGAACTGGAGATGGAATCCAACTAATGCAAAGCCTATCCATGTCTACCACTCGAAACTCTGGGAAGATAAATCCAAAGAACTTGTCTACGTGATTTTCAACTGGGTAATGGTGCCATTACATGTCTCTATCTTCGGCCATCTGCCTCCCAGGATTTTAGATAACATCACGGCCAACCTGAGCAGCATGGAAGATTGGTATATAGAAGCGTAATTTTCGTATATTAGGGTTTTTGGCACCTCTGTCCCCCCATATGCTCTGCTGCTATTCTTACCAGACAAGCTAATGTGTCGCGAGATCACCAAGAAAAATGTGCTTAGTGGGATAAGCAAGGATCTCAAAGGAGTATCGAAGAAGGTATGGCCACCTTTCCCCATTCACATTGGTACATATTCCTTACTAGATTTCGGCCATGCAAAAGCAGAGGCTACGACCTTGGAGGAAATGAAATTAGTGGACATTGAGTTTAAGAAACACGACCCTAATAAGGTTGTGAGTAATCACTTGGTGAGTTGTGGGTTGAAGAGATAAAAACACAAAGACTCACCTCATGATGAAATCTTTTGAGGTACGAGGTCCTACTCTGAAGTCTTGAGCCGGGTTCAAGCTCTGCTGCCTGGTGATATGGTCGATTTTTATACATTCCAAGAGCACAGGAGAATTTTCCTCCCTAAAGTGTTACAGGGCAGAAATTCACAACCTCCGAGTACACAACAAGCAGAAGATAAAAGTTCAGCGGGTATGAACCTTAGCAAACAAGAGACTCAGGACAAACTAGAGGAAACTAAGCTCTTGAATCAGGAAGGAGAGATCCCCAACCAAGAAGAAGGAAACCCAGAGATAGTTACCAAGGAAATCGACATCCCCATTTCATCCATCACTCCCTTCCAATTCACGAAGGAGAACCCTGGTATAGAGTGGATATTCAAGGAGGACCTGACACCTATTTCTGTAGAAGTGTTTCCTCCTAGTGAATTCTTCTTCAGTAAGAAAAGGAAGGACGTGGTTAAGAAAGAAACATACCAAAGAGCGGGCATAGTGGCTAAAAAATAAAAAGTCCTGGCAGATGGGGAAGCCTTGGAAGAGGAAGAATTCGCCGATGATATAGCTAGAACATTGTGGGCTTATGCAACAACCAACCAATATTCAGTCGGAACTTTGAGGGCACGGTTGAAACAAAAGAACCTATTGATCAGCAAGTTGGAGGCTCGGTTAGCAACGGTAGAGATGAATTCCAGGGAAGAAGCAAACAAAGGTTTCGAGCAAGCCAGAGTGACCGATCAATAGGAAATTAAGAGACTTAAGTCCAACCTTAAGCAGATGCATCAGTCGGCACAAACAAGCCAAACGCAGGTAAGTCAACAGGAAGAGAAAATAAAACTATTGTAGTCTAAATTAATTTTTGTTGAAAACCAAGTCATAGACATAACAGTATTCCAATCCCAAGCCACAAAAATACGAAATAAGGTAGAAGTAGCTCAACAAGATCTACTTGCCAAAGTAGAAACCATACATAATCATTTCCATATGATAGAACAAGCATTGAAGGATATCTCCTCAAGAGAAAGAGAAGCGGCAACAAATCAGATTGCTTTCCAAGAGGCTGTTATAGCAACAACAAAAGAAGAGGTGGCCATCAGTTCCAGGTTGTCTATCCCAGAGCAAGCCAAAGGTAACATCCTACTAAAGGCATGGGAACATAATATATCCGAGAGAAGAAAAAGAGCTAAAGAAATGAGAGATTCCTGTGAAGAAACATTCATCTTGATAAATAAAAATTTGTTAGATCTCGATAAATAAAGTAGTGCCAGAACACTTGGAAAAATTAACATAGCCTAACAACTGCTAGATATCAAGGAAAATGGGGAAAAAGGACAAATTGAATTATCCCAGGTAATTCAGGTCAATATCGCCCAAGTGGATAAATGGTTGATAAGACCAAGCTTGCAATTGCGGTCTATCATCACGGAAGATCGACAAGTAGGAAAAAGATTGATACAATTGACAAAGGATTGTTACACTTTCGAGGCGAATAGTCAGGTCAAACCTTCCAAGCTGATAGCCCAATTGGTAGAAAAATGTGTTTTTTGTATCGAGCAGGGGAAAGGGAAGACTTCTGGAGGCAAGTAATGACAGATGCTAATCCCATCCTATTCCTGGAGCCAGAGTACAAACAAACAAAAAAAAAAAACGCCCTACCCATGTGGACGAAGACAAGGGACAAGCAAGTGAAATGTTTCATTTCCCATTTGTAACTGAAATTTTTAGAACAATCGAAATTCAAAGAATTTTAAAATTTTGTATAAGTATAATTTTGAGAGAAGAAGCAAGGGATTTTTCTCCTTTGGCCGATTGTACCAGAGAATATCTCTTTCACTAAATTAATACAAGGTAGATCGAAGACTCTTTTTTCTTTCAAGACTGGGTTATGTGTTTCTTCTGTTGTTTTTGTATTTCACATCATTTCTCATATGTGTATTTAATGAATGCTTATCTGCAATTTAGTACAATTTCTACTGTGGTGGTCATTTGTTTTTAGTTATATAATTGTGTACAACTTTTCCTCTGTATTAGCTATCAGCAGGTACAATACCTGTGAATTGTTTAGATTTCTATATCATATGCTTCATTAAAATTTCTCTTACTTATCTTATTCTTCTGTCACAAGGTGAGATTCTTCCCTAATTGATGCCTCACATTGTTCAATAGATCTATATTTTATTTCGCTTCATGTATGGTTTTAAATTTTAACTCATTTACGGAAAACAACCTATGATTTCATTATACTATTAATTTGATTGTGGGATTCTTTCTTGTATAATATAAAGGTGAAACAACAACCAACACTTTATAAAAATTATGTTCCTTTATGATTGTCCCTATGGCATGATAGCCTAACTTAGAACCCGGTCTCTTAGATCAAACCAGCCTCACTTTAAACCTTTTCGATACCATTATGAAAACTGCTACTACCCGGGCCGAACTTGAACGTTCATTGGCAGCCATTGAACGGGATATAAACATGTGGGAACAGTTAGAAGCTAGACCCACACAACTTAGAAAACAACCTTAGCTTTTTTTCCCAGTTGTTTCCTCCAGTTACATCTTTCACACTTTTTGGATTCCCAGACTCGGTACTTTATAGCCTTAAGTACAAACTCTGGAACAACAGGGCACATTGACAGTCTTTTGATGCCTTAAATGCTATGATAATATGAAATGATAGTATAAAAAAATATTAGGTTGGCCCTGATAGTTAATTTACATCATGATATGTAGGGATACCTAGTCCCATGGACTCAATAGCTTGTCTCTTTTTACTCATTTTCCCTTATATTTGACTAGCTCTCGAGCTACAGAAAAGATTGTTTGGAATCAAGGGAGGCATTTTTTCTCCTAAACCATTTTTATCCTATTGTCATCAGACCTATTACTTTTTCAATTTCCTCCTCAATTGACTCTATCAACAATTCCTTATACTCTTTTGGTATTTCCATGTAGCTAATGATCAAAATTTAAGTCAACTACATCATCATTAATCACTGAGTATGTTGAAGAAATCCATCCAACTAATTTGTTGGAATATGTGTTATATTCTGAGGTACTATGAATTAAGTTAGTGTCTAGGAGTTCCCTTATGTTCAATTCTCCAGCCATGGTTGTGGTTATGCTTTAGAGCTAGTTGTTTCCTTTGTAATATATGCTCTACAACTTAATTAGCTTGTTGTCCAGCGTCATCACTCTCTTCTCTACCACAATCAATTGAAATTATTATTCTTTGTAGCATTCTTATAGACTAGAATGTGCTTGTTGCTCAGTTGTGGAATATTTTCTTCTAATTGTTTGTTACAACTTTCATATCTTGGCCATTCACGACTCCTATTAGTTTTGTCATTATTTTGACATCTTTGGGGTGATCGAAAATTATTTCTTAGATAATGGATAATCCTCCACATGATTATACTTTACATAGAATAATGATAGCATTAAAAATTGCAATCATCACCTACAATAGGTTGCTTGTCTTTTTCATTGCAGTCTTTTCCTACTAAATCAGTGATATGATTTGGCATGTTAGTTGATGAAGTGGAAATAATTTTTCATTGGTGATGAATACCATATTGGTGACTGCTTAGCAACTAAAAGGGTTCTTGAAATATTTTCAAACTAATTTACACAACACGAAGGCTCCTAAATACATCCCTCCAAATAAAAAAAATGAACGACCTCAGACATTGGCTGACGAACAATGTAGGGTAATATGGTGTTGATTTTTCTATAAGAGATAATATAAGATGATATATGATCGATATATTATTACAATGATGAGTGTTCCATATATAGAGAACATATGGTGACCATCCATGAAAGGATGTGTCCCTTGGATAATCAACAATTATTTATTATTATTATTATATATATATTATTTAATAATCAATAATTATATTATTAATTATTAATCTAGGAGAATGTCTTCCCGATGTTTTCCAAACATCAACACTCCCTCTCAATGAGGGAGACATTATGCATCATGCCAAGCTTGTCTCTGAAGTATACAAACTTCACCCTAGACTCATGACACATGTCTATCATTCATTGGAGATGTCTCTCTCCCACTTGAATCAAGGGGAAAATCCCCCTACAACTCTCCCTCTGAGCCAACTGACTCTCTATGAGATCAGGATCACTCTGGGTCCGTATTTGATAGCATCTAACATCTCAAGTCTTTATCATTCCTAGTCAAATCAACATGACTACGAAGAAAGACTACAGCTAGGCCATTCACCATAGGTACACCCTTGTGAGTGAGTGTCATCTTGATGCTATCCGACACATGGAATTCACCTCAAGCACCTCGAGTCCATATCACTCCTTGTCATGATAAAGAAAGGACTATGCCTAGGCCCATTTACCACAAGTACACCCTTTCTATACATGTATCCTATATCCCTTGGTCTGCAACCCAATCTAGGAGAAGGTCCTCCTGATGTTTACTTAGGGCATTGTAGCAAAAGGTTTGTCACACATGTCACTCCCATATGTACTTGTAGAGGCTACTCCCTCTAGAAACACTAGATCTAACTCCCCATAGTGTGTGACGTCAAGGTCAACTCCCTTGACGTGTCATAATGTGCTCTCCACAAGGGATGTGTCCTCATGTGCTCTCCACAAGGGAAATTGGGCTATAATCCCAACCCCACTTATCCCTCTCAGATAAGTGTCCTCACATATCAACTCAAATCAGTCACATAGGAGTGCAATCTGGAGAATGTATCAGGAATATGCAAGCATTAACACTCCCTCTCAGCAAGGGATGCATTCTCTGCCACGCCAGGTCTATCATGGAAGTACTTTAACTTCATCCTAGTAAGGGGTTTGGTAAGAACATCAGAAACCTTCTCATCTATAGGAAGGTACTGCACCAGTACTTTCTTCCTCTGCACCATGTCTCGAATGTAATGGAACTTGATCTCAATGTATTTCGATTTGTCATGAAACACTGAATTCTCTTAGAGCTTCACACAAATTTGGTTATCACAATGAATAACGGTGGAATCCAACACATGTCCAAATAAATATAAGGAGCTTCAGAAGACACACTGCTTCATGGACTACCACACTCAATGCAATGTACTCTTCTTCTCTGGTGCTCAAAGCCACAAAAGTATGTTTCCTGCTACACCAGAAAATCGTGGCAGATCCCAAAGTGAAGAAACACCTGAAGGTTATTTTCCTGTCCACTACACTCCATGCCCAATTAGAGTCAATATATCTCTGCAATCTCATGTCAATACTGGAAGTATATCTCAGACGATTTCCAATTGTGCCTCATGGGTATATCAACACATGCTTCACAACAATTCAGTGTGTCTATCTCGGATGACTCATAAGTTGGCTAAGTGCAATCACTGCATAGAAAAAATATGGTTTGGTGTTAACCAGATACATCAATGATCCAATCAGTTGTCTATATAGGGTCAGATCAGTGTCGTTGGAATTAGAAGAAGACACACTTAGTTTCTTCATATTCGTCACCATTGGTGTATCCATGGGCTTACAGTTCAACATCCCAAACTTCTTCAATATATCAACTGTGTACTTCCCCTGACTCTGAAAGATCTCATCAATTCTCTACCACATATCTATTCCTAAGAAGTAGTGCATCACACCAAGGTCCTTCATCTCAAACTCATAGGCCAATGCATACTTACATTAATCAATAAGGCTCTATGTACCGGTGAGGAATAAATCATCAACATAGAGGACCAAAATAAGGGACTCACCATTAACAGTCTTGTAGTACAGATTGGAATCAACAACACTTTTTTTGAAGCCCAAACTCATCATGTTTCCATCAATCCTCACATACCAAGCTCGAGGTGCCTTCTTGAGTCCATACATGGCCTTCTTCAACCTATACACATGAGACTCCTTCTCATGTATCACGAAAACATATGGATGCTCGATGTATAATTCTTCCTCAATCTCTCCATTGAGAAAGGTTGTATTCATATCCATTTGATGTAGTCTCCATCCCATGGATGCTGGAAGGGAAATAATCATCCGGATAGAAGTGTATTGAGAAACAAGAGTAAATGTCTCCTCATAATATATTCCCTCCACCTGAGAGAATCCTCTAGCAACAAATATCTCTTTGTGCGTCTTGATGCTCCCATAAGCTATGTTTTTGATCTTATAGATCCACTTGGAAGTCACTATAGACTTCCCCTTGGGTCTCAGAACAATATCCCACACATCATTCTTCATTATGAAGTGATACTCCTCCATCATGGCATCTCTCCATACAGGCTGACTAGATGCCTCCTCATAACAAGAAGGCTTAGAATCAATGATGTGGATCATATATGCAGCATAGCACATATATCTCTGAGGTCTCTTTCTCTCTCAGAAGGTACCACAAGGAGTTTCATGTCCTTCTGCCTCTTGCAGAGTCTGATGAGCCCATGCAGGTCTCTTCTAACCTACTACAATATATATGGGAAATCAACTAGAGCTACAAGATCAACGAGTTCAATTTGATCAATATCCATGTGAGATATTCTATATCTCCTAAAGGATACCTCCTCCTCAAAGGTAGCATCTCTGCTCACCTCAATTTGTCTCTGTCCAGGGATGTAGATCTGGTATGCCTTTGAAGACTCATTGTACCCCACAAACGTACCCTTTCTGCCTAAAGGATATAGCTTGGTCCTTTTCTCCTTGGGTACATGAATGTATATTGGACACCCAAATATCCTAAAGTGTCCAACCTCAGGGTTCACTCCGATGAAGGCCTCCTCGGGTGTCATGTTTCTCAAATTCTTATGAGGACTTTGTTGGCAGCCAATCCATTTTTTTGATTACTCTCAAAAAGCTGCCTACACCCCTTGTCGTATTACGACAAACCGTTGTCGCATTGTGCTAATGGAAATTCATCTTATTTTTGCGACAATTCCAATTAAATTTTGATTCAGTTTTCACAACTGAAAGTGTGAAAACACTTCTTTCGTTGATTAGATTGTCGTCATCTTTGATTGATACTTGATCACTGGTTTATCATCTGATTGCTAATGTTGTATCAGACTTATGTTCTTGAGCATTCTTGATTGCACATTTGGATAGATTTCACTATTTAAACTTTGGACATGGGAGTTATTAGTCTTGTTCTGATCTTATGAATGTTGTGTAATGGATTTGGTCATATTGCTTTTATCCTCGCTTTGAACTATCACTTGATTATTATATGAAGAAACTTCGATTGTATGATTCTAAGACTTTGGGATACAAACATATATGGTATACACCAAATACATTGGCAGGTTATAAGGTTTGATAGCAATGGTGTCAAGGCACATGAGTTAGTCATATTCAACCTCACGAATCGATACTTGGTACAATGTTTGCAAGCATATTATACATTGATTGTTATATGATCCCGAGCTATGTATTAACAGTAAACCTTCTGATTAAAGCGATCGATTGAAATGATAAATGGGCACGTTGAATCGATACTTAATGCAGGTACTGTGTTGGTTTTAAACTTAACACTTGGCACGTTATTGTCATATGATGTGTTGGTTCTAACTCGGATGAGTGGCACGTAGAACTGATGATTCACCAACTCGCTGGTCGATACATTTTTTTTAATGATTATGGTTTTAAACAGCTCGGAACAGGTTCATTAATGTAATACGTGGTGATAATAATCCCACCACCTTCACACGCCTGGAGTTGTTTCCGGTCTCATCCAACATTCAAACCATTGAAACCCTGTTGTATTCGCTCTATGCATTGGGTAAACGGTGTGAGACCTACCATGAGCAGAGGTTATGGCTCCTGTGGTGAGGGCCTAACCTAATGGCAGCCAAGCGCTGTTAACTTTCGATGGTGCATATGCCGACCTCGAAGAATTTGGGTGGCTTTCGTTTATACGGAAGTTTGATGGTTTCAACATCTCTGTTGCTCGGAAATTCGCACTGTCATTTGACGGTTGTCGAGCCAAAATCAGAGACCTCCATCTCGAAGTCACCGAACACTCTCTCAGCCTGGCAACTGATCTACCTGTTAAGGGAGAAAAGTGGTCCAAAAGCTTTAAAGTAAACGACGTCCCATGGACTTTGTTGTTTCGCTCTCGGACAGTGAGGTCATGCAACAGAGGACTACCTGCGAGTAT
>ML781971.1:435362-462168 GCA_009831015.1 Picea engelmannii | reverse complement strand
GTTTCCTTATGAGACCTCAGAGCGGCCAACGGAGCCGTTAAACTCGTCAGGGTGGTCCATACCAAACGGCTTGGGTTATTTAGACAACCCCGGACCGGTTCCACTCTCCCAGTTGACGGATGGACTGTTTCGCCCGTCAACAGACTTATGTTCTGAACATACACCACAGTCATGGATGCCTCTACCCACAGAAACATAGGTAAATGTTGATCATAATAAGTCATCTTGGACCATACTTGATATATCAAGGTTCCCTCATGAAACCAATGTCTCAAGAAGCTGAAAACATCAACACTCCTCTGGAGATGGAGGTGACTCCTCCTCTCTCTCTGCTCCCTATGACATTGAAGGTAGCTCTTCCTCCTTCTCTGGGGGTAACTCAATCTCTGCTCCCTCTGGATGTAGTACCACCTCTCTCTCTGGGAGTACCTCTACATATGCTTTAACTTCTTCCATGCCTACTTCCTCAACATCTCATAACAGGGCCCAAGATGAAAACCTACTTTGGGCGACCAGAGTAGACCTTTTTTTGGTTTTTCTCCGACCCTATAAACTTTGTCGGGTTCCTCACCATCAACTACATATTGAGAAATAATATATATATTTTACAATTATAGTGTTGGATCCATAAATCATGGCAAATTCCATGGTATCTTTGATATCCATTTTATTCTGTAATGTTGTACTTGAGCCTTCGCATGCACAAGATTTATGTGTATCATACTTGTGGTCGAAGCTTACTCCTAGTTGTTATCACACTTTTCCTCATTTCTCCTCAAATCGACGGTGGATCCCCTCTCATAACACACATCAAATTGGCCTTATACCAGGGAGACAACAATTCAAATTCTTTTCATGATTGTTCAACAGACTGTATTTCTCCACGACAACTAGAAATCCATGTGGCATGATTCCTTCCAACCAATTTCACACTCGCATCATTCATTTCTCCTCCTCATTCTGGAGGCTCCAATCATCCCCAAAAACCACGAATTTGCAATCCTGGAGTCATACGACCATATGGGGTGAAGTCTCATGCCCTGACACGTCCAACCACTTTATGCAACCCAATACATTGGGCAGTAGCGAGGAAATATTATCCAGTGCTTTGGCAGATCCTTTCAATATTTTCATGATTTTCCAAGACCGGTGAAGTGACTACAACATATTCTCCTCACCTCAACATCACATGACGGTGTTACAATGGCATTTATTTGTGTTCTCTTTTTGTATCAATTTTCCTTTGGATGAATTCCATAATGGACAAACAAACACAAAAAAAATATCTCTTTCCTACGAGGAGTGAACTTTCATTCACATGTTGGAAGGTTCATGCTCTAGAACAATAATCCATGGCTCTAAATTATTTCCTTCTCTATGAATTTATTAGGGAGGAACTCAAAACGATAATAATGACTCCAAGAATAGACCATATGCCCTAGGAGGACATCAAGAAGTTGTTTAATGCAATCGTGGATGGTCAATTCACTATACCTATGCTTCAATTCCTCAACGGATTCATAAACTGATATTTATGAACACTCCCACTCTAAAAAACTTACATTGTTCCCTACAGTAAATCCATCTCTATATATGCACGTAACCTCTGGTTCTCATGCACATTCCAAAACTCTTCACAAAACTCAAGTTATCTCTCATTTTCCTGGGACCTCCCATGAGGGAGTCACATACCATGTTGGTTTTTCTATAAGAGATAGTATAAGATGATATATGATTGATATATTATTACAATGATGAGTGTTCCATATATAGAGAACATATGGTGACCATCCATGAAATCACGAGTCCCTTGGATAATCAATAACTATTTATTATTATTATTATTATTGCTTATTATATATATTATTTAATAATCAATAATTATATTATTTATTATTAATCTAGGAGAATGTCTTCCCGATATTGTCCAAACATCAACATATTGTAGGTTTGACAATGGTGATTTTTATGCTAACAATTGTAATTTAGTAGCAAAGACATAAGATTTTAGTGTTATACCTAAGTTATTTGGGTTGATTATTTGGATTGGATTGTGCATGCTGATAGATTTTGGCATCTTTTGTCTAATGATTTTTCCAGCTGAGTGGCACAACTTATCAACTTGTGCTTCTTCACAACACCTATCATTTTCATGAACGAAAAAAATATGGAAACAACATGTGAATTATATTTTTATTTTCTCTTTGTATTTCAATGACAATTCACTAGCAAGTTGGTTTTTGAGTTGACATTGTCCTACAACACCAATGGGAGTCGGTTTTCACTATAGGATATTAGTGGGAAAAGTAGGTCTACTAGTAAGATTGGTTTTTAAACAGATTGTTTTTTAAACCTACCTTATCTTTTGATGCCTTTGCAGGTTTTCATCATAAGAATTTATTTCCTTAAGTTTTTTGGTTCTTAAAAAAAACAAGAATGGAAGGTACTATTTAGTATTGAAGGAAAATATACTTTCAATGACATTGATGTTTTCTTTTCACTCCTATAGAGTTGAATTGAATTACTCTTTATCCATTGGTTTTTGATAAAACTTTAATGTGTGTCCATTGATGAGGATCAATGTATGGTCTTCATTAATTGTGATAATTATGACAAAGCCATTGTTGAAGATATGATGTATTTCACATGGCCCAAGCCATCTTGTTTTGAGCTTCCCTTTGAAATATGAAAATTTTGAGTCATATAGGAGAGCCCACTTTCTAGCTTGAAATTCTTTGACCTTAATGAATCTGTCATGCCATCAAATTATTTGTTGTTGAATTAGTTTTGTGTGAGATAGGGCTTGCCACCAAATCTCATCCAGAGAATTGAGATTTTGAAATATTTCTTTCTATGCTACAAAACGATTAAGTCCTAGATGTAATTATATTCTAAGTGTCTTTATTTCATATCATATTAGAAACATTACATATTTCCCATATACCATCTCAGAGGGTGTGGATCCAATTGTTGTTTTCCATTTTGTATTGTAGTCTCAAGTTGTTTCTCTTAGCATTTTTGCATAGTCTTTCCTATGAATTTGAATTGTCTTAGTGAGTATATTTTCAAATTCTCTATTTGTAACCTCAGTTTGTCCATTTATTTGTGGGTGATAGAAGGAATATTTACTATTTATGATACTATGGTTACAAATTAAATCCTATATTATATTGGAAGTGAACTATGAGCCTTGGTCTATTACTATTTCTATTGAAATTCCAAACCTTGTGAATATCTTCCCATATAAGAAATATGCAACTTTGTCTTCCTTGGCATTTGGAAGTGACATAACCTCCACCCATTTGGTAAGATAATATGTACAAACAAGGATGTAGTTCTTTTGATTTGATGGAGGATTTATTAGGCCAATAGATTCTAAAATCCATTTTTCAAATGGTTCAAAGGAGTTTAGGGGTTGCACAGGCATCTCATCATCTTGTGTGGGTCTTCCCACACCTATTGAGATATTCTCTAGCATATTTGTGTATATTTGGCCAATAATAAACTTGCATGTGAAACTTTAAGAGTTGTTATTTTGGCTGCAAAGTGCCCTCCATTGGGTTCACCATGACATGCATGAAGCACATCATAGATTTAATCTTCTTTGAGGTAGTGATGGATCACATGATCATGCCCCATTTTGAAGAGATATCCATGAATACAACTTATGGATCACTCTTCCTAATGATTCTGCAACGTTCTTTATGACAAAAATTTCATGGAAACCTTCTAGAGACAAGATACTTTGCAATGTTAGTAAACCATGGAATCTACAAGATATTGCAAAAAAAATATTGTCAAGGAAGGTGTCATCCACCAATTCTTCTTCTGGGTTTTTTTCCAAATGAGATAGGAAATATGTAACAACATTTTCCTTACTAATCTTATACAATATGGTTAGATCAAACTCTTGGAGTAAAAGTAACCATATAATATTTTTCCACTAATGATATGCTTGTTCATGAGATATCTAATTGAAAATTGGTCAGTATGGAAAAAAATGGTGTATCCCATAATTTAAAGTCTAAATTTATTGATGGCATACACCATTGCAAGAAATTCCTTATCAATAACTATGCAATTTAATTATGCTCCAGCAAGGTTTTTGATGATGAAGTAACTAAAACACTTTTTTGCATATTCATTCTATCCTATGACAACACCTAAGGCCTTCTCTGAAGCATCTATATGGATATTAAAATGGAGTTTCTAGTTTGTTCCTTTCAACATAGAGGTTGATATTTGCTTATTTTTTAAAGTGTCAAATGTTGTCTAACATTTTGGAGTCCATAGGAATTCAACATCCTTCACGAGGAAAACATATAATGGGGCAACACTAGTGATAAATTATGAATGAATATTCTATAATATCCATCATGGACAATGAAGCTTTGGACATCACATTTTTTTGTAGGGGTTGGTAACTCTGGAATGACTTAAGTTTTAACATTGTCTACTTTGACACCTACAACTGAAACTTGATTTCCTAATATTTTACCTTTGACATTTATTAGCATGAATAATNTTTGGACATCACATTTTTTTGTAGGGGTTGGTAACTCTGGAATGACTTAAGTTTTAACATTGTCTACTTTGACACCTACAACTGAAACTTGATTTCCTAATATTTTACCTTTGACATTTATTAGCATGAATAATTTCTCATGGTGAAGGGATATACTCATTTCCTTGCATCTCTGTAGCATTATTTCTAGGTTGGTTAAGGATTCCTCATAAGTGTCCCCATATAATGTAAAGTTAAAATATATACCTCTACACTCTGATGGATTAAGTCTGAAAATATGTCGAGGACAACTCTTTGAAATGTGGTTGGGGCATTTCATAGACAAAAAGGTAAGAATTTATAGGAAAAGGTACCTAATGGACATGTGAAGGTGACCTTATCTTGGTCCTATAGGGAAATATGTATTGGTTACATCCACTAAAACCATCTAGGAAGAAGAAATATTTTTTTCTTGGATAGGGTATTCGATACTTTATCAATGAATGGTAGAGGAAATTGGTCCTTCCTAGTTTCCTTATTAAGTTCCTTATAATATGCACACACCCACCATTTCCCTCCCTTATTGGGCACTATAAAAAGCAGTAAAACCCATTGGCTATCTGATATGGGGTAGATGAAATCAACATCTAATAATTTTTGCAATTCTATTTCAACAATGTGTTTGAGGGTTGGATTCATTCGATGTTGAGGTTGCCTAATAAGATATGCATGATCTAGATATGATTTTTACAAATAGTTGGGTCAATACCTATCATATATTTATATTTCCATGCAAATGACGTGTTATGCTTTTGTATGAGATTTGTTAGTTTTTTCTATTGAAGAGGGATTAGTTGGTTATTGATATTCATAGTTTTACAAAGGGAGACTTATATTTCCATGGTTGATGGATTGGACAATGATGTAGTAGGACCATCAATTAAGCATATACAATTATTTGAATTGGATTTGATTAGGTACCTATTTATGGTTGAGTCTTCATAGAATGTGTTATTTTCCTCATCGTCAATCCATATTGGTTTTGTGGCTTCTAGGAAGGGTTTAGATAGGGGATACAATGTCAATTGTTTATGATTATGTCCATTAGAAATGGTCATGTCCCCTGATTTACATCCAATATAAGCATCGACATTTTCCAACCAAATCCTTACCATAATTAAATGATAACCTCCCAATCTTGATTTTGTTTGCAAGACCATAAAATCTATTGGATAATCCCAAGAGTCTATAGAGACAATAATTCCATATAGCATCCCTTTTGGCTTGACAATGGACTTGTTATCCATTTGAATAAAAATAAGGGGTTTTCTTAAAATTCCTTGAAGTTCCAACATTTCTAAAGCATTTATGGTTGCTCCTAGGTCAATCAAATCATTTGTTATCAATTTATTATAAATGTGAATATTCACTCTAGGGCTTTCTGGATTAGAATATTTAGGGACAAACACCTTTCCAATCATAAGATCATGAATTTTTCCTCTGACATGGATGGTTTGTGTATCTTTCCTTTTTCTTAAAGGTTTCTTTAAGAACAATTATCTAATATATTTTCTATAAATTGACACTTCCTTAATGGCTTGAATTAAGGGTATTTTGACACATAAGTTCTTGAGCACCCCCATAAAGTCAAATTTTGGTTGGATTAGGGATTTAAATTGGTTTAATATCTTTAGAAATGGTGGTATGTCCTCTATATTTTTCGTTTCACTCTAAGGAGTAGATTGTTGTGTTTCTAGATTTTTAGGATTCTATAGTTGTTCCTCATTAGTAGGTTTAGTAACAATTGGTGGCAATGGTTTTGTCACCAATTTCCCTACACAGAGTTGGAATTCATCACAATATAAAGACTCTACAAAGTAGGTATGATGCATTACCATCTCATAACTACATATATGTTTATTATTTTTTATTTTTGTTACATGTTGAGTAGGTATCTGAGGAGGTATAGGATGCCACAAATTAATTATTGGTTGAGGAGGTGGTAGCAATGCTTTTTGTTGAGAAGTTGGTTGTTATTTTTGGTGAGGTTTCCAATGTTACTGTCGAGAAAACCAATGACTTTATTGGGGCTATTGATAAGGAAATAAAGGTGGCTATTGATTTTGAAAAGTTGGATATTTCCATTGCTACTGGGGTGGAAATGGATTTGGCTAAGGGCAAGAATACTGGTTTGTAGGGGAATTAAATTGAGTAGTCCAAGAAGAGTCAAAATTTTTAGGGTGTTCATATGGAATACCTTAAGTCATGTGTGGTAGTCCTTTCCTTCACTGGTTGATGAAGCAAACTTTCTCCACATTCTGATTTGCTCCCTCATACATAGCCTTCAAACTTGGAAACTATAGTCATTGATTAATGTCATGATTGTCTTTGAAAATGTTGTAGACTTATATGATGTTTAGTGGGCATTCATGAAAATCACATTTTCTTGTGCATTTTGGGAAAATTCTACCAAATATTTTTATCTTCATCTTTCTTCTTCTTGAATTGGATTGTATCAAATTGAACTACCTATAAATGTAAAATATTTATCTTCATATCCTTCATCAAATTTTCAATTTCTACTTTTGTTAATCTAGTTGTGTACATGAGGGTTTGTACTACAATTCCTCTAATTCCTTTACCCTTTTTAGTAGAAACTCTTGAGTAGTTTTTTCAAACATTTCTTATCTCATAATAAATGCATTTGGAAATATCTCCAAATGTGATCAAATTTAAAGCCTTCATACATTCATCTCTTACCTCTCTCAGAAAAATTGTCTTTAGAGAATATTTATCAATTGTGCAATTGGTAGATCTCTTGCAACTAAAGTGGAATATCTCAACATAGTCCTCTAATTATTCATATTGATTCATTTCTAACATTCATCTCTTGAATCTCTATATTTGCAATATTCTCCCTGTTTCTTTGTAAAATGATCCTTCATTGTTTCACATGTCTGAATACCATGCCCATCTAGAACCATGAACCATTTGACAGATGTTTCCTTCAATGTAGAGGGGAATGTTCTCATCTATTGGGAATAATTCTTGTATTAATAAGTCCTAGAGCATACTTCAAATTTAAAGAGGATTTTTTTTGGGTCCTAAGTGATCATCCCATGAAAATGGGGAAGAGTTTCTAGATTTATGTTTTTAATTCTTACTTGCTCCTCTGTTCCCAGGATAGGAAACTCAAAAATCTATTTCTCTTATTCATTTCTTCCTTCCTCCCTTACCTCTTCTCTTTCATCAACCATAATTAGTAGATAAAAATATAAAAATGAAGAAGTTTCCAAATCCCCAAATACTTCAACACTTTGTTCAAAGATTTTTTCTGGACTATCTTCAATAATTAATAACTTAGGGATGCATTATTTTTCTTTCCTTTCACTTCCTATTGGTCTTTCACTTTGATTATAAAATCAAGGAGAAAAAATTCTTAATTTATCCCTATTGAGATGCATGCATTCATCTCGAAAAAAATCTATTGAATACATACATGAAAACCACTTTCTAAAAGGAAACTCTCAAGCTTTTTTCTTTCTTGTCCCTTTCACAATGGAATCCTCATTTAGTAGTTCTTTCTTCCTTGAACATTTTAGTACTTCCTCAACAACAACACCAAAATGTGGTGAGCTCAAGTATTGCAGCAATATTTTTTACTTAATCTTGAGTAATCACACTTAAATTATCAACCAGGGGAATCATAGAGTTATGAAGTACTTTGTAAAGTTTATGCGATCATCAAGTGTAGAAATGAGAAATTGAACGAATTATATATGTTTTTCTTTTTAGGGAATGAAACTATATGATTAATAAGATGCTACCTACAACATAGAACCATAACTCTATAACATGATTATTTCAGACAAGGAATGTATTAGGGATAACTTTTTGATGCTATAGAACTACTTATCTCCTTCAGAATTAAGCTTTATTGTTGAAAGTAAAGTGTAATGTACATTATTGACAATAGAAAAGGAAATGGAAATTGATAGGTAAATTCAAATGTTGGAAGATAAACCTATTCTACAATGTCCTTAATCAAGCAACATATCCTCTTCCAACCATAGGTTTATGGCATATCATTAGAGGAATAAATCATATTATCATAAATAACATAAATTTTCTAGCTATAGATAACAAAAACATTAACAATATAAACTATATGCAATGCACAAAAAATATGAAGGTGAATTCACCAACAACCTCTCCGAGGAGGCCCTTCCTGAAGAGGACTGGTAAACCCCTTATTTACAACTTGAATTAACTCAAGAGAATGATAGTCTTTTTATTTCATAAAAAAATATTCAAAATTACAAACTCTAATATGCAGCTCTTTCAACTCTAGCTATAAGAAAACTCAAACCTATAATTGTTCATCCTAATAGATTTGCAGGTGGGAATATTTATACTAAGAAATAATTGGATCTCTATTGAGGAGTCCAGACTATGAACCAATAGCCTTACCCCAAAAAATGCTAGTTCCTCCTTCATTAGTTAGGGTGGTTCATTGGGGAATGGGATCTTGGGGTGCATGAACTCTTTTTGGTGCAGAAACAAAGATATTCTTTGAGGATCCATGGAACCATTATTTCTCTTAATATAATACATTAAATAGATGATTTGGATTGTGTGAATATCTCCCTCATTCTCGACCCAAGGTGATAGGCCTACTAGAGAACCCATGGTGCTATTCCCTTCATTAGTGATATACTTTAATTGGGTTGTCGTAGAGTGCAAAACCATCTCCCTTTTCCTCAGGTTGGGGAATTAGGGAAAATTTATTTGTTGGAAATTGGTTTTCATTGATGTCAACCCTAGAAGAAGCAGTCAAGTGACGAATCGTATCGATGTCCAAGATCAATATTGCAATATGAAGATTGTTGAAAGATTTGGATACCCTATATTTGAGGGCATTTTTACCCTAAATAAATAACTCAAATGGAATAAAAAGTTACATGGTTGTGAATTATTTTCCGATACCTTTCCAACGGTATATGGAAGTCCCTCTAACTCCCTAGGAATGAGGAGATATGAATTTTTTCATTCGACAACCCAGCCAAAAAATTGAGGACGGTTCAACTAGGTCGGCTCAGAAAATAAATATAGGGATACAACTACTATAAATACAGGATGGATTTTTGCATTTTTAGAGTATCCAAGTTTGTGATATCTTAGCACAAGTTTGGTAGTGAAGGAGTTGGGAGGATAAAGAGCTCTTATGAAGGATATTTTCTAGTCTTATGGTGATGTTTTGATCATTGCTATGCAAGGATGATTTTAAGGATGGAAATTTAGATTAAAATGTAGAAACACGGGCTAATATTACTATTCCTTCATATGCAAAATGTAAAATGTTTGGCGATATTTTTTTAAAAATATTCAAATTTCTAATGATTTTATATACTTTCTATAAAATTTTGGCGATTTTTAAGGTAAAATAATTTTATTCTATGGAATTTGGGCGAATCATTTTTAGAAAAAATGGAAATTGGCAAATCGTTTTTTGGGAAAACCATGGAAATTAGCCCATTTTCAAAATTTATACCCTAAAATCATCTATGTTGCTATGGGTTCGCTATAATATGGAAGGTTGATTCTTTCCACAAGGTTCTATGTGGTTGTTGGGGTTTATGTGTGGACCTAGGTTCTCTAAGTGGACACAGTTTCTTAGTGGAACCAGTTTGATGATGATGGTGTATCAACGACAGTGACAACGACAGTGACAGTGACAGTATATGTGGACCTAGTTTCTATGTGGACCCAGTTTGATGATGATTATGATGTATCAATGATAGTGACAACAACAAGTTGATTCTATCATTTATATTCAAGGGTGGAAGGAAGGGGAAAGGAAAGGGGGTTGTAGCCTCCTTACAGTTGGTGCCAGAGAATATGGGGAGTTGGAGCTTCCTTCAGGTTGTAGCCTGTAAATTAGGGGGTTGGAGGCTCCTTCCAGTTGGAGATGGAGAACTTGGAAGTTGTAGCTTCCTTTGAATAAAATCTTTTATTACATAAGAAAACATTGAGTGGATTTTCACTTATATATATATTGTGTATTGTGTATCTCTTCTTTTGCTCTTTATTGGATATATTATTTGATTGGAAAGTAAAGTTATAAAAGTGATAAATTGTACTTAATACTGAATGACTCCCCCCTTAGTATCAATGGTATCTATAGCTTCGACTACTACTTTTCTAGGGTTGTTGTGTCAATTGATTGATTCCCTAATTCGTTTCTAGCAAATAATTTTCTTCTCCATCACATTGATGAGATAATGTAGGCTTGTCCTTCTCCTTGCTATATCTAGGATAGATGTCAATGGAAAGATCGAAGATGAAAAATAAGCGATTTACATTTTCCCACAACCATAGTAGTTAAATCTATGGGGAATAAATCATCAACAATCATATCACAAACCCATACTCTTCAATAATAGGAAAACTCAATAAGTTACACATAACAATATCATGAAATGAAACCAAAATAGATTATTACAATCTATTCATCAACACATCATCATTAGCTACAAAATAGATTAGTTTAGTAGATATTCGACCAACCAATAGACAAACTATAAGGTCCTATGGGAACTAGTTATACAACAAACTAATTCAAGATCCCATCAATAGGCTCCATATATACTTTAATTTATGTGAAATCATCTTAACCCCTCATTTATTCAAAATTCAAGAATCCTTTAACATTAAAAGCATATGGGAAGTTCGAAATATGTAGCGAAATGGATTTCTTGGTGATTTTTCATGAAACAAAATAGGATGGGGTCTCCCTTTCCACCAAATATGAGGGGGAAATTTACAAGGCCAATGTTTATCAAAACTTCTAAAGCTCCAAGAAAAATATTTTTGTAAAAAGGGAATATTCTTATGGAGGAACCTTCGGGTTTGGAAAATAGGATGGGGGTTGAATATAAGACTTTAGCAAGAGAAAAATTAAACACCAATATATCATGTCACTATTAGAGAGATCTAGAACCTCAAGTAGGTAAAGGGTTGTTGTAACCTAGGTTTGCACCCCTGCCTCTCCTCTCTCATTTCCCTATGACTTTGCCAAAATTTTTCTCTTCTGTTTGATAAAGTCGATTCCCCATATGTTCAATAACTTGGTTTTCTTTGTTGGCTTGCTTGACTGATTCTTTGCACAAAGTTTCTCTGTTTTTCTTGAAGGATAAACACATATTGTGATTTGGCTCGAATTACTCGGCATCTTGTTTGCCTTTAATTGAGCTTACAGTAGGTCGGTCGAGTATGTTGTATGCACAGGGAAAAACCATGAGAAAATGAAACATTTAGAACATTCCATTTCGGGCTCAGATGGTAGGATTAGACAGATTAAAATTACAATGGTGAAGATCCAATAGACCACCCAGATCGATGGTTTTCGTGCATTTGGAGCATAGAAGTTGTGCAAGGATTAAAGATGAGACATAAGTCCCGATAGCCTACCACGTCTCTGGGAGATTTCCAAGCACAACATTCATAAACTCCTGAAGCTTGAACTCCCGAAGTGAATTTGGACCGTCCAGATCCAGAGGCCATGTGGAGGTGGATCTCACACTTTGGAAATACGACACTCCAGAGGATTGTAAGAACTAGGCATTGAAAAGGCATGAAGCCCGAACTTCCGAAATCATGTGCTTATATGAAATCAGGTCACCACATCACCTCCACTCACTACTTTCTCTCCTCTCACCACCCGACACTTGTTCTCCACACACACTCCCTTCACCTCCTGCATATCTCTCTCACCTTTCATTACATTGCACCCATCTTCCAACGCCCGATATCGTCCAACTCTCTGCATCTAATCCTCCTCTCACCACATGCCACCTATAAAACTTCCACCCAGATTGTAGATCATGACCATATCAACGACCACGGTTCATTTTGGCACCGCAACATGCTCGGGCATTAAAATCCTTGAGTGGGATGAAATCTAAACCATGGTATCACAGGAGAGCTATGTGGTAGCTTAGAAGGGATTTCGGGACCAAATGTGACGTGGACCCAAACCACCCTTGACAACTCCCGAAATCATGTGCTTGTATGACATCAGGTCACCACGTCACCTCCACTCACTTCCATGTAATAAAAATCCTCTCATGTCATCCCCTATTGGTCAATTGCTTCCACGTCCTCCTGCTCACAACCAATCATGTCTTCTCCAATGACCGATTGGCTGACAACAATGAAGTTGTCCAGGCACATATGGCAACTAACGGGTCAAAATGGAATGCGCTTAGTCACCGAAAGCTCTGTTATAGACAGAGAGAATGGAGATCGTCCCAGGTCGAGGATCGTTGGTTTTGGAACACTTCAGAAGACTACCTCTTCCTTGAGCATATAATGAAAAGATCTGTATAGACAACCTGTTATCCTCCAGAGGCCTCAAATAGCTTGCAGACATGCCATTACTCAACACAAAACCTTGTTCAGTCACTCCTAATGTTTCTGCCAATTACAGTTCATCCAACTTATGCATCAATTCAGTCTCAGAGACAGTAATAGTTTTAGTTTTTCAGTTCCATAATGCTTTAGGTTGAATTAATAAGTGGTCTTCTGTGTGTGATAAGAACCACTCTTTTTTATTAAGTCCAGTGTGAAGCACACATTGTTGTACTCCATGCAATGTTTTAGTTAAGTTAATGATTTGTTCTACAATTAGTTATCTAGAGTTAGGTCTCAGTCCCAGATGGACGAGAACCTTTGCAACTCTGTTAAATATACAGACTTTGTATGTTTTAGGGGTTGGGAGTTTTTGGAAGAAAATAAGAAGCAGCAGAAGAATCGGGCCTACTCAATTAATTGTAAAGTGCTCTACTTAGTGAATATATGTTGATGATAGTTGTGTTCTTTACTCAAATTTTTATGTGTTTATTCTTATCTTGAATGCATATTTTGTGATGTGTGCAATGTACATTTCCTTATTCTTTCGGCTACTGTTATAGTCTATCTCTTATTGATTATGCAACATGTTATATAGCTATTGTTCAGTGAAATATCCACTATTTTGCAATCTGTTGAATGATTTGCATCTAGATATTTTTCTAACTCTTGAGATATTATTTTAAGTCTTAGTTTTCATGCAACAAGTGATTCATTGCATTACTTGTTGTCGTTGTCTGTGTTTGTCTTCCCATACCCTCAGTTGTCATTTAACACCCATACCATTAGCAAAGGAGAACCTAATTTTATACTGTGTGGCCTGTCCAACCAGATTACCATCTTTTCAAAACTTATCCTTAAGCTTACCAACAAAACCTACTTGTAAAAAACTAATCATTACAAACTTGAGATGGCCTAGATTCACCCTTTAACAGTTAGGTGCAAACTTTAGGACCAACATCTTCTGGTGTCATTGCCGGGGAATGAAGTAACGAAATATCTTTCCCTAGGAGAACGACATTGATTAGCTCTGACCTTTGATGGTGAAAAAATATCAGACACAGATAGACTGCCATATTTCACCTGGCGACTCCACTGAGTAAAATTTAAGAAAGAAATACTAGCACTCAAAAAAGGATTCAACAGATCCAAATCTGAAAATAGCAAAGCTAAGATAGCTCATATTGTAAATTCTAACCTTTTACAATATCTAATGCAAACAAATATTCATTAAAAGAACAGAAAAGATACAATGGCAAATACAAACATTACACAGAGATTTTTCCCCTGGAAACCCAAACCGGGAAAACCAACATATTCTATATTCATTCATATGTGATACATTGTTTACAATACAATATACATATAGGAGCCAACGACATCCAAAACCCTAACCCAATGACCTGGATTAGTCCACAACCCTAATTCCTTAACCGAAAATAGAAAACCATCGACAAAAACCATGTGCCGAAAGACCACCTAAATATGTGACACGTTTCTTGAGGCATGTGACACATTTCCCGAGGTAGAAAAAATTTCGTGCAAAGAATATAACACATACCTAACATCTCCCACTTGTTGTTTTGTTTGCATACAGGGGGTTGCAGGGTTACATAGTCAACAATCCAGGGCAACAATTCCCATGGATCCTCTACACCAAGAGAACTTCTCAGTGCTCACAGATTTTGTTAATGAATCTGCAAAATTCTTCAAAGTGTCCACCTTCATCAGCAATACTTTCTTTTATTCAACCATGTCTCTCACAAAGTGATATTTAATATCAATATGCTTTTTCTTTGAATGATGAGTTGGGTTCTTCGCCAGAAAAATTTCACTCTGACTGTCACAATCTATCCTTATAGCTTGATGTATCAACCCAATACCTGAACGCAATATTTGTAACCATATTTCTTCCTTAATTGCATGAGTGGCTGCCATGTATTCATCTTCTATAGTTGAAAGTGCCACTACAACCTGTCTTTTTCTCATCCAACTTATTGCTCCTCCAAATAGGTTAAACACATACCCACTTGTAGATCTCCTATGATCCATATCTCTAGCCCAGTTTGCATCCACAAAGACATGTATATCCACCACTCTGACCAATCTCGGTCTTCCTTCGTAGAACAATCCATAGCTAGCAGTGCCATGTAAATACCTGAAAACCCTTTTACTGTTGTCCAATGCTCCTTCCCTAGTTTTGACATATACCTGCTCAAAACTCTCACTGCATGTGTAATGTCTAGTCTAGTACAGACCATTGCATACATCAAACTGCCAACTGCACTCACATATGGAACACAAGACATGTCCTCCTCCTCTTCATGTGTCTTGGGACACTGATCCGTAGATAAATTTACACTAATAGGAATAGGAACCTTGACCAATACTTTACATTCCTGCATATTAAACCTCTGCAATATTGGCTCCACAAATTTTCTCTGATTTAACCAGAGTTTCATCTTTTTCCAATCTCTTTTAATTTCCATCCCCAAAATGAATTTTGAAGCACCGAGATCCTTCATGTCAAATTTACAGGACAAATGAGTTTTCACATCCTGGATAATCTCCTTGTTGTTTCCTATCAGCAACATGTCATCCACATACATCACCAAATAAATCAAATGATCACTAATTAATTTAAAATACACACAGTGATCCTCTTTGCTTCTTGTGAAGCCAAGTCCCAACATATAAGTATCAAATTTTTGATACCACATCCTTGGTGAGTGTTTTAAACCATATAGGGACTTTTTCAACTTGCAAACCATCTCCCTCTTTCCCATCACAACATAACCTTCTGGTTGCTTCATATGGATTTCTTCTTCCATATCCCCATGTAGGAATGTTGTCTTCACATCCATCATTGGGAAAATCTGTGTACTATGTATGTCTTCTGCGTACCATGTCTCATTTATTGAATATATGTTTGCAGTAGATATTTGGGTACAATATCTACTGCAAACAGATATTCAATAAAAGAACATAAAATATACAATGGAAAATACAAACATTACACAGATATTTTTCCCATGGAAACCCAAACCGGAAAAACCAACATATTCTATATTCATTTATATGTGATACATTGTTTACAATAAAATATACATATAGGAGCCAACGACATCCAAAACCCTAACCCAATGACCTGGATTAGTCCACAACCTTAATTCCTTAACCAAAAATAGAAAACCATCGGCAAAAACCATGTGCCGAAAAACCACCTAAATATGTGACACGTTTCTCGAGGCATGTCACATGTTTCTCGAGGCAGAAATGTGACACATGACACTACGACTCGTGCAAAGAATATAACACATACCCAACACATATTGGCCCTGCGAATAACGTAGTAGCCTCTGAGACAGAAAGGCAACTAAGAAAATCCACCCTAGCTCAGAGATATACCTCCCCCCTCAAGGGTAAAACTGCCTACGTCTAATCACAATCACAAGAAATTTGAATTTGCTAGTGTTGGGTTTGTATTTTGACTGTTTTATTGCGATGAACAAATCCTTTTTGCATAGATATTACATATGATATGCTTCATATTAGCCATTTTGAAGGAGTTTCAAAGGTTTATATATCAATTTATCATGGATTCGCATCAAGTATGTATAATTGGTGTTTTCGTAATGATTTGGAGATCAATTCAATTCATTTTAAAGTTTATAAAGATCTAACATTCTGGTTTGCTTGCAACAGGTCGAAATTGTGATATGATCCTCCATCCAGACCTTCATCTGACACTGTTACAGGAAGTGAACTTCAAGATTAATTTGTGGGCGGATGAAGTAGAATCAGAAAAATCTGGCACGTGGGTTTTGTGTATAATATTCCCAATTAGGTCCCACTTAAGTCGTTTCCTGAAATTCTAGATGGATTGAGAGAAGTTTGTGGTTTTCGATTCAGCATCCGACACTCCATCTAGCACTCAGAGCGCAGAGGAGTTGGCGGTTAGCACATTGGCGGCCTATGGTGGACGAATCAAAGATCTGGGTTTTGTGCCCCTTCATGGCCTCTAGCTACAAAGCTTGACACACCTCAGATTGGGTAGTTATGGTGATCATTGAGTGGCTCACAAATTTTCTAGAAGATGTCATTGTTAGAAGATCATTTAATGAGTTTGCCATTTTTAGAGGAGGTCGACCCTTCTAGTGGTCGACCTCTCAAGCTGTAACTTATATATAAATATGAATATCAGTGGCACAACCTTAGACATAATTTTAAATAAGAATTTTATTGTGTAATTCAGACATTTCTCAACAACTTGTGTTCCAGACTTCGCTTTTTAATTAATGACATAATTGTGTTGAGTTAAGCCTGTGTTTTGTTGTTCGAGAGTAGCCATGACCTGTTGGGGGGGCCACCAATGGTCTGGGTGATTGTTTCCATCAATACATATTTACAATTATCTAATTGCCTTACTTAGATTTTGAAATTGTCTCTTTACTGTATGAATTTCTCAATTGCAATTGCTTGTTGTGTGTATGTTTTAATTACATATTGCTTTTCTAATCCATCTTCCTGTACATTGTAGATTGCTTTTTGAACTGTGTATATAATAGAAGGATGTCCATGGCTGTGTGTTAATAATTATATTTTGTTGTAGGTTGTAGGGATGTTTAATTACAGTGTTATGTCTTTTTCTTCCTATCTATAGATTACTCTGCAGAGTACTAATTCAGATAGGTTTGTTTAAAGTCTTGATAGATTAATTGCTTTAGTTTTGATAATTTTGACAGAGTTTATTTGTAGCTTTGCTTCAATTTTGTTAGTTTGATAGAGTACTAATTTAAATAGATTTACTTGTAGTTTTGATAGATTAAATTGCTTTAGTTTTATTTTTAACAACGTATTAATTATGATAGGCTTACTTGCAATTGCAAATACTCTCTGTAGGTTTGTTTTACTTGTCAATTTTGCTTCAGCCCGATAGGATAGAAATAGATTTTGAGTTATGATTCTTAATAGCATTTTAGTTGATTGTGAGTATGATTCTTAATGATAGTTTAGTTCACTTAGGCTATGATTTTTAATGAAGTCTCAGTTATGAATTTGAGTTGTAATTTCTGATTAGCATTAGTCGGGAATTGTAGGTTTACACAAAGTGTTTTTATTGCCATCTTATGTATGAATTAGAATTAGAATTTTTAATTAAGCGTTAAATTATAAATTATGAGTTTACGAGTTTATGAATTTGAATATTGTCACAACACTCTTGCCTTTGGTTAAGTAGATTAATGTTTATTCTTTGTGAAATAGAAGTAGTTGTGAGTTCTTTTTAAGAATAGAGTTCACTTGTCAAAGATAGTTTTGATAGAGTAATTGCTTACTTGTTCACTCAAAGATAGATAGATTAAATAGTTCAAAGATAGATTACTTGTTATTCACTTATCCAAAGATTGCTTTCTTATTCAAAGAGTTCCTTACTTAGACTAATTATTCATAGTGATAGATTGCTCTTCATTATTTGATTTTATTGGCATTAGATTAGGCTAAGCTAGGATAGATTAGAGCTCTAGACATGCACATACAATGTTGGCACCTCGAAGCCTACGAGCCCTGGGTTGACAATTTAATGTCAAATTAGATAGCATATATTTTACTCCACATTTTTGGCGTCGTTACCAGGGAGGTGCTAAAGGGATTAGAGCGTAGTTAGGTAGGTTTCCTTTAATTACACAACAAGGGGGAGGATAAAATTTAAGACAAGAGGTAAGAACTTGCGCATCCATTTTAATGGGTTGCTCCAAAGCCTTGGTGTTCCCTTTACGCAAGAGTGTTTACTTTTTTTGCAAGTTTGCTTACTTTTCTTAGTTTGTTTACTTTTCTCAGTTTGTTTACTTTCCTGCAATTTACTTTTCCGCAAACGCTCTTTCTTTCCTGCAATTATGTTTTATTTTTGAAGAGCTAACTCTTGTGAAAAGATAACTTGGTGACAACAAGGTCTAAAGTAGCACGAGGAGTTCAAGTTTTCTTTAAGTAGTATGCTTTAAGTTTTGCAATTCATTTCATTTCATTTAATTTTTTCAATAGCGTTGAATTTCAGTATTATTTCATTGGGTGTTGTTTGTTATTCAGTTTGTTTATTTTTCTTAGTGTGTTTACGTTTTTTTGCAATTTACTTTCCTGCAATTTAATTTTATGCAAGTGTATTTTTCTTTCTTTCTGTAAGTTTGGGTGTGTTTACTTTCTGCAATTTAATGTAGGAGTGAATGTGAGTTTGATTTCTTTATTGCAAGCGTGTTTTATTTCATACAAATGTGTGTTTGATTTATGCAAATATGTTTTTGTGGTAGGTAGTCTCGATTAGAATCATCAAAAACACATCTAAAATTTTGGGTGTTGTAAAGAACCCCAGACACTGATCTTTGTGTGAACCAAGTTTTATCAAATGACAAGATGAACTCAGAAGAAAACATTAGCTTGAGGGAACTTTCTCAAATCCTAGCAACAACCGATATTTCTTCTTTTTAGGAAGAACAAATTTTGGAAGTAGCCAAAAGTGTATCTACCTCTCCAGAAATATTAGAAGAATCAAGGTCCTATGAGCTACAAAATGATTTTCCTTGCCAAACTACGAAGGAAGATGAAAAATTATGGACTACATCCTGTGGAGAGAAATCACTAAGACCTAAGATTGAGGAGTTCTCAACATCCATCTCAGCAGATCCTTCATGTACTTCAGAAATCAATAATCCAGAAGAAGAGGATCTACATAACATGATGAAGGAGAGCATATAAATTACTGTTGATGAACATCGAGATTGCATTGAAATTTGGTTTCAAGAGATCATCAGGCCACAATACTATTCTCTTCTTCAACACCTTCTGATGCCAAAACAATTAGGTTTGTTGGTTCTTCATATCCAGGTAATCACCGCGGTAAATTTTTCATATGTAGATATGGGTATGTATCTTATCTTTCTTCGCACATGGTTACATTGGAAAAGTTCTTACACTTGAATAAAGATTTTCCTTTCTTTTTAGGTAGGGTAAGATAATAAATAAAAGCTGCATGTTGTTAGTTTAGATTAAAGTCTAATGCAGCCTCATTTTACATTTTATTTTTAATAAAAGAACTATGAGATACATGTTCATGTGACTTGATCTCATTGATCTCATCAGTTTTTTATATTTTAGAGTGTGGTTTTTGACAAACAATTTTTGAGATATCTACAGGTATTTGTTCTAACAACAAGTGGACAACTCCAAGGAGACAAAAAGGGAAGTATTTTACTTTGGAAAAATATATTTATATATTTGAACCTTGTTTTCCGCTTAAGCATTAATTGAATAATGACTTGTTGTAGTTAGCCATATTTTTGCAAAGATTTCTATCTTCTTTTTCTCAAGGCATCTTTAATGGAAGTTTCTCTTAACCTCCACCACTATAGAATATAAGGAAGTGATATCTTGACTATCAAAATTAGAGGTCACTCATACAATTTCCCCAAGAACCCTGAGTAAGTGAGTAAAGTATCTTTATTTAAGAGTAGCAAGGAGGTATGATTAATGGTTAGCCATGGAAACATCACAATAAAAAAAAAAAAAAAAGAGTGAGTCAAGCCTAAAGATACCTTTCTGTTCTTTCCTAATGGTACCATCCACTACACACTAAAAATGCTTGATTATACCATATCTTTATATAGGCTAAGTCTGCTTAACTACCCCTTATATCAAGACAATATCTAAGGAATACATAAAGGAGAGTCATCATCTAACATAAATACCATCCCAATCTTATAAAAGGGAGAAACGTTTTTCAGAGTTGCATCCCCATCTTCTTGCAAAAAACAATCTTTATATAAAAATCTTAAAAGATGGTGGACTAGTGTTTGAGGGTGTAAGAGGCTAACTCGTTGAGATACTGAACAGGTCTACTGGTAGTGGGTATTGGCCTGAACAGGCTTGCTGGAAGTGGGGCATTCTACCTAGCAAGGGTGATAATCTGACAATAAATAAATAAAATTCCTAAATCTTAAACTTGTCCTGATGTACGACATTACTTGTAGATAAAGATGAAAACAAGTATGCATGGTTAAGCGAAGGTCAATGAACTCTATAAATATTCCATTGGGAACTAACTTTAAGACTATCCTAAGAACTCTCTCGCCTACCTCTTCTTAACTATATGTAGGATGTTCTATCCTATAGGTGGGGCCGTACTCTAACTGTCTCATCAGATTGATCTGTGAAATTTATCTCTACACTTGGCAAGCTGTAAATCTTAGGCTATTGGGAGAATTGACTGGTTCCCTATATTTTTTATTCTGAGGTGTCACAATACTTAGGAGAGGGGGATGGGTTTCCTGAGCTGACAAATGATAAACATTGCCCATCTATATTATAATCCATGAGAAGAGGAAGTAGAATTTCTGTTAAAAATGATATCATATTGTTTTTATGATATCCTGGGCTATTATATTAGCAGTTGTTTTCATTAAAATGCTAAATTCTATAATGCTCACATCATTGTGTGTTATAAGCATGTTGTGCATTTTTTATTTATTTATTTTTATGTTTATATCATGGAAGATTGCTTAACTAGTTCTTTGTGACAATTACAGATCAATAACACACTATTAAACTCATTACAATTATGTGTTACATGCCTATGAACAGATGAACAAGTTGTTTTATAGTGTTACAAGAAATGATGACAAGGAAATTAACAGTGGATCATCCGATTCACACTTGTCCTGTCCATGCTCTTGTTCACCATGACTGTCAGAAATTTCCCAAGTTGAGTGCTACGGGTGAACGCCCATTATAATGGGGATAATTTCCACTTGCACAGGAGTACCATATGGAGTTCCATTTGGAAGACCTGATGTAGTGCCATCTGGACGATCGGATGAAGCACCATATGGAGGATAAAATGAGGTATGTATACACTGTAAATGACCATGATTGCATGCAGAAATAATCGTTCGAATTGATACACTTGTGCAATGGTAAGTTTGATGGATTGAATGGTATATTGTTCAAAATTCGTGTTAATAATTGAATTAAAACTTTTTAGTGCATTTTTATGATCAAATGTCCAAGTCAAAGACTTGGACATTGATCTAATTTCTTACACGATTTATTTTACCTCCAAAGTACAAACCATTCAAATTCAAACTTGCCAAGGAAACTCTTGATTTTCCTATAGCCTCATCTGATAAGAAAATTAAGAAGTCTGCTGAGAATTCCCAATTGCCTTCAACAACTATCGATTCTAAACCTAAGAAGCTACAAGATTCATTTCATCAAGTTTTTCCTTTGGTTCCTACAAAGAGGAGAGGAGCTAATCGATTCAAGGGGAAATCCTTTTGAAGAATCACTCAAAGTATGAGTGGAAAACTCAATGTAAAACTTCCAAGCACTTTGGATCCTATCCAATTGTCTTATGATCTTGAAAGCCCCCATTAAAGACTCGGAGAAGTTTCTGCAGAAGATTTTGAGCCCGATAAAGAAGTAAAATATGAACCTATTGCCTCTCACAAAAACTTTGTTACTCCTACCTCCCAGATTCATACATCAGCTTCCAAAGTTGATATACCTTCCACATCCATCAAGGGATCCAAGCCCTCTTATTTTGAACCATCTAATCATACCACAATTATTGAGAAATTACAACAAGAAAATGCTCAGTTTCTTCAACAGTTGAAAGAGCGAAAGACTATAGATAGGAATCTCCATCATGATAATGTGGTATTGCAAGCAAAAGTGAATTCTCTCCAATGATTGGTTGATCAAATGACCACCACCAATCACAGCCTCCAGACAAAATTGAAATATCATAAAAGGCCCAATACAAAATCTCCAGGACAAGAGGGAGAAGCTTCTAAAGCCAATCCATCCCGTCCTTCACGAGTCTAGTTATGTAAGGTGATTCATTTTTGTTTGCAAAGGGACCTGCAAATCCTTAAGCATGGGGTTAATGTTGGGTTTGTATTTTGACTGTTTTATTGTGATGATCAAATCATTTTTGCATCAATATTACATATGTTATGCTTAATATTAGCCATTTTGAAGGAGTTTCAAAGGTTTATCTATCAATTTATCATGGATTTGTATCAAGTATGTGTAATTGGTGTTTTTGTAATGATTTTGAGATCAATTCAGTTCAGTTTAATGTTTATAATGATCTAACGTTCTGGTTTTCTTGCAACATGTCGGAATTGTGATATGATCCTCCATCTAGACCTTCATCTGGCACTGTTATAGGCAACGAACTTCAAGATTAATTTTTGGGTGGATGAAGTGGAATCAGAAAAATATGGCACATGGGTTTTGTGCATACTATTCCCAATTAGGTTCCACATGGGTCGTTTCCTGAAATTCTGGATGGATTGAGAGCAGTTCATGGTTTTCAATTCGGTATCCGACACTCCATCTAGCACTCGAAGCGCAGAGGATTTGGCGGTTAGCACATTGGCGACTTGTGGTGGACAAATCAGAGATATGGGTTTTGTGCCCCCTTATGGCCTCCAACTATAGAGCTCGACACACCTCATATTGGGCGGTTATGGTGATCTTGAGTGGCTCACATATTTTCTAGAAGACGCTACCGTTAGAAGCTCATTTAATGAGTCTGCCATTTTTAGAAGAGGTCGACCCTTCCAGTGGTTGACCTCTCAAGCTGTAACTTATATATAAATATCACTATCAGTGGCACAACCACGAACATAATTGTAAATAAGAATTTCATTGTTTAATTTAGACATTTCTCTGCAACTTCTGTTCCAGACTTCATTTTTTAATTAATGACAGAATTGTGTTGAGTTAAGCCTGCGTTTTGTTGTTGGAGAGTAGCCACGACCTGCTGGGGGGGGCACCAGTGGTATGGGTGATTGTTTCCATCAGTACATATTTATAGTTATCTAATTTCCTTAATTAGATTTTGAAATTGTCTCTTTATCGTATGAATTTCTCAATTGCAATTGCTTGTTGTGTGCATGTTTTAATTGCAGATTGCTTTTCTAATCCATCTTCCTGTACATTGCAGATTTCTTTTTGAACTGTGTATATCATAGAAGGACGTCCATGGCTGTGTGTTAATAATTATATTTTGTTGTAGGTTGTAAGGATGTTTAATTACAATGTCGTGTCTTTTTCTTCCTAGTTATAGATTACTCAGCAGAGTACTAATTCAAATAGGTTTATTTAAAGTCTTGATAGATTAATTGCTTTAGTTTTGATAATTTTAACAGAGTTTATTTGTAGCTTTGCTTCAATTTTGTTAGTTTGACAGAGTACTAATTTAAATAGATTTACTTGTAGTTTTGATAGATTAAATTGCTTTAGTTTTAGTTTTGACAGAGTATTAATTTAGATAGGCTTACTTGCAATAGCAAATACTCTCTATAGGTATGTTTCACTTGTCAATTTTGCTTCAAGATGATAGGATAGAAATAGATTTTGAGTTATGATTCTTAATAGCATTTTAGTTGATTGTGAGTATGATTCTTAATGATAGTTTAGTTCACTTAGGCTATGATTTTTAATGAAGTCTTAGTTATGAATTTGAGTTGTAATTTCTGATTAGCATTAGTCACGAATTGTAGGTTTACACAGAGTGTTTTTATTGTCATCTTAAGTATGAATTTGAATTAGGATTTTCAATTAAGCATTAAATTAGAAATTATGAGTTTACGAGTTTATGAATTTGAATATTGGCATAACACTCTTGCCTTTGGTTAAGTAGATTAGTGTTTATTCTTTGCGAAATAGAAGTAGTTGTGAGTTATTTTTAAGAATAGAGTTCACTTGTCAAATATAGTTTTGATAGAGTAATTTCTTACTTGCTTTCTTACATGTTCACTTAGAGATAGATAGATTAAATAGTTCAGAGATAGATTACTTGTTATTTTCTTATCCAAAGTTTGCTTTCTTATTCAAAGAGTTCCTTACTTAGACTAAATATTCTTAGTGATAGATTTCTCTTCATTATTTGAGTTTATTGGCATTACATTAGGCTAGGCTGGGCTAGATTAGAGCTCTAGACCTTCACATATAGTGTTGCCACCTCGAAGCCTACGAGCCCTGGGTTGACAATTTAATGTCGAATTAGATATCATATATTTTACTCCACAGCTATCCCTAAGAATCACAATTCCAAAGAAGCTCAGACATCTCCAACTCCTGATTCTACCTCATCTTCCAATCCTGCATCCACTCCTGTATCTCCCATAAATCTTCAGATTCCTATTATTCAAGACATGGTTGTTAACATGATGGATGTCATAATTGTTGCTAGATATGCACCCCTAGTGCTCCCTGTAGGAATACATGCACTCCCAGGCAATATTACATGAAATATTTTCCAAGATATAATGGGGAAGGTGAAGTCACTATTGAGGAACATTTGGTAGCCTTATATATCTTTGCAGACAACTTTAACATTGATTATGCAGATGTATGGATGAGGTTTAATTGTACAAATTCTAGATGGGGAAGTAAGAAAGTGGGTCAGGGGTCTTCCTCCGGCCTCCATTGCATATATTGAGGCGTTGGATGAAACTTTCATAAAACAATGGGGAGATAGGAGAGATTATCTCTACTACATCACTGAGTTTGGGGCCCCAAAGAGAAAGAATGGTGAATCTATCTCAGATTTCACCAAGAGATTAAATAAGATGTATGGTAGAATCCCAGATGAGATCAAACCAACTGAAGCCTCTGCCAATATCACTTATGTTAATTCTTTTGATGTAGATTTCTCCCTCCTGCTGAGAGAAAGAAGATCCACCACATTTTTGTCCATGCAGGTAGCAACCATTGAGGTTGAATCTAATATTTTGGCATCAGACAGACTAAAGACCAGGTCTGATAAAGATAAGAAGAAATAGAGAGAGGATTCCCTTGCCTCCTCTAACTCAGCCACATCTGATCCAAAACTTGATGAAATGACCAAAAATTTGAAGGATCTAACTTCTTAAATAGCTAAGTTGAAGTGGGAATCTAAACAACCAAACAAATCTTTTCAAGGGGCTGGTAATAGAAATCAAAATCAGTTTAGAAGGCCTAATGATGCCCCTCAAATAATGCAGAGAGAAAGGAGAAATGTTGATGATCAAAGGGTAGTGCCTCCTTTCCAAAACAATCAGATTGAGGAGATGGATGCAGACAATGATGTTGTGGATGATATTGTTGTTCTTTTCAATGAAACTGATTATTATACTAGCCATTTAACACAACACGAATATGAGGTAGCACAACTGTCCAATCAATTTGATAATCAGATAAGGGAAGAGAGATTTATTCAAGGCCAACCCAAGAAGAAATATGATTTGAGGATGAGATCAGGGGCTCCCAAAGACACTATCTTTGATACAAGCAATCTAAAGCTCAGTCACCTCCCTCATCTAAACATACAACCCCTTAAATAAAAGAAATTGAAAGGCCACCAACCTCTTTCATCCTAGAGCATGAGTTGATCAAGATCAATATCCCCGTGCCTTTGATAGAATTGATGAATAATGAACCTTTCAAAAAGTCTATCATGAAAGTTTTGCAGCCAAACTCTCCTAGTGTATCTTCTGATGTAATTGTTGGTTGTGGAGCCTGATTATCTTCCTGATTCAGAGGTCCTTTCTTTCAGCCGTGATTATACCCCATGAAGTATTTACACCCCATAAGTATGTACACTCTTCCACGCGGGGGAGTGCAGAGGGGGGGTACCCCCTCTACGGGGTCCATCGCCCCGGCTGGGGGGTCTGGGGGCAAGCGGGCCCCCAGCAGGGGTTCGGGGGCGAAGCCCCCGAAGCAAAAATTGCCTTGTAAAAGTATATTGTAATTTCATTGTAAATCTGGACCATTCATTATAAGGTCACAGATCTAACGGTAGAGATTATGTTAGGGTTTTTTGCCCTAGAAGGCAACCCTCTTTTATGAGGGAAA
>ML781971.1:418169-431518 GCA_009831015.1 Picea engelmannii | reverse complement strand
CTCAGTTTCAGTTGGTCTTCAAGAATGAAGATGAAGATGAGAAATTTGCCAGGTCCAAGAAGGTTCAGAGTCCAGCATATACAACAACAGTGGAGTTGTTGAGATCAGTCTCCAAGTGGGAGATTGTTGGTTGTGGAGCCTGACTATCTTCCCGATTCAGAGGTCCTTGCTTTCAGCTGTGTTTATACCCCATGAAGTATTTACACCCCAGAAGTATGTACACTCTTCCACGCGGGGGAGTGCAGAGGGGGGGTACCCCCTTTGCGGGGTCCGGGGGGTTTGGGGGCAAGCGGGCCCCCAGAGCAAAAACTGCCTTGTAAAAGTATATTGTAATTTCATTGTAAATCTGGACCGTTCATTATAAGGTCGCAGATCTAACGATAGAGATTATGTTAGGGTTTTTTGCCCTAGAAGGCAACCCTCTTTTATGAGGGAAATGTATTGCAGCTATGGTAGAGGGTGAATATTGTATTCTGAGAGAGGAGACTGTGAGAGAAAGAAGAGGAAGTTACAGCGGGTTTTGTTGTAGGTTGTATCGCTTCATTTGCTGGATAATAATAAAGGAAGGACCTGACAATTTCTCTAGTGGACGTAGCCCACACTGGGTGAACCACGTAAATCTGTGTCTCTCTTGTATTGTGCGTCTTCTGTGTTTTGTTTATGCATTTGTTTTATTTTATTGCTTCGCGGTCCTGTTTTTCTAACAGTAATAAGTTTGCAGGATGAAAACCCAGCCATTACTGCGGGTCCACACATTAAGGATGGATTTGATGCTTCTCCTCCATTCTACATATCTTTGAATGTCCATGATAAGATCCTGCACAACTGTCTTATGGACTCAAGAGCCTCTCACAATGTCATGCCCAAAGTTGTTATGGAAGAGCTAGTTTTGGAGATCACCAAACATTACCAAGACCTGTACTCCTTTGATTCTAAGAAAGTAAAATTTCTGGGACTGATAAAAGATATGGTGGTTTATTTGGTATAGTTACCCATGAAGAGTGTAGTGATGGACATTGTGGTGGTTGACATTCCCCCAAAGTTTGGTATGCTCTTATCCAGAACTTGGGCTAAGAAGGTTGTAGGATCATTGCAAATGGACCTCACTTATGCCACCATCCCTTTGTTTGGAGGAGAACATAGGAGGCTATACAGAGAGGTAAGGTTAGACTACAGTTTTAGTGACCATCAGAACCCACGCAATCACCTAATTTATGTTGTTAAGGATGAGATTGGCTCATCTGTCTTTCATTTAAATGATGATGAACCTGAAATATCAGTTAGCCAATGCAAAGATAAGCCACTGACATGTCAATAAACCAAAGTATGGAAGATGTATTTCGATGGCTCTTCATCAAGGGAAGTATCAGGTTCATGTATACTCCTCATTTCACCTTTAGAAGAGGTAATCACACTCTCTTATAAGCTAGAATTTGAAACTGCTAATAATATATCTGATTATGAAGGCATGGTATTGGGATTGAGGGATGACAAAGACATGGCCATTGACTGTGTAGCATTTTTTGGTGATTTTGAGTTAATTATCAATCAAATAAGGAACATATGTCAGGATAAGCAACATAGGCTCAAGTAATACAGAAACGAGGTATCAGATCTGATCGATAATTTCTTTCTAGCATTTAACATTTCCTTCATTCCTAGAGAACATAATCAAAAGGCAGATTCTCTGGCCTTAGCTACCAACACTTTTAGGCCTCCCATTGGCCCAAATATTAAATATTAGGTGGAAATCATACATAGAACTGCCATACCAGACAACATAAAGCACTGGCAAGTCTTCAGTGATGATCTAGAACTACAAAGATTTCTACACACCACTGATGAATTCTCCAATATCTCAATTCATCAAAAAAGTGAAGAAGGTGAAAATGAGGAATTAGAATATCGACAAACATCTCATATGTTGAAGACAGTAGATGGTCATGATATTGTGGAGATAAAAACCAATCACATTCCAAGAGGACTAGTTCCATTGGAAAGGTTGTTTGATAGTAATGATGTTTACAAAGGAGTTGTCATGAAGAATCAAGAAGAAGAGATAACAGATTGCAATATTGGGACCACTGAGAATCCCAAGATCATCAAGTTGTCCAAAGCAATAGTTGTAGAACAAAAGGGCAGGTATGTCAATCTCATAAAAAACAATTCTAATATTTTTGCATGGTCCTATGAAGATTTGAAGACATTTGACACCAACATCATCCAACACAAAATTCCTCTAAAGGATGGCTCCAAGCTATTCAGACAGAACATTCAACAATGTAATCCCATGTTAATGTCCATAATTGAGAAAGCGATGAAAAGAATGTTGGATGCCAAGATTATTGTACCATTGAGGTACTCAAACTGGGTGGCCAACTTAGCACCTGTAAGGAAGAAAAATGAGGAGATACGCTTGTGTGTTGATTTCAAAAATCTCAACAAGTGTTCTCTGAAGGACAATTACCCCCTCCCCAAGATGGATCATATTTTACAGAGGGTGGTAGGTGCACACATAATTTCCTTGTTAGATGGATACTCTGGTTATAACCAGATAGCAGTGTGTGAAGAGGATAAAGAGAAAACAACATTCACCACCCCATGGGGAACATTATTGTATGACAAGATGCCCTTTGGGATGATGAATGCAGAGGCCACATTTCAAAGGGTCATGGACATAGCTTTTGTGGGGGAAAAAGACAAATTTATAGTTATATAATTGGATGACATAACCATTTTCTCCAAGTCTGATGAAGAACATTTGCAACATTTGGAGTAGGTTTTCAAGAAATGCAGGAGGTATGGAATACCCTTGAATCCTAGGAAGTCTCACTTTGCCATGCCAGAAGGAAAGCTCCTGGGCCACATCATATCAGCAGGAGGTATAAAAATTGATCCAAAGATGGTTTGTGCTATTCAAGAGATTAAGATCCCCAAAAATAAAAAGGCTATTCAGTCTTTTATTGGTAAGATAAAATTCCTCAGACATTTTGTGCCAAATTTTGCTGAAATTCTGAAGCCTATTACTAACATGTTGAAGAAAGATGTTGTGATAAAATGGTCCTTGGAGGAAAAATAATCTTTCCAAACAATCAAGCAAGATTTATTTGAATCCCCTGTATTGGCCAACCTTGACTATACCAAAGATTTCTTCATCTTCTCCTTTGCTTCAGAGGAAACCGTTGATGTTGTACTGCTGTAGAAAAATGAACAAGGGCACGAGCAACCAATAGCCTTTTTCAACAGAACCCTCTGATATGTTGAGTTGAAGTATGGTATATTAGAGAAGAAGGCTTATGCACTGGTCAAAGAAATCAAATCCTTTAGGGTTTATGTGCTACAATCTAGCATAACAGCCTTTGTTCCTAGCAGCAGTGTCAAAGAGATTCTGGTTCAGCCAGACAGTGAGGGAAAGAGAGGAAAATGGATTGTCAAATTGTTGGAGTATGACCTTCACATAAATCCCACCAAGATGATCAAGGGGAAAGGACTGGCCAAATTGCTATCAGAATCAATTTGTAAGGTGCTAGAATTGCATCAAATCTTCACCCAATCAGATGCACCCATCTGACAGCTTGGACAAGACAACTGACAAGTATTTGAAAACTACTCCTCTTCACCTTGGTATAAAAACATCATATATTTTCTACAGCATTTAGAATGTCCACCAGAGGTGAAAAAGACAAAGGTCAGGTATCTCAAATTGAAGGCCATCAAATTCTACATTTCAAACCGAAGTTTGTATTGGAGGGATCCTGCTGGCATCCTGTTAAAATTCCTTGATGAAAATGAAGCCAAATAAGTCAAAACAGAAATGCATAGAGGAGTATGAGGAGGGCACTAGCATTGGAAGGCCATTGCTCTCAAAATACTGAGGGCATGATACTATTGGCCCACCCTTTTCTCTAATGTGTTTTCTACTGTCAGGGCCTACAATGAATGTCAGATGTTTGTAGGGAAACATAAGTTACCGTCCCTACCCCTAAATCCTATCATTTCCAGTGGTCTATTTCAACAATGGGGGTTAGACTTCATAGGAGAGATAAATCCACCCTCCAGTGGACAGCACAAGCAGATCCTCACTTCCACCAATTGCTTCACCAAGTGGATTAAGGTTGTGGCCACTAGGAATGCCACTGACAAGGCAATCATGAACTTCCTGGAAACCAATATTTTTGCCAGATTTGGTTTCCCCAGTAAGCTTATAGCAAACAATGCCAATAATTCAAGTCCAAAGCCATGATCGACTTTTGTGGAAGTCATAACATTTCCTTGACACATTCCACACCCTATTATCCTCAGGGAAATGGCCTGGAAGAATCATCAAATAAAACTCTCATCGGGATTATCAAGAAGTTATTGACTGAAAACAAGAAATCATGGGACTCTAAACTCAAGTATGCTTTATGGTCTGATAGAATTAGCACCAAGAAGCCTTTGGGAACATCACCATTTCAGCTTGTTTATGGCATAAACGTTGTTTTTACCACTCAGCTTGCTATACCAGTCCTAAAATTCTTGCAGGAGGAGATTGAGGAACCCAATGACATCCAAAGGAGAATATTCCAAATTATAGAGGTTCAACAAAAGAGAGAAGCACTGGATTAGAGGACATAAGCATATCAGAACAAGATCAAATCAACCTTTTTCAAGAAAACCAAGAAGGAGATCTTTCAAAAAGGTGACCTAGTCTTGAGGTGGGATGCCAGAAGGGATGATAATTCTAAGCACATTAAGTTTGACAACCTCTGGTTTGGCCCTTTTAAGGTGGTTGAAGTTCTGGACAATAATACATTTATCTTACACAACCTAGATGATGCAGAGAAATTTGGAGGCCCAGTAAATGGGTGCTTCCTGGAACACTATTTTGTTTAAGGACGAGGGAAGGTCCCTCTTGTACCATAGATTCTTTCCTTTTGTTTTTGCTTTTGGTTAGGTAGTTGTGTGTGAATAAAAGACTCCATAGCCCAACAAAGTCATTGGGGTGTAGTTTTAGTTTTCAGTTCAATAAGATGCATGGATGAGGGACAGTAGCAGATACACAGGGCTGGCATACAGAAACAGAGGTAAGAAATGGAAGGTAAGAGCAGTTGTTTAATCCTAAGGCATCAATCTAAAATTCTCAACACCTCACAGGGACAAGCTATCCCCAATTGGAGCCAATGTTGTAACCTAGGTTTGCATCCCCTCCTCTCCTCTCTCATTTACCTATGCCTTCGTTAATTTTTTCCTCTTCTGGTTGATAAAGTCGGTTCCCCATCTGTTCAATAACTTGGTTTTCTTTGTTGGCTTGCTTGACTAATTCTTTGTGCAGAGTTTTTCTATTTTTCTTGAAGGATAAACACATATTGTGATTTGGTTCGAATTAAATGTCATCTTGTTTGCCTTTAATTGAGCTTACAACAGGTAGATCGAGTATGTTGTATGCACAGGGAAAAACCATGAGCAAATGAAACATTCAAAACAGTCCATTTCGGGCTCAGATGGTAGGATCAGAAAAATTAAAATTGCAACAGTGAAGTTCCAACAGGCCACCCAGATCGATGATTTTCATGCATTTAGAGCATCAAAGTCATGCAAGGATTAAAGACTAGACATAAGTCCCGAGAGCCTGCCATGTCAACCGGGTTCGTACTACTCCATGAGATTTCCAAGCACAACATTCATAAACTCCAAAATCCCAAACTCCCGAAGTGAATTTGGACCATCCAGATCTAGAGGCCACGTGGAGGTGGATCTCTCACTTCGAAAATACGACACTCTGGAGGATTGTAATAACTAGGCATTGAAAAGGCCCAAAGCCCAAACTACCGAAATCACGTGCTTATATGACATCAGGTCATTGCGTCACCTCCACTCACTACTTTCGCTCCTCTCACCACCCAACACTTTTCCTCCACTCACACTCTCATCACCTCCTGCGTATCTCTCTCGCCTTTCATTACATTTCACTTGTCTTCCAACTCTCCATACCGTCCACCTCTCCACATTTAATCCTCCTCTCACCACATGCCACCTATCAACCTGTCGCCCAGATCACATATCATGACCATATCAACGACCACGGTTCATTTCGGCACCGCAACATGCTCGGGTGTTAAAATCCTTGAGCGGGCCGAAATATAAAACATGGTATCACGGGGGAGCTACGTGGCAACTTAGAAGGGATTTTGAGCCAAAAAGCGGTGTGGACCCAAACCACCCTCAACAACTCCCTAAATCACGTGCTTATATGATGTCAGGTCATCACATCACCTCCACTCACCTCCACGTAATACATATCCTCTCATGTCATCCCCTATTGGTTAATTTCCTCCACGTCCTACTGCTCGCAACCAGTCACGTCTTCCCCAATGACCGATTGGCCGACAACAGTGAAGTTGTCCAGGCACATATGGTAGCTGACGGGTCAAAATGGAATGCGCTTAGCTGCCGAAAGCTTGGTTACAGACAGAGAGCATGGAAATCATCCTAGGTCGAGGATCGTTGGTTCCAGAACACTTCCGAAGACTACCTCTTCCTTGAGCATATAATGAAAAGATATGCACGGACAACTAGTTATCCTCCAGAAGCCTCAAATAGCTCACATGCATGCCATTACTCAACATGGAACCATGTTCTATCACTCCTAATGTTTCTTCCAATTACAGTTCATCCAATGCATGCATCAGTTCAGTCTCAAAGACAGTAGCAGTTTCAGTTGTTCAGTTCTAGAATGCTTTAGGTTGAATTAGTAAGTGGTCTTCTGTGTATGATAAGAACCACTCTTTTTTATTAAGTCCAATGTGAAGCATACATTGTTGTACTCCATGTAATGTTTTAGTTAAGTTAATGATTTTTTCTACAATTAGTTATCCAAAGTTAGGTCTTTGTCGCAGATGGACGAGAACCTTTGCAACTCTGTTAAATATGCATTATTTGTATGTTTTAGGGTTTGGGAGTTTTTGGAAGGAAAGAAGAAGAAACAAAAGAATTGGTCTTGCTCAGTTAATTGTAAAGTGCTCTACCTAGTGAATATATGTTGATGACAGTTCGGTTCTTTACTCAAATCTTTATGTGTTTTGTCTTATCTTGAATGCAGATTTTGTGATGTGTGCAATGTACATTTCCTTATTCGTTCGGCTACTATTTTATTCTATCTCTTACTGATTATGCAACATGTTATACAACTATTGTTCAATGAAATATCCATTATTTTGCAACCTGTTGAATGATTTGCATATAGATATTTGTCTAAGTCTTGAGATATTATTTTAAGTCTTAGTTTTCACGCAACAAGCGATTCATTGCATTACTTGTTGTTGTTATCTGTGTTTGTCTTCTCATACCCTCAGTTGTCATTTAACACCCATAACATTAGCAAAGGAGAACCTACTTTTGTACTGTGTGGCCTGTTCAACTAGAGTACCATCTTTTGAAAACTTATCCTTAAGCTTACCAACAAAACCTACTTGTAAAAAACCAATCATCATAAACTTGAGGTGGCCTAGCTTTTCCCTTTAGCAGTCAAGTGTAGACTTTAGGACCAACAAGGGTATTTACAAAATGAACAATATCATGTATGGGCTAATTTGGCGAGACCAATTGTGGCCCTATGATAATTTGGTTAATAATTATAACAACAAAAAATTGTACCTTCTTGTGCATGATAAGATTCCCTTGGACCCTTTTTAATTCTATAATTGTTATCTTCATATTCAAAGTTTCAATGAATGACTCATTTGAGCAAGGTGCGGTCTCATCAAGTCTCCTACAAATTTCAAGTATTTACATGGTTGGTGATTTGTTCTAGGCTACCTACTAAAGACAACCTTATTGAATGACAATTTTTTGTTAAAATTGAGCCTCTCAAACATATTTTTTGAGAGTGCCAATTTGTTAGGTGGTGTTGGGAACATTCCCAATAGGAATTTGGATACATGTTTCAAGGTATAACACATTGGATAACAATGATATTTGGTACAACTTGCAAGATAAATCTCAAATTCATGGAAAATTTTAGGGGCTAAATTTCACCCATGGACTAATTTTCCATGTTTTTTTTCAAAATAAAGATTAACCAAATTCTATTTTTTTCTAAAAATAATTTGCCCAAATTCTATAAGATAAATTATTTTATTTGAAAAATAGACAAAATTTTATAGAAACTATATAAGATCCTTATAAATTTGAATATTTTTGCAAAAATATTCACCAAACATTTTATAGTTAGCATTTTAAGAATTAGTAAGATTTACCAAGGTTTCTCCACATTAAAATAAGTATGGATCCTTAAAAATTTTCCAGATCAAATTTGTGCTAAAAATAAGGCTCTCAAACATATGTATAGGAGTGCTAGTTAGCTCGACAATTTTGTGAACATGCTTAACATAAGTTTTCGTACATACTTCAAGATATAACTCAGTGAAGATAAATGATATTTGGCCCTACCTTGCATGATAAATGTCAAATTTGCATGAAAATTGAGTCTCTCAAACATATTTTATATGAGTACCCGTTTAGTACTCTATATTATCATGAACATGCCGAACATAAATTTATAGATCTCTTTTAAAGTACAACTCATTAGAGAGAAATGTTATTTGGTGATTCCAACTCACTCATTCTCTTTCCTTTTGTTGGTATGTGGCATTGCATCCACACTACAACTATATTATATCTTTGGAAAATGTGTTGTAAATGTACCTTGATGGTTCTAATAGTATTCTCCTTGTTCCAAAAGTTATGGCAAGATGAGATATGTACTCAAGACAAATGGTTTCTTTGTCTTTAAGGATGCAAAAAGTGTGTCAACATCCGTGTCTTTGAACCTTATTGTAGCATTGATTGAAATAAGGAAGTTGCATCATGGACTTTATATTCCTTTATTGGTTTCTAAATAAGCTTCTTAGTGTGTACATATGGTGTTTTAATTAGTTTTAATTAATGTAAGATGTATTTTTCCAAGAACAAAAATCTCTCCTGAGAATGTAGAGATGAAATAAACATATAATTTTATATGAAAATACATGGTTTTAAAACAATGCATGAAAAAATTACTCAAATTTTATTTATGAGTAAAACTAGCATCCTTACTTTAAGGTTGTAGACGTGGATGTGGTTGTGGACGTTACTATAAATTTCTTTGTGTATGGTTGGGGATTTTCCCTAATCATCATGGTTTTCCCAGTTTTCGAACCTTTATTGCATCTTTGTTATTATCAATCTAAATAAACACTTTCCTTTCAATGCTATTGTTGTGTTATTTTTTATAGAAAAATGATATTGTTGTGTTATTTTTTATAGAAAAATGATAACCTCCATATGATGATTATGCCTCTTTGGTTAGTCTCACTAGTACTTCCTTGGGTATGTCCACCACTCCTAGTTTGTGTCCTCTTCTGCCTATTCTTAGATTGGACAAACATATCTCACGATAGAATGATGGATCCTTATCCATGAAAGAAGATTATGCTTCTAATAGGAAAGAATATTATTGTGCCACTAAACAATGACTCCTTCAAAGGGGCGACTAATGATGTACCCATGGATGGTTGGGTCATGATAAGGAATGAGGATGTATTTCTTTCAAAGAGAAGTTATTGAACACAAGACTGTCAACCTAGTCCTTTTGCATTGACAATTCCTCCTTGATGCCAGTCTTAAAGTTTAATCCTTAATAAGGCAAAGGAGGAAGATCACTTTTTTCACATGAACTTATTAGTAGATTCAACGATGTTTAGTTGAATCTTGTTTATCTCCTCTCTTGGATATATCATGTATGGGGTTCCTTCTTGTAAGATAATAAGGTGATACACCCATATGTCAAGGGGGTTTCCATTTGGAATTTAACTCTACCTCTAATAGAGTACTTTCCCTTCACGATGGGCCTTCATTTTTTTAGTAATGCTAACCTTTTGTGAGGGCACCTTAGAAATAAATATTCAATCCTTACATTGTAAATATATCCTTTATCCCTATTTGGGTATAGATGTTTCAATTGTTTCTAGAATATCGTCATTCATAATCCCTTTATTTCCATAAGAAATGCTCAATGTAGGTTTCTTTCTTTCATTGTTGATATGGTGAATTTACTAGTTTTCTATGCATGTGAAAATCTACATTAAGGTTGATATGGGGAAGGTTCTCTATGAAGTAATTATTCTTGAATGTAATGGTTTCTGCATTGCTTTTTTATGTAAGGCTTGTTTCAATTATGTCCACTCCATTTCCCATTGTTAAAAGGATAGTATTCTATGTTGATTATTACTGTTCCTTAAAAAACATAGAGACTGAAAACCCATGAAAACCCACATAATCGAAGCACTTTAGGTATAATCACCATTGGCTAATGTAAATGAAGGTGAAAAACAACTTTGATATAGATTCAAATATGAATTAGAGGTTTCTCCCATTTCCCCCTCACGAGTGGTAAAATGTTATATCAAAAATTTTAGGCACTAAAAAGAATTTCACAACATAAACTATAGCGAAAATGTATTCTCTTATATAAATATAATGATGAGAGCATACTCCCTTAAACAAGGTTTGAGACAATAATCAAGCAAGAAAGTACAAATATCTAGATTGAAAATATTTCCTTCACAAAATACATACATGGGGAATCTTCCTCTCCACATATATACACCATCAAACCCTCACAAAAATAAATACATACATAGTTTCACCCACTTCCACCACCCACTCTCCCATTATAAAGATGTACATTTACACTTAAGTATGAAATACCCAAATTTGATATGATTTTCTATGTGCGTATTCATGCAAAACTATATTCTATGTGCGTATTCAAGAAAGTCAAGTGCACTTATTAATTATATGTAAGTCAAGTGCACGTGCATGAACTCATTTATCAATTATTATATGTTACTAGTGGCAACCCCATGACAATTGTGAATAGGTGATACTCATTTACATTAAAATTAGAACCTTCGGCGAAAGTGCTCATAACATTGTTCTAAATGCAATGAACAATGGGGCCTCTCATCTCCGAGTCATGAAAGTAAATATGATAGCGATGTTTGTTGGCATAAAATATTATAATTTAATAGGCCGGCATTAACTTTTTCACATGAATTAAATGCTGAGAAGCAATGATCAAAACTATATGGTTATATTCACGTGTAAGACATGAAATAAATGTTGAGAAGCAATGATAAAAATTCCATGGTTATATTAACGTGTCTTTGATGATGGATAATAATACAAAAAGTGATAATTTTTCGTTAAATCCATGTTATTATTCTTTCTTGCTTCCTATGCTTTAACTTTCAACATATTCTTCACATGGGTGATTATTATGAGTTAAACGTTGAAGTAATGTTATGGTATGCGCCTCTGGGTCCCTCCCTTCATTTTTGCCTTCATTTTTGATAGGTTGTGAAAAGAGATGGTGACAATACATGTATAATGTAGTCTTAAATGTTTTATGTTTATTTATTTATTTTGGTAATTAAAATTGTGATTTCATCAATAATTGATTTGTTAGATCTTGATGATAGTGATCAACAAAAATAAAAAATGTAGAACGTTTAGATTACGTAATAGGTAGAGCATAGAAATCAGTGTAGGAATGCAGTGAATACATTAATACGTGTGACACAAGTTAACTAGAGATATTATTGGGTGACGAACTAAAATTAATGAGCATGATGTAGGTCAGTTGAAAACGACCATGGGTGGTAAAACATCATTTATGAGCCCACTCGGGTAGTTGGATCAAAGCAATAACATGAAAATTGCATAAAATCCCTTTGAGGATAGGGTAAAATGGTTGATCAAGTTAGTTGTTGGTTAGATGATGGTAGTGTCATGGCTGTTATTGCTCGTTAAGCAGTTGAACGATTAACTAGTAGTATAGCCAATCTGTAATGTAAGGACAATGCATGTTGTTCTTTGTCCTTCAAGTCTACCTGCAAAGACTTCATGACATCCATTATAACTTGAGAATATGCATGAATGAAAGAGTATTGCCCCCCTCTTAATTTTCTAAGTACATTTCTCTTATGTATGAATGTCATTGTTTTCGTTATGTTCTTTCATTACAAGTTATGGTTCTTTCATGATTCTATTGTATTGCGAAATTGTTTATCTAGTTTCCTTAGTTATTTATGCTTTCCATATGCATGGGGTGAACGAATGACAACGTAATAATATGTATAAGGTTGCTCTCATCCTACTATGTTTTTGTTGCATTTTCAAAGTCTTGAGTGTGCTTCAGGTGAGACCTTCTTCCCCTCTGGAGGATTGAAAATACCAGTGTATCTAGACTACAATGGGCCTTTTGTTGGCAACCTATGAGAACTTGTGTCTCAATAAAGCACCAACAAATGGTTTTTTTATTGATACCTTTTCTTAATAGGGAAATAATTAGAGGATGAGTGGGAGAATATATAAGTACATGGTTCAAGACTGGTGGGAGAAGAGATTTGAAGACTTTGTGTTGCTGGAAGCTGAGTTGTGTGAATGTAATCTATGGATTTGTAGAGAGATTATATTGTATGATGGTCCTTCTAATGATCAATATAAGGTATTTTGGTGTGAGTTCCTATAATCCTTTTTAAGTGGTTGAAAAGGCTTACGGAGGCCCTAGAGTATAGAGATCAAAGGAAGAGAATTGCAAGGTGGATTATTCCAAACCTTGTTGCATTACAATGGATAGATAATCAAATCTCCTGAGCTATAGAATTTTGGGTGGAGAATATTGTAGACAGATACATCATAGAGTTTGGTACAAAAACTGCTATTCCTTTTCTAAAGTGGAATCTATTTTTAAGAAAGGGACTAGTGGTAGGCTAATAAGGGAGATCCCCCTATGGATGAAGGTGTTGTTGGTAAAGGAGGGAATGCTACCATTTACTCTAGTAGACATGGATGAGTAACTTTCCTATGCTAGGGGGAGTGGTTGGAAATGATGCTAGTAAGCGACATAATGTAGGAGCACTATAGAATGGGGGGCAGTCAGAAAGTAGTGCATAGATTGAAAGAGTTTTTAGGAGGTCAACCATCATAGAATGGTGGTGGATAAACTAGGTGAAGGTAGAAAGGAAGAGAAGAGAATAGTTGTAGAAGGAGATTAGTGGAGAAGGTAGCAATGAAGGAATATTAGACGAGTTGTGGAAGTTGCGAAGGCAAATAGAACTAACCATCTCATGGTTAAGGGAGAGAGGTATAGTAATGGAGTGAATCATAGCAAGAGGCAGATAGGGTGGAGGAGTTTCGATAGAGTCAAAGGAGAGACAAAAAGAGGTGAAGAAGATGGATGCAACATTTCAGACTGATGATGTAGAGCTGACCTCAAACGAAGTTGTGAAATAGCCCAAATTCAAAGATCCAATAAGTGATGAAAA
>ML781971.1:375181-390713 GCA_009831015.1 Picea engelmannii | reverse complement strand
TATGGTTAAGGAACTTAATCTTGTTTGATGTATATTGGTATGAAGATTAGTATATTTGCAGGTAATATTATTCTAGATGGATAGTACATGTCATGCCATTTCCAGTGATATGTGGAATATCACATAACTCCTCACGGTTAGAGAGTTATGGCCTTGTAAAGTTGGAGAACCCTCATGAGTTATCTAGAAGGTCAAAGAAGTCAAATTATTCTAGAAGCTCCTAGAAGAAGTTGACTAGTCAAGTGGGTGAAATTAGGAGTTAATCATAGGTTAAGTTGTTGAAATAAGAAAATAATTAAAAATAAATTAGTTTCAACTAGAAGTGGATAATTTACTATTTGTAGAAAACTAGGTTAGAAGTGGACAAGTGGTTAGAAGTGGGTTATCCCTAAATGAAGGAAATTTGGTTAAGTTGGTTAGAAGGTAACCCCTTGATGAAGCTACATGGAAGTATAAATAGGAGAGCAAGGCTCTCCTATTAAAACCTATTGAGCACATTGAATATCTATTATTTTGTAAGGTTTACTGTAGTTACTCATTGATACATATGAAGTTACGCAAGTTTGAGGTAGCATGAAGGGTTGACGGTGAAAGTTTCAAAATTGCAGAAAATACTGAAAAAACCCTAGTTTTTTAGGTGTATGTGGACTGCAGTGGAGAAGGGCACGTACGTATGGGAGATGGCAGTATAATAAGGAACCTATAGTTGGGAAAATCTATGAAATCTTGACGAGATGAAGATGCCAGGTCTCTAGAGTCTGAAAGCAAGCTCCCAAGAAGGTATATAGTGATTAGGTACAACAGATCTATCTACAAGTTAAAAAGGTATATCTTATTTCTATGTGAAGTTGGATTTTCCCTAGAAAGTCTTTTGGTTGTATGGAACTTAATGTATAAGCCATATCTACAGAAATATAGTGCTAGTATATTTGATATCTATCATTGGCACATCTTGTTAGTGTTGAGGCACATCTTGTATTTCTTGGCATGTGGTTAAGGGTTTTTGTGGTACATAGTTGAGAGCTTGTGGTTGTGAAGTTGTTGAACTTATGTGAGGTTTTATATCAATAAGGGTTTGATTTCTAGTCCATGTGAGGGTTATTACACTTGTTCATGATTATACACACATGTGTGGCACACGACTAGAGAGATATAGATGCACTTGGTTAAGGGATATCTATGAAGATGTATGCATAGGGAAAAACTACAATTTGGATACTATGTCAGGTTACAGGTTGATGTGAAAGAGGCAACAAAGGGTCATAGTTTTTTAGGAAAGTGAAAACCCTAGTTTTCCAGAAGGCATACATAGGCTGAAGTATAGACAGGTCCTGTAAATACGCAAGATGCAGTACAGACATGTCACATACATACACGAGCTACAACACAAACAGGTAACACACCTGTTGGGTTTTTGTTGGTACAAGAAGGTTACATGTACATGTTGATCACAGGATATTGGTATAGGTTGGTTACAAGTTGTTGGCACAAATTGGTACAGGATTACAATGGTATATCTCACAGTGGAAATGTGGCAGTGGTTTCATTATTTCACTTATATTTTAGGGAGGTTGGACGAGGAAAGGATAGCTGGTTGTAGCCACCTTCTGGTTGTAGCTGGAGAACATAGGGGTTTGTAGCATCCTTTTGGTTGTAGACATATAATTGGGGATTTGAATCTTCGCTCAAGTTGTAGCCCGAAAATTTAGGGGGTTGGAGCCTCCTTCCAATTGTAGCTGGAGAACAAAGGAAGTTGGTGCTTCCAATGAATGTAATTCTTAAAGACATATAATAAAAAACATTATGTTTTTTTCTCTCGCATTGGGTTTCCATGTAAAAATATTGGTGTATTGTGTATGTGTATGACTGTTCATTATTCATGGTTTATTTACTCTGCACTTATTGGATGAATATATTATATTGATCATATAGATAAATAACATTCACATACCATGGTTAAACGGTTTAAAAATCTCTATTATTGATTCACCCCCCTCTCAGTAATCCAACATTGGGTACCTATTTTTCATGAGGCATTTCCAAAATCTAGTTATTCTTTGTATTTCCTTTGGCTAAGAAATTAAGTAGTGGTAGTAGTAAAGTTTGGATATTATTGGGAAGTTGTAGTTCTCGAAGTGTAACCCTATTGGGAAGTGGTAATAATTTAGGATAGCCTAGTATAGTTCCAAGAAGTACTAATCCTACACTGGGGGAAACTCAATGTTTGGTTACACAACCTATGCCTAGTGTCTTTATTTTGATAGGATCTATATGTGGTAGGATGGTGGGAATACACGAGGGACCCACCATGAGATATCCATAATTCTAGGTAAAAGGGGAAGAATATGTGGAACAATACTAGTTTCTATGTGAAGCAATATAGAGGTCTAGAGGAGTCCCATATGCTTCTAAGCTAGCGGAGTTCCAAACAACTTTGTGGGGTAAGGATTTGTGATTATATATGAAAATTGAATATTCCCCATCGAAGGGATTGCCTCTTACCCTACCTAAGGTCAAACAATAGTTCTTGTTTGAGTTTCAATTACATAGTTCTAAGTAGTAGGGTGTTGTGGATTTAAATGAGATTAAATAGAGAGATGGAAAATCTTCTTGGGAGTATGCTTAGAGGTTTATAGATTTTATGGGTCAGATCATGTTCCCTATCCATGACACCCGTCATACATAATGGTCCATTAACGAGTTTCTTCATGTGACTTGAATTCCATTAATACAACATAATATTATGTCATCTTGATATGCCTTGGAGCAAGCCATGAGGATTGAGTCCATGGTTGGATATCCTAGTATTTCTAAATCCATGGCACTAGGAGCAAGTTTGTACATTTCTTAGTTTTAGACCCATATCACTACACTCACAGAAAAGATACAAGAGATGATGATTCCCAAGGTTGGAAGATATTAGGTATGTTGTAAAGGGCACCAAACATATGTACATCACATTTATGAGTCCCCAAGGTTGGGTGAGAGGCTTCCACCTAATTCCCTTGGAGGAACTTTTCCAGAAAGATATATTGGAGGATTTGTGCAAGTCCCTACTGCTACTCGATTCCATAGTGATGAACCTTATTAGGGGTTTGTGTAGGTGAAAATATCATAGGAAGGGAAATGTTGTGAAATTTCTAGAACATATGGACACCCCCCTAGACATTATCCTATTTCACAAACATATTATTCATATCCCAAGAAAGTTTATTTTGATTTATGTGGTACTTCCACCCACAATACTGATAATTGTATGTATTTAAGTGATATGGATAATATAATGGATATGACCACATTTAGAGTAGTAGATAACTCACAACCACACAAAGGTGGAGGTTACGGAAGATGGTGTGGATATAGAGAAGGAAGAAATTGTGTATGGACTAGGCTAGTTAGGTGTTACAATTGAAGTGAAATAAGGCATCTTCCTAGAGATTGCCCCTTCTTAGGAGACCATGGTGTTCCTATTGCCGAATTAATACCCATGCTATGGAGGAGTGTCTTGAGTTAATTGCAAAATGGGAAGATCCGAGACCAAACAAAGGGAGGATCAAATCAACAATTAATGTTGTCACCAGGGGAGGAGCTATAACTAGTATTGACATCAATGATATTCATCCTCTAGTGATTCAGAAAGTAGGGAGTGGGGTGCCTAGATTTGATCTAGTGTAACATAAAGGATTTTTCAGATATGCAATTGATATGTTTTGGGATATGTTAGTACCCCCTTGATCTAGGTGGATATTGGTGGCCACCCACCTATTCCAACTAGCTCCTCTTATCCGTTTTTAGTGCAACATGTTCTTCTGTACTTCTTTGTAATTGTGGGTTCTACACTTCTGGGGTTGTCTGAATCCCTACACATATTCCAGGTGGATACTGGTGGCCTCCCACCTAATCCAAATGGCTTATTTTATATGTTTTCATGTCAACACATCTTGTTGTACTTCCAGGGTTGTTTTGGGCTGCTAAACAATGTTTTTTTGTCTTGCCACAATTAAATTGTAGATGAATTCAGATTTTGATGGTGTAATGCGTATTTCTCAAAAAGACCTTTCCAACAGGCTATCACCTGCTTAAAACGGAGATCGTATGCAAAAGTTACAACCCTGGGAAGTTAATGTACTAACTTACCCAAACAAGGCCCACATGACCTTTGGTGTTTCATCTCCTAGGGTTAGGTTTTTGGATATCTAGGGTTTTTTCATTCATGTTTATCATAAAAAGGCCTTCAGAGCCTCATTGTAATCATCTTCTAGGGAATGAGCGTAGCTGTCACATCTCTTCTCATAGATAAAGTTGCCACCATTCTAGCGAGTCTTGCACTTTGTATTTTTACAATCTATTTGCAATTCTTTCATTAATAGAAATCAAGTATTGTTGTATTTCTTTATTTATGGATTTTTTCATGAGTATTTCATTGTAATTTATCTACTTTCATATCGTTCCAAAAATAAATTTGGATCAGTGGTATCAGAGCAGGCTGCTCTTGATCATTTTTCAGTGCATGTCCCCAATGAAGTCCGAGTATAGCCAGTTGGGTCTCAAGTTTGTCTCTCTTGAGGACAATCACTCTCACACGCCCAAGAAACCATCAATGGTAGAAGAAAAGAAAGACGACAGGGAAAAATATTCTATTAACTTGTTTCTTGAGCAAGCTCTTGTGCAACAGAGGGACGAAGTGATGGAGAATTTGGAACACATTCTTCAACGTCTGCCGATAGAAATATGCACATCTTCATTAAGAGGCCATTTTTTAGGAACCTCTCCCTTCAAGGTACAATTTAATTTTGATATTCCCATATTTGAAGGTTAGATAGATGCAGATTCCCTAGAAAAATGGTTAAATCTATTAGAAGGTTATTTCTTTGTTCAAAATTTTTTCGACAGGGAAACGATAATCTTTGCACTCCTCAAGGCTCTCCCCCATGTCAAACATTTGTGGGAAACTTACTGGGAGAAAAATTCCACAAAGGAATTGAGAATATATGGGGTTGAGCCCACTTGGGATTTTTTTTTGGATGCAGTCAAAGAACAATACTATCATGTTGATAACTATGAAGACCAATACATGAGATGGACCACACTGCAACAAGAGAAGATCCAAATAGTGTCGGAGTTCACAAATACTTTCCATACCTTGTGCACCAAGATGGGTATCAATGACTCTGAGTGGCATCTGGCTTTGAAATACTATGGGGTTCTGCATAGGTACATCCAAACCAAAATGGATTTTCTAAACATCTCATCATTGGGAGCTGCCTATCGATATGCTGTTAAAATCAAGCAAACATTTAGGCACCAGAACAAATGGGAATTTGGGTCTACAAATATGCAACAACCAAAGCATGATAAAGATGACCCTAACCAACAACCTCTAGACAACTAGTCCAAGACACATGACAAAAAGGGTAACGTAAGACGAAGAATGAAATTGGGAAGTGGTATGACTTCCCCAAAATCCCTTAGCACAACACCGATGAATGTCACTCGAAACAATAATTGGTGGTTGAGTTCAAGGACATGGAGTCGAAACCTTATTTAGAATCTGATCTAGAAAATATTGAAAACAAACAGATCATTGATGCATACCCCACTGCTACTGTCGCGACCACAAAAATTCAACTAGAAGAACCAATAGATCCTGAAGAGGGGGAGTGCCTCTTCCATTCACAGATGTGGATGAAGGGGACCCCATTGCATTTCATTGTTGATAAAGGAAGCCATAAGAACCTCATCTCAGCTAAGGTCGTCAAACAATTGGGGTTGTTGAACACCCATAACCATACAACAATGGGTGGCTTCACCAGGGATGAGATCTTCGTGTCAACCAACAATGTCTCTTGTCCTATGGAATCCATCCCTTCAGGGATGAGGTAGTGCGTGATATTTTCCCTCTTGATGTATGTGATGTTTTTTTGGGCCAACCATATATGTGGAAACGTCATGTTGTCTATGAGTCTAGACCCTGTAGTGTCATTAATACTCTAGGAGGTCAGCTCTACAGGATACCAGAGGTAGTTTCGACTACTACTCCACCAAAAAAACACCGCAAGGTAATATCTCATACTACAAAATTCATCATCTTCATAGTCTGTTCAAAGGATGTACAGAAGACCACTACAACCACTGCAGCCTCAACACCTTCTATCCAACAAAAATAGATTTTCGAAGAGATAGAAGATATTGTTTCTTCACCTACAATGGTGCCTACACAATGCCCCATCCAACCCAGAGAAAACAGGTTGGTGGAACAGATTCAACCCCTCCAACAACTTGTTTGTGATAGTCTTCCACAAGTCAAGAAGCACAACTTCTCCAACAAGGAACGCAACTCACCAAGCTTCAGATTCAGAAAATTATTTCCCCTCTTCCCTGGGAACTCAACACAATGGAGACCATTACTTCCTAAGGGAGGAGGATTGATCTAGGTGGATATTAGTGGCCACCCACTTGTTCCAACTGGATCCTCTTGTCAGTTTTTAGTGCAACATGTTCTTCTATACTTCTTTGTAATTGTGGGTTCTACACTTCCGGGGCTGTCTGAATCCCTACACATCTTCTAGGTGGATACTGGTGGACTCCCACCTAATCCAACTGGATTATTTTGTATGTTTTTATGTCATCAAATCTTTTTGTACTTCTAGGGCCGTTTTGGGCCCCTAAACAATGTTTTTTTTTCTCGCCACAGTCAAACTATAGACGAAGTCAGAGTTTGATGGTGTAATGTGTATTTCTCAAAAATACATTTACAATGGGCTATCACATGCCTAAAACGAAGATCGTATGCAAAAGTTATGACCCCAGGAAGTTAATGTACTAACTTGCCCAAATGGGGCCCACGTGAATTTTGGTGTTTCATCTCCTAGGGTTAGGTTTTTGGATGTCTAGGGTTTTAGCATTCTTTTTTATCATAAAAATGCCTTCAGAGCCTCATTGTAATCATCTTCTGGTGAATGAGCATAGTCATCACATCTCTTCTCAGAGATAAAGCTGCCACCATTCTAGCGAGTCTTGCACTCTGTATTTTTACAGTCTCTTTAAAATTCTTTCATCAAGTATTGTTGTATTTTTATGTTTCTGGCAATTTTCATGAGTATTTCATTGTAATTTCTCTTCTTTCATTTCGTTCCAGAAATAAATATGGATCACCCCTCCACTAGGAATTGCAGAACAATCAAGAGATCATGTTGCAAAACTATCACAACCATATTGAAGTTGTAGAATGGGACTTGAAGGAAAATCCTTAGGTAATTCTAAAAGGACTATTGACATTTAGTTTACATTTTTTCAAATATCTTGGATGATGGGTAGTTGACCCAAAGGTTTTGCAATGCCCTTCACCATATATAAAAGGTCAAGGAAGGTGGTGACTAATATTCCATTGCTAACCTCCTGGAGAGAATCACTCATACGGTAAGAAGAAGGAGGGCGACAACCAAGAAATAGTTCAGACTGGATGCTCAAATAGGTGGCTACTGCATCAAAGAGGTGATGTTAGATATGGAATCTGACATTAATATCCTTCTTAAGAAATCCTAGGAGTTTGTTGAGCCTTGGTTTTTCCATGCTTACAATGACCCTTTAGCCTACTTTCACTTAATTCACCCTTCATCTTCACTCATTTACTATTCATATTACTGCATTTACCCACCTTATAAGTCCTTCACTTCATAAAATATTCATGATGCATTTAATTATTATTTTCTACTCATTCCCCACATTTTGATGTCTATTTAGAATAGATCTTGTGGTTTCCTAACCATTTCCAAAGTTTCAACAACCTTCATGACATTTTCCAGAAATATCGTAGCTTTGCTACTGGAATTCCTGTACCGGTTTGTTTTTAGGGACGATATTTGCACATCATTTGCAAACTGATGAAGCCAAATTAAGAAATTTCGAGACGTGGGTTTTGTGAAGAATATGACCATTTATGTGAATCATATTCAGATTTATCAGAAAATGTACAATAAGGGATGCACAGGTACGTTTTCAAAGAGGATTGTATGGTAATTTCCAAAATTCTTGTAGTGGCCATTTTTAAAATCATTCATTGATTCACTTGGTTATGCCTAGTAAGGACAAAATCATGCACATGGGTTTTGTTTCCAAATGCATCGAAATGGTTTCCTTGTTATTTATTCACTCACAATCTCTCAAATGGTTCGTGGGTCTTGTTGAACCTTGTAACTTCTTCTTTCTTTTTATTATTCTGCACTTGTATTTTCCCTAAGTATGTTTCCCTCCCTTAATTTTCATTGCCATATCTTACCCCCATGAATTACACCTTTTCCATAATTACTTTATTTTTCATTGGCGGGTTGGTGGACTTGGGTACTCACGACATATCACTTTTCTCTCTTGACCTCTTCCCAACACTTAGTTTATTTTTCATTTCTCCGACTCGTGGAATCATATTTTCATTTCTTTGTATCTCCCATCCTCACAAGTACGTCTGACAAGAATTCATACTTGGCCATTTTTTCTATCACGATGAACTCGCGGACTTGCATTCTCATTTGAAATCTCCCACTCCGCCACCCCATCGTGACATGTCCTTCCTTTTCACAATTCTCGAGTCATATTTAATGATAATTCTACGAACTCAACTACTAAATTAAATTCTGAAAAGGTCGTTATTAATGATTTTTTTATCGAGGCAAATCTGATTTATTTCAGGTTAATGTTATCAATCAAGGATCTAACGTAAAATATTATTTCACTGTTTTGAGCGGCATTACGGAAAAGTATGTCAACCTGTTGAAGATGGTCGAAAGAAGACAACATTTCTGTGGGGATACCTTATTTACTTTCCAAATAAGATCCCAATTACCACTGGTCGAGGGCATATTGGTATTATTCAACGCTTCCAAACAGAGAAAATAATAAAGCTTGGACATCAGTAATAGCTTTCGCTGGTTCTGTCCCTGAGGTTTTCAAATGAAAAGATATTTATGCCTGGTGCATTGAAAAATTTGTCCAGAATAGAAGAATCATTCCTCTACAAAGTGGCTCCCATGTTTCATTGGCACCTTCAGTCTTCAAAAAAATGTTAAAGCTACTAGAGCCGAACTTAAAGTACAAAGAAGAAGATGCTAGAAATTTTCTTAGAGGGAAAAATAATGGAATTGATATCTTGCAGGAATATCTACAAGACCCTACTACAATTTCGGAATACCTATCTAGAATCCAGGTTAGTTCTTTAAAGGACCCATATCGAGAAATTGCTTGGTTTTTTACTAGATTTACGGGTCGGGATTCTACAACAACTATTCCCCGACTTGCCCTTTATATTTTATATTTTATAGTTCATGAGAATGTTGTTTTTGATTGGGAAAAGATCATATCGAATGAAATTTTTTCACAATTAATGAATTTCAGAAGCGAGAAAAAGTCGTATATGGCATATTATCTGGTATTTGCTATCACCCATTGCCATAATTTTAAAGTTTTGAGTGTTGGAGAAAGGGTAAATTAAAATATTGATCATGTGACTATGTGGTATCAAGCTTTCTGGAGGAAGAAAGTTATCAAATATTTTTATGAAGTTCACAATTAGTCTCTGAATTTAAGAAATTACTTTTTGGGGAAGATACTTTTAGGATTTCATTGGAAGCATTAAGATTTTGGGATAAAAAGAGAATTCTGGAGAAAATGGATAACTACAACATCATTAGGATTTTTGTTCTCATGGAAAGCTTATATACCTCCCTTATTATGTGTTGGAAAAATTGTTTATCATATAAGTGGTAAGGTAGTATATGTTTTTGTTTCATGCTTTCTATGAGAGACGGAAAATATAGTTCATTTCTTTCCCTTGGAAAGTGGGTGAAATTCTCTTAAGAGAAATTCCCAAAATTGATGAATATGCCTCTTACTTTGACTAGTTTAATTTGAAGTTTGTAGAAGACATCAAAGGGTTTGACCCTAACAACCTTTTTTATAATCACATGGTAGCAGTTGGGCTCATCCCTACAATGATCAATACACTCATATTTGGAGAAGAAGAGGGTGACAATCATGACCCCCCTTGTTCAGGATGTTAATAAATATTCTAGCAACATAGAAACCATTGTGAGCACTACTAAAGGTCACAAGCAAAGAGGGAAACCCTCAAGTGAAATAAATTCTTAGTCACCTGATGTTTCTCACATAAGTCTTTTTCCTAAGGTAAATCCTCAATCTACAAGAATCCAACAAAGAAAAACCCCAAGTAACAATTCTGGTGATGATGGATAAATGAACCCTCCTCAAGGAAGTCTAGAAAACCCTCATAAATTACAACTAAAAAGGAAAAGGGTCAATTCTCAACAAGAGGAAGAAAAACGAAACGTACCTGAAGATAATAGTTTTCTTGATAATATGGAATTGGATGTGGATATTTAAAATATCCGATTTCCAGATGATGAAGTACACGCCCAAGAAAATGTATAGTTCATTGCATTATATGTTCAATATGAAGTCTTCTCTGATAAAGAAACATTTTCTGTACATAATGTTTTATTCGATAAATCTTCAAAGAAATTGACCTTTGAAAGAAGCTCAAAGAATAAGAAAGGCAATTCACGGTCCATTGTTGATACTAAAAACACGTTTTCGTCAAAACTATCTTCAATTCATAGAATCATAGGGGATGTATTGGATGTTTCAATAGTTAATATGGAAGAGGAAAATCTCAGACTTAAAGAGAGAGAGTCAAGGAATTGGAACCAACCCTCATTCCCCCACCTATATTGGCTACCTAGTCTCCATGATACACCCCAACAAAACTTTTGAAAGAACTCTAGAATAAAATCTGAGAGTAAAATAAATTTCAAGCTTAATCTTTGCTACTTGACATTTTGTTGAAAAGAACATAAAGAAAAGAATGTCACTCATTTTATATTTATGGGACTTGGCGAAAAGTGTTTCTTCTCTTGGGCTCAAAATTCAAAATACTAAAGAATATTTGAATGCAAATTTGAAGAATGATGAAGGATTCTTCACATATGGGGTGGCTATGTTTGTAGTGAAAGTCTCGGAAATGATGGGCCATAGAAGAAAATAGGAATATTTTTCCACCCAGATCTGTATAAAACAATTAAAGGCATGTTGGATTGAAAGAATTAATACATTGAAGGGGTTTGTTAAATCAATTGAAAGAAATATCACGGAAAAAGACTGCGACATACTCAAAGATTATTGGTTTGAATATTGCAGGCTCCACTATTGAGGTTTCGGATCCAAACTTAATCTCAAATTCAATGATCACGAGAAGAGAGAAATTTGAAGAGAAAGTTGAAAATTTGAAGAAATCATCAACCGATAAATTTGATAGAATGGCTAAGTATACTTATGATGACATTGATAATTGGCTTGTTTAGTATGCAAATAAAAATGAGGACATTGAGAGTATATTGCAAAATTTATCTATTGACCATAGGGAAATTGAGAGTGAATTTCTAAGCATCAAAGTAAAGCAAGAAGTAATTGTTGCCCCATTAATGGACTATATTCAAGAATGTCTAAACAAATCTATAACCAAGATTGTTGAATTTTCAACGGAAGAAGTTACAATTGGTCACACAACAACAGGAAAATATATAAAAGGCACATCAACAAGAAAATGAAGGTGAGAGATTCCATCACTGTAATTCCATATTTATTACATACCTTCGTCCGTATTAGATTTCATATAGTTATATTTATTCTTTCATTCGAAAAGTGTAACCGAATTCTGATAACTTCCTCCTTGTCTTTTTTCCAGATCTTGTTGCTCATGCTCCATTCCATGTTCTTCTCTTCATCATATTTCTTGTAAATATTTGTATGGTCCACAGGAGCTCCAATCCAAATCCATTTATGGGAAAACACATTTAAATTTCAAGCATTATAGCATACATTATCATTTTTTAGAAATTCATGACAACTAAGTCAGGATCGATTTTGATTGTATTTTATAACTCTGAGTTTTGAGTATAGAATATTTGAAGTTGATCTATCAAAATATTCTTTTGAGCTTAATAAGTAGTACTCTTTCAAAGTTCTCTTGTGCCATTGGAACATTTATTTTATTTGAATGTGATCAAAATTTTTATTAAACTGTGATGGATGTGAGGATTCTATTAATTTCTATATTGTGTGGTGTTTGAGGTTCTTGGTTCACTTCTAAAGAATTATATATATATATATATATCCTTTACTTTTCAGTATTTTAAATTTTGTTGAGCCATAAAGAGTCGGATTAAGTCATTTGACAAAGTCCTATATTATTTTGAATATAACATATTTAAAGAAAATCATAAGCCAAAGAGGAGTACCACCTCTTTAAAAACGCAGGGGGATTCATATCCTCGTGAGGTTGTTATTTCGGTCTTGACAGATTCAAACATCAACAAGTCTCCATTCAAAGAAATGGTCAATACTCTCTATATGGACAAATTTTGGTTTGATTCTTTGATTGTATGCCCCAAATGGGAGGCTCCACATCATACATCATCCAAATCGCTCCTCCTACCTTTGTCAACACTCCATCAAGATGCAACCTCCATTTTTCTCAATTTAATTAAATCTAAGATATTATGATTGTGAAATCCACATATTTAGGGATTGATCTCATCTTGTTGTAACACCTTCCTTTTTATTATATGTAAATTGTGTATATATATATAGGGGGAGATATCATATGTGTAAAAAAAAGAAAGAGTTACACTAACGAATAGACTAAGGAGGAAGATTGTTTTTATAGAAGATTATACTTTTTAATTTATTAATATTTTACATGCGGAAATAAAGAGACGCTTGTTGAAGTTATGAATATATTATTGTAATCTTACTCCATAGTGTATATCGAGTTTGGCAGGGCCCCATTCTCTGGTGGGCATTGTTATTTCATTTTCTTTAGTTAGTTGGTTTAGTTTTTATTTGATTTCCTTATATGATTTTTAGTTTAGTATTTCAATTATTGATTACGTTTTCATTATATTAATCACGCACATAAATAGATTCATTGAATATTGAATAACTAACTTACTCTATAATTGATTAGAGAAACACTTGATAAATGAAAGACTGTGGTTTGTACCTGTACAACGTTTGAGTAAACATCATTTAGTGATATGATATTTCTACGATGTAGATGGTTTCTTTTATATTTAATTATGTTCTAAGTCTATTGTGTGTGCACGATTTACTTAATGAGTGATATATGGAAAATATGTCATGAACATTTCTTGTGGAAATGAAAGATTTATATTGACTCCCTCAAACACATATTACTTTAAATCAAAAAACCACATTCATGGATTGTTTTATAGTTGCTTAGATTATTTATTATCTAATTCGACTCTTAGTTGAATTTAAGTGCATTATTTAGGTAGGTAGAATCTAATCCTACATATTTTTATTGCATCTCATAACTCTTTAGACTCTCTTTAGACTCTGGATTGATAATTTAATGTAGCATAAATTTAATCCATTAAAATAATTGACATTTTTGGCATTGTTTCTGAGGAGATGCTAAAGGGATTAGAGCTTTGGTAGTTTAGTTTTTCATTTTTTTTTGTATAAGATCTTTGTTGTGCCAACATTTATGACTTGGAGGAGGAGAAATAGTAAGATGCAAAGACGACCTCACTATAGAAATTTTGTAGTGTACACTCTCGACACATTCACTTCACTAAGTTTCTCTGAGACCTCTTCATGTTGGTTATGTGTGTTTCCTTGATTAACTTTATGACAATGATAACCTGGTGACAACAAGATCTTAGTAGCACAAGGTATTCAAGACATGGTGTGGTTTTTTTTGTATATTTCATTCAAAAAATAGAAAAGTTTCAATTATTTTGGGTGATAAAATAACCCCCATACACTAATACATTTATGAGTAGGAGCTCTAGATTAGTAGGAAGAACTTAAAGATGCTCAAGGTTTGTTTAGAAAAGGAGGATGTACTACCACAAGGTCCTTCTCAAATCCTTGTGCAAAGTTCAAAATTGTCATTAGGAAAGAATCTGTTGAACAACAAAATATCCATGAGACAAACCCACAACAAGAACACCTAGAATTGTTTCTCAATCGACCTTGCAAGCATACAAAAGACTCATGGATAATATCTAGTGAAGGGAAAATATTAGAAATAGAGATTGAAGAATTCCTTGCATGTTTGTCACCATATTCTTTATGCATTCAAGAGTGTAGTGGTCAAATATCTGAAGAATTTCATTGCATGAAAAAGGAAAACATACATATTTGTTCCAATGAACAAGGAATCCAAAAGAACAATGACTATATTGAATCTTGGTTCCATACAATTACCATCCCATAACATTCCTCCATTTTTAACATTTCTTGGCACCATATCAATTAGAGCAGTTGGTTTCTCATAAACTGGCATCTATGAAGGCACATTCTTCGAATTTGGATATGGGTCTACTTGAGATCCTATTATGTGAATGGATGCATTGGAAATATTCCTACACTTGAGAAAAGGTTTTCTTTTCCAAGTAGAGTAGGATAGTGTAGAAGAATAGATAAATAAATAAAATAGTAAAGATAAAAATAAGTCCAACTATGAAAACCAGGTGTTACACATCTAAATGTCACAATTAAATGTCATAAGTGTCATATGCACCTTACTAAGTGTCGCATGCACTTTATCAAGTGTCGTGTGCACCTTCATAAGTGTCACATATACTTTATTAAGTGTCGCAACTTGGACACCATGGAAGAACATTTGGCATAATCTCTAAGTCATTGTGGAGCAGAAAACCCATCATGAGAAGGTCGAAACAATTCCTTTTACCTTGAGATTTTGACCATTTTTTAAGATAAACGCTCCATTTCCCATGTATAGGGAGTGTTGAACTCTTGTCAATGCTCCCATGCCCATGTATAGGGAGCATTGTCAACACTCTGTGCTCAGGGTTGGGGGAGCGTTGAAGTGGTTAGAGGAAGTTGCAACTAATCCACCTTATTCTAAGGGTCAGTTCCAAGAGGATGAGGTCAAAGATTTGAGGCATATCTCATGGTTCCATCTTAAGTAAACTCAATATCCATAAGCTAAATCTCAAACTTATGGAGAAAAATCCTCAACCATTTCCTAAAATACTTCATGATGGTTAAGCCTCCCAACTCTTATATAATGAGTGCATTCCAAGATGAAAGGGGCGAAGAATTGAAGAACATCATACTTATGTTCGTGTGAGATACTAAGGGGTTGGAATGGAGAGCTTGGAGGAGGTTTCTACAACATCAACTTTGATTGTAAGTTCTTCATTATTGCTTTCCATCAATAGATAACTTGGCCTATTCCTTTCATGTTTATGCGTTTACGTATTTACATGTCTATTATTGTGAAAATCATCATAGGTAGATATATTTTTACTTAACATTATAGTGCATAAGAAAGGGATATTTTCTTGTTCTTTTGCAGGTATTCTCTTGCACCTAGGAGCTTGGACATCAAGGTCAAAAGGTGTTGAAATGTCAACAAGAAACATGTGTCTAATTTAGTTTTCCCTTAATTAAATTAGACAATAAATATTAA
>ML781971.1:359444-369476 GCA_009831015.1 Picea engelmannii | reverse complement strand
CACTTTGTGCATTGTGGTTGAGATCGTGGTTTAAATTGTTTCCGCAATAATAGTAGAAGCGATTCTGTATTTAACAAGTTGTGGTAATTGTTAGATCAGGAGAATCGCAGGAATACATTAATTTGTATCGAAATTTCTACAAAAGGTTGGAGCAGCGAGGACAACCATTGTGAAAAGGTGCGCCATACATTTCTCTTTTTTATCCTACTTGTAGAAATATATCTGAAAGGAAAGTAGTTACTATTTGTTTCCCTTCTATCTTGGATCAAAGAAGGGGTCTTGATCCAAATGGAATTTCCCCTGTCCACGGGGGGAATTCACCACAACAGAAAATTGACGACTCCACTTCAGATGAAATTTTATTAGTCTTTCGTTGGCTTCTTATATCCTTTTGAATATTGATTGTTACTTGATATTGTTTAATTAGATTCCTTTTGATTTATTCCCTTCCCTCATCACGATTGGTAATTTCACTGAGTCAAACACCTGATTCCATATGAATCTGGGAAACTTTTTGTGCTTTTTCAACCATTTCCAGGCTTCAACACTCCCTTATAGTGCCCTGAAGAGCATTGAAAACCCTTATAAATTCTCCCTTCCAGTATTCTTATGAGCGTTGAAATTTGTTCAACGCCATGCATGCCTTATTACAAGAGCATTGATCTCCTTCCTAAGCCAGTTTTGAGCTAATTGTTTCCTCTGTTTTCTCAAATTCTTGACTCAAATCTTTCCATTAGAGTCCTTTGAACTTTATTTTGGCTTTTCTTGATTGAATTTGAGTAATTCTCACCTTTTCTTGCCTCTTTTAAGTTTATGAATCTGTCAAATTGTGAAATGTGCATGACTACCTTGGGCTAACTCTGTCCTTTGGTGAAATCTTGTCTTACCAATAGTTTGATCCTCATCACTAAGGTTATCAAACTTTTGTTATCTTCATTTCAAAAATTTCTAAGTGTTTCACTTGACTAATTTTGAAAGTATTCTTCATTAATTTGGGATAGCAAGTGTTGCTTTAAGCACTATTTGTGAGATTCTTTGTCTTCTTTGGAAATCTTTTGATTCTATGAGTGTTTGAAGCTCTTTAGCCTTATTTCAACTTGGCATTCATCTATTATTCTTGATACTCATTTTCCGAGGTAACTAGAAGTTTTATTCTCTACTTTCCATCTTTGAGTTCTTATTTGAACCATTGATTAAAGCCTTTCTTGTTTTTGGGTTCTTTCATTCATTGAATGCTTGTTTTCTTCGCTTTCTTTGTTATTGGCAACTCTTTGTGAGTGTCTTTGAATCTCTTCATTTTAATTAAAAGAAAAAACAAAAGAATAGGTTGATTTTGGGTTTTCAAGTGATTTGAAAAGAAGAAAACAAAATTAGTGAATTCTATTTTCATTCATTGGAGTATTTTGGTTTATGTTTTGAAAGAGCTTGTCTTGAAGTTTGTTTGGAATTTTAGGAACATTGATTTTGATAATTTGGCATTTCATAAAGGAAAACAAGAAATTTTCATAGTATTGAGTGTTTGTTTACATCAATAAGTGAAAAATATCTCTTAACCTTCCTATCGATAGAATTCATGGAAAGAAATATTTTGCACATCATTCTCTCTGCATGGTTTTGGAGTCAAGTCATTCACATCATCAATTGCACCTTCATACACTCTTTTGAGTAAGGAAATCCATTAATCAACCAACACGCTTAATAAAACTTATTAGACATTTTGTTTTATAGCACATCAATAGTAGTCTAAGGATAAGGATTTTGGATTAGGGTGAAGTGAGTAAATTATCCAGTCTACTAAACGAAACTATAGAACACTAAAGAGTGATCAAATCCAATTGTCATATCGGCATAGTTAGTAACCCCCTCTAATACAGGGGATAAACATGAGGCCGCATGTGGAAGAGAAGTGGAAATTTACCCTCCAAAGCGTAACCAATCGTATTGGAAAGAACGTATATTGGGGTTTTTTCTTGAGTGTCACTGGTTCATTTGGTCTCGATGCTTCATGAATATCGAATACATTAGAGGTCCTTGGGATTTTTACTAGTCCACTTTTTTTTAGTATTCTGGAAGAGCTTTGGACTTTGTTGTCCTGCCCATACGTTCAGTACTGACTATCGACTGCACTCCCCTAGAGGTTGACTACGAGTTGGTAACCCTAGTAACATTTCCTAGGTATCTAAAGAGGTGATTGTGGGGGGTTTCCAATGGTACCTGGGGTAGATGTTGTATCACACTTTTAGTACCCTTGGAGGGTGATCCCACAAAGCGAGGGTTGCTTGCACCGAAAAGAGTTGTTATATGGAGTTCAGGGTAACCTCTTCTCATTTCTTTGCTAATGACTTGATATCCCATTTCCAGAAGATCCTTTCATCTACTTCTTACTTGGTTGTTTACTTTTATATTTCTTAGGGGTGTTTTATTTTGGCTTTCGTAGTTGGCCTTAGGGATCGTTATTTTTATTATATTTTCACTTTGGCCAACCAAGGTCTCCGGAGATCTCGGAGAATGCAAGGGTTATATCCTAAAGAACACAAATTTCCACACAACCCTTCTACCGAAGGAACTATTAACGAAGAAGTTGGTTCTAAAGTTGAGAGTGTATCTCTAGGAACTGACCAACCCAAAGAACCAGTCACAAATTTTGTGGAAGGAATTGTCCCTTACACAAATCCCTTTGATTGATCCTCTCAATCCAGTGTTGGTTGAATTACCATCCAGGAGACCTATTGATTCTTTTTCTTCTTATCCTTTTCCACTTCATAAATTCAATAGATGTTTTTCCGGCATGACTACTACATCATCAAATTATACAGACAGATTGATGGTACCCTCACTTGATGTTGTGATTGCTACCATGGCACACATCACTACTAATGGAACTTCTCCTTTGGGGAAATGTCAGTGACCGATGTTACCCCACCAAAACATCTTATAAACCCTACTTCTATTCATGCCTCTCTAGTTCCACATATGCATACACCATGTGATTTACTTGGAAATTCTTTAACCATTTCACTCTAGTCAGGTGGCATGTAGCGTTGCTTCCTCGGACCCTAGAAAAAGTAACTTGTTTTTTCCCCCATCTAGTCAAATAGGTCATATAATAAAAATCACAAAAAAAATTCATCCTACGCAAACTATTCCACTGAGAATTTTTTCAACACCTCTCATTGGGGGTTAAGTTATATCCTTGACTACAGGACCATCTTCAGTCATGGGGAAACAACCAGTTGGGATCCAACAACCAGTTTGGGGTCATTATCCAGTTTGGGGGAAACCCTCAAGTATAGCACAATCTGCACCATAGGGTTAGTAGCCAATTAGGGGGTAACCCTCGATTGTAGGGAAATATCAATCATGGGGTCAAAAACCAGTTGGGGGGAAATCCCCAACTACAGTGCAATCTACACCTTGGGGTCAACAACTAGTTGTGGGGAAACCCTCAACTATAGGGAAATATCAATCATGGGATCAACAACTAGTTGGGGAGAAACCCTCAATTGAAGCGCAATATGCACCTTTGGGTCAACAACTAGTTGGGGGGAAGCAACCAGTTTGGGGGAAATCCTTCACTAGAAACCAGCCAGATAATCTCTCCCTGGAAACCAACCATACAATCTCTCCCTGGAAATCATTCGATCCCATCCTTTATTGGAAACCAACCTCTATCCTGGGGACAGATCATTCCAACTTCTAGGTATTTATCCAGTTCAACCTTATCCATGATCAAATAATACTACATGGGGTCCACAAGAAAATTTTCCTACTCAATCCTTCAACCCTATAATGCTTACTCCCCAAACCTATCCACAATAGTATATGGGAGGACCATATAAATCTATATATGGTCCTACCGGTGTTCCTATTCCATACCAATATTACCAGTATCCACAAGGAAACTGAAAAATTATTTTTTTAGATACTTTGGATCTACTGGATTTGTCGAGACAGACTGATGATCCCATACTGCACACCCCTTTTTGGCCTCCAATACCTACCAAACTACCTTATGATATCTTGAATTTCGACAAAAAAACCTAGGAAGACCCTAACAACCATGTTATGACCTTCCATATTTGGTGTTCTTCTAACTCACTAATGGATTATTCTATTCAATTAAGACTTTTCCAGAGAAGTCTCACAGGTTCAGTAGCCAAATGGTATAGTGAGTTGCCATGACACTCCTTTAGCGAATTTAATTCACTATCTATGGCCTTCTTGATGCACTTCCAACTACTGATTCGATATGAGACCGGTATAGAGATTTTAAGCTCGCTTAGGAAATCCATTTCCACCCATATCTCTAATCATATTCATGAGTGGAGGTAGTGATGACGACTGATTAGAGCTAATATTCTAGACCAACTCTTGGTAGATTTGTTTATGACATCACTTTTACCACCCATTTCTAGAGATGGTTCCATGGGAGGTGTCGTCACTGAGGAGAAAGCAATCAACCATGCTCAACATTTAGACTTGGTATATTCCCAGTCCGACACACTCTACGATCCAATTCCTCATGCTCCTCATCCATCGAGTGATCCTTTGAGCCCAACCTAGGAAACCCATGCTAATCGTATGATAGGTTCTTTTAGTACGTATTTTGCAACCCAATCGACTGGGAAATAAGGCCATATAGCCTTGTCCCCAACCTCCTCACTAACTATTACCAAATCTACTCCTTCTCCTGCACAAACTTTCGAGGTGAGCGTGGCCCAGTCCGCTTCATATCAACAATCTGGAGGAAAGAATAAAGTTAAAGTAAAATCCAAAAAGTCTTCTAACCAGCAAGAGAACACAAAAACTCAAACCGTTGTTGACACACAATCGAGGAAGGAAAAATTTCCCTACCTAATTTGTGCAGAGGACCATTATACTAAAGAGTGCCCTCATATTGAGGAAGTCAACAATTTTTTTAAATCTACCTCTCAACCGACAATGTTAACTAATCTGTTCCCACCTCAACAACAACAAATGGTTGCACAAAATCATGCCCCTTCGCAAGGGGGAAACATAGGTCATCCTCACCATGGGGATGCTTCCTCAAGCACCCAAAGTTTTATGTGAAAGGAGACGATTAGTTTAACGACCAGAGAAAATACTTATAAAACTCCTCCATATGGAAATGCCAATGGAAATAGAGGTGCTCCATAGAAACCCTCTACCTCCACTATTCCCCCACATTTGTACCCTCTGTAAATATAGAAGCCTACTTTTAGAACAGTGTTGCACCCACCCAAAGGAACAATTCGAAAATTTATCTTTGATCCAAGTGCCTACATATCCAAAAACAACAATATTATTAAATATTTGGCACATGCACCTTGTGTTATGTCAATGCTCAAAGTTCTATAACATTTCCCCAGTCAACGTAGAACCCTATTGTCATCCATCGGAGCTATGGATCCAAAAAAATCAAGCATGCTCATGTTTAATCTGGAATATTTTAAATCGAGGCTCTCCCACCACCTTGTGTTTAAAATCCATACGATCATTCATGGGAAGAATATCCATCGTACAGTTTTAGACAAAGGAGTTTCAAGCTATGTAATGTCTTTATCCAGTTGGAGAGCCATTGGTTCTCCTGAATTAAACTAGTATCCCACCACCCTGAAAGAGTTTCATGGATGTGGATTCATACCTTATGGAATTTTACCCTCTTTACCTATTGAATTGGGAGGAAAAACCATTTATGTTGATGTGGAAGTGGAAGACGCACCCTTGGACTATAATTTGTTGCTTGGTAAATATTGGTTTTATGTAATGATTGTTGTTTCATCTTTGGTTTTTCATCTATTGTAATACCCTCATCAAGGGATAATTGTGAATATTTACCAACTTGATTACTGTACATAGGATATGAGCAACAATAATACTAGAAATATCACTTTCTTAGAACCATCCAATCTCATTTATGGGAGCATGGGCGTAGGTTTCCTAAAATATTCCTCACTCATGGGGATTTTTCCCTTGCCTTCCCCTAATCATCCACAACAAGTTCCCTCCATAAACATGATTTCAGTTATAGTACAATGATCCACTGAATCATATGATCTTGGGTAGTGCCTAGCCAATCAAAGTTTGAATCATTAGGTGACACCATGCCACTTAGTCTTTTTGAGGCTGCATATGATGCAATTTAATTTGCCTCGTATATCTCATATTTTGATTACTATTGTCCTGTGGCATCGAATCCCTACACTCTACCTTCCTGGATAGACTCCTCTCTATCCTCTTTTGATTATCTCACATGGAATTTCCCTTCAAATGAGTCCATTATGGATATTATGAACTTAGATGAGTCACCATGGAAATATTACCACCATCAGTCATCTTCCCTTCCTAATATGGATGTGTTAGAGAATAAAATGAAACCCATCGTTTCAAATGATCTTGTCCAAAATCCTCAATCCCCCATTCTAGTATCATTTCACATATCAGTGAAACCTAGTATCGTGGAAAATATCCAACTTGGCCAAAATTGCTCGCCTAATGAAATTGAAGCTTACATGGCCTTGTTGGAAGAAATATGTGATGTTTTCACTTGGAGTGACAAAGAGATGTCAAGTATTTATCCTTCCATAGTTTTTCATGAGATCAAAACCTACCCCATGATCAAACTTGTCCAGCAAAACCTGCACCTAGTGCACCCTTGAAAGATTGTGGCTATTAAAGAAAAGGTTGAAAAACTATTGAAAACTAGTTTCATTTACCCTATACCATTAACTGAATGGGTATCCAACATTTCTCTAGTAATGAATAAACAGGGGAAGAACATAGCTTTTGTTGATTATAGGGACCTTAACATGGCTTTTCCTAAATACATTTACCCTAATCCCTTTATCGACCAAGTTATCGACAAATGTTCTTGAAGCATCATCTTTTCATTCATGGATGGAATTTTTGGCTATAATCAAATTGAAATCCTCCCATATGAATAGCACAAGACAAAATTCATCTGCCCTTGGGGGACATTTTCTTATCAAAAATTACCTTTTGGCCTTAAAAATGTTGGAGCTACCTTTCATCGGGCATGTTGTATGATTTTCACAATATTAAACACACAGTGAATCCTTATCTCGATGACTTGCCTACTAATTCCTCTCGTCGAGAGCATCATATTCAACATCTTAGAGTCATTTTTCTTCGATGTCGATACTATAATATTCAATTGAATCTGCACAAGTTCATTTTTTGTATTGAAACTGGGAGACTTATGGGATTCATCGTCTCCAAGGAATGGATATTGGTTGGTCCCTTAAAGGTTGAGGCTATCCTATCATTACCTCCTCCAAAAACCCTTCACCAACTTCAAAGTTTGTAAGGGAAGGCAAACTTCTTACGTCGCTTCATTTGTAATTGTGTAGAAATTACGAAAGGATTTATGTGCTTATTGAAAAGGGGCATCCCTTTCATTTGGGACGATCGAGCCCAAAAATCATTTGAAGAAATCAAACGCACATTAACCAACTCTTCGTTATTACATCCCCCGGATTATACAAGAGATTACATCCTTTACCTTGTTGCATCCATTTCCATCATCATAATGGTCCTAGTCCAAATGGATGACAATGATGAAGAACACATGAAATATTACCTTAGTAATATCCTTGCAGGACTTGAAATTTTTTATTCCCATGTTGAGAAATTTCCTTTGGCAGCAATGATTGTTGTTCAAAGGTTTCGTCACTACATTTTACTCCACAAAACTTTAATTATTGCATATTCCAACCCCATGTACCACATATTGACATGAAAATTACTAGGGGGGAAATACTCTTGTTGGATCGTTATTCTCTGGGAATTTGATCTGGAATTAGAAAAATGTAAATCCAAGAAATATTTAGTTTTCACCGAGCTTATGACCTTCCCCATACCGATGAGGAAACTGTGCCCAACGAATCTCTTCCTGATGAGTCCTTGTTTATCATTAGTACATCTAACCCAAACCCAATTCTTTCATCTGTACTTGTCTCATGAATATCATCGTCATATTCGTCATCATGCGAAACATTACCTTATCATTGACAACACTTTATATCTCCACGAGATTGATTCTATACTACAAGCATGACTGTCACTCCAGATCATGTGGCGGTCATATTTATGGGATGGCTACAGCCCAAAAAATCTTGCGTGCAGGATATTTTTGACCTTCAATATTCAAAGATTGTATAATTGTCATTAAGAAATGTCAACCCCGTCAAGTTTTTCATCATAAAACAGGCTCTGATCCTGCTTTGCTTCATCTAGCATTTTTTGTTGGCCCTTTTGCAAGATGGGGAATCAACTTTATGCAATGTAAGCCTACCTCGGTTGGGGGGCATAGGTATATTACATTCGTCGTAGATTATTTCACTAAATGGGCCGAGGCTATGCCTACATTTACATATGATGGAAAACCTATTGTGTTATTCATGTTTAATCACATTATTACTAGATTTAGAGTCTCTCAAACCATTGTCACTGACCATGGTTCACATTTTCATAACCACGTGATAACCCATCTAAGAGCCAAATTGGGTTTTCATCATGAAAATGCATCCCCGTACTACCCCCAAGTGAATTGATAAGTAGAGGCCATCAATAAGGTCTTGAAAACCATGATCCAATGGATGGTGGGCACACAAAAATCAAATTGGCACTTTAATATTTTCTCAACAGTATGGGCTTACAGGACATCTGTGAAAACGACTACTGGATTTACACCATTTCATTTGGTTTATGGCCTAGAAGCAATATTACTGATTCAATGTGAAATTCCATCATTCCAATTAGACATCGAACTACTGTCCAACACCTCTTCTGAGGTAGAACGATTCTTATATTTGACAAAAAATGATGAAACTGCCGTGACATTGCTCTCACTAATGAGACTCATGAAAATCACATCAATACTTAAAAATACAAATCCATTCGATGTTTCTTTGAAGAAGGAGACCTAGTTTTAGTCTATGACCAAGACCATGATAAACCATGGGAATGAAAATTAGAACCCATGTGGCATGGTCCTTACATCGTGAAACGAGCACTACAAAAGGGTGTGTATGAGCTAGTTGACTACGATGGAATCCTTATGAAAGAGCCTTGAAATGGGATCTACCTAAAAAGGTACAATGCTTAGGGACATCCTGCATTTGTGCTTGGTATACTATTGTACCATACATTTTGGTGTATTTTGGTTGCAGTGTGATTTTTTTATTTTGCGTGTAGGATTTTGTTTCATTTATGACCGCTTACCTTGCTTTGTGCTTTAATGCGCTGATGTCGGGATCTTCTCTCGTGTATTTTGTATTTGCAAACGGTTCTAGTCAATACACTCAGAACTTTGCTTCTGCATTTTGGGCAGTTTATTCCCCCGCAGATGAGTTAGTGAGTTCGGGAGGAGTTTTCCTTGGTCCTGTGACAAGCAACGTCATGGAATATTACGTTGTCATTGGACTTTTGATTGAGGTTTCCTCTTTTTTCATTTCTCATATGAACGTTAATCTTGACTCTCAACTTGTGGTATTTTAGCTAAACCATGTTTATTTTTTCTGTGATCCTACATTACTTTGAATTTACTTAACGGTTTGCCTCCTTGAAAGGTAACTTGATTATATTCAAATTGACATATACCAAGGGAGTCTAACACAGTAGTCGATTCACTTGAAAATTTCATTTTAGACTGGCATCTAGCACATACATAAATCACAAGGCCTATAAAAGTGTGAAAACAAAAACCATCATTCGATTAAAACACTTAAGATAAGAAGCCAAAATAAAATCCATGTATATATATCACAGAAAAAAAATGTCTGCATCATAAAATCCAAAAACGTACATAGGGGAAAAAACCGAGCTATATCTCCCATACATCATCACTGATCTGGTATATTTTCATCAAGTGACTTATTAAAGAACCATATTAAATGAGTATAAACAAAAGTACACCATAAAGAAGGAAAATCTCAAAAGGAAAGAAACATAATCATGCAATATGAACACAAAGAAATTGATAATGGAGTTTGTCCCTGGTGGACCACGTCT